>SZWC01000692.1:299797-334104 GCA_023375785.1 Penium margaritaceum | reverse complement strand
GAGCAGGGGAGCGTACAAAAGAGGTGTTGGAGCTGGTTCACACGGACTTGTGCGGACCAATGCAGACCCAGAGCTTTGGAGGCTCTAGGTATTTTCTCACCTTCATTGATGATTTCAGCCGTTACACTGCTGTATACTTCCTTTCCTCCAAGGACCAGTGCTTTGACAGGTTCAAGGAGTTCAAGGCCATGGTGGAGAACCAGACTGGCAAGAAGATCAAGGCGCTGCGCAGCGATCGCGGTGGAGAATATCTAAGCAAGGAATTCCAAGACTACCTCGCAGCAGCTGGCATCAAGGCGCAGCGTACCGCGCCGTACTCGCCGCAGCAGAACGGTGTAGCAGAACGCGCCAACCGTACCATTGTGGAGTCGGCGCGCTCCATGCTGCACGCGGCTCGGCTGACCTACGACTTCTGGGCTGAAGCCGTGAGCACTGCAGTTTACGTCAAGAACCGCAGTCCAACCAAGGCCCTGGAGCAGATGACGCCGTACGAGGCGTGGTTCGGCAAGAAGCCGAGCGTGGGTCATCTTCGCGCGTTTGGCAGCTTGGCGCACATGCACGTGCCAAAGGAGAAGCGGCAAAAGTGGGACGCGAAGAGTGCACAGATGCTGATGATTGGCTACGACGTGGCAAGCAAGGCGTATCGCCTCTACGAGAGGGATACAGGCCACGTCATCATCACCAGGGATGTCGTCTTCAATGAGAGCAACGTCATCGGCACCAACATCGTGTGTGAAGAAGCAGCAGAACCAGCAGCTGACAAGACGGTTGGAACAGAAATTCTTCTTGACCCAGTTTGTCTCGATCCTTCCTCTACTGTGACAGTGGGAGAATCACTCTACTCTCCCATGACTGATGTTGCAGACACAGTAGCCTCATCGGCAGAAGCAGAGGAGGGAGGTGTAGCACCACCAGCAGCAGCAGTTGTGCCAGCAGCACCGCGCCAGCCACCTGCTAACGCTCTAGCACCAGGTCGCAGGTACCCTCTTAGGGTGCGTTACAAGCCTGGTGTGCGCGGCCATTTCTGGATGCTGCAGAAACCAGAACAGATGAACGTCGCAGTTGCAGCAGATTCAGATGAGCCAACGTCATACAAGGAGGCCATGGCTGCACCGGATGCAGCAGATTGGGCGCAAGCCGTGCAGCAGGAGATACAGTCGCAGCTGGAGAACGGCACGTGGGAACTGACTGAACGTCCACCAGGACGTAAGGTGATCAAGTGCAAGTGGGTTTTCAAGAAGAAGCGGGGAGCAGATGGTAACCTGGAAAAATACAAGGCGAGGCTGGTCGCCAAGGGCTACTCGCAGCAGGAGGGCGTCGACTACACAGAAACTTTTGCCCCCGTCGCAAAGTTTGCCTCTGTGCGCACCCTCCTCTCTTATGCAGCAGCTGAGGACTTCGAGGTTCACCACATGGATGTCAAGACGGCATTCTTGAATGGTGACTTGGAGGAAGAGATCTACATGGAGCAGCCGGAGGGGTTCGTCATGGATGGCCAGGAGCACCTGGTCTGCAAGCTGCAGAAGTCGCTGTACGGCCTCAAGCAAGCGTCGCGTGCTTGGAACCAGAAGTTGGATGCGGCGTTGCAGTGCATGGGGTTTGAGCGCAGCGAGTGTGACTACAGCGTGTATCGCTGGCAGCATGAGCATGAGATCCTCATCATCATTGTCTATGTGGATGACATGCTCCTCCTTTCCAACAGCATGTCTGCACTGCAGGAGTTCAAGGAAGCCATGCAGGAGCGCTTCCAGATGTCTGATCTCGGGGAAGCATCATACTTCCTCGCTATCCAGATCACACGTGACCGCAAGTCACGCTCTCTCTCGCTGTAGCAGAGCCGCTACATCAAGGATGTTTTGCAGCGGTTCGGCATGGCAGAGGCAAAACCCATCGGCACGCCGCTGGAGACGCGGCAGTACCTCGTGAGCTTCAATGGAGAAGCAAATGCAGCTGAGCGGCAAAAGTACCAGAGCGCCGTCAGCAGTCTCATGTACCTGATGGTGGCAACCAGGCCGGACCTCGCACAGGCTTTGAGCGCTGTGAGCCAGCACATGGCCAATCCCGGACCGGAGCACCAGAAGGCAGTGAAGCGGATCTTCCGCTACCTTGCTGGAACCATCAACATCGGCATCACCTACAACGGCAATGACAACAGCATCATCGGCTACACAGACGCAGATTGGGCTTCAAACCCTGAGGACCGCAAGTCCATCTCTGGACATGTGTTCCTCATGAATGGTGGAGCCATCAGCTGGTGCAGCAAGCCGCAGGTGGTCTTGGCCACCTCGAGTACAGAAGCTGAGTACGTATCTCTCAGCTTTGGAGCCAAGGAAGCAGTTTGGCTTCAACGTCTCATGGCAGAGATGAGTGGGAGTGCAGCAGTTCCAGTTCCTGTGCGCGTCGACAACCAGAGCGCAATCGCACTCGCCAAGAATCCTGAGCACCATGCACGCACCAAGCACATTGATATCGCATATCATTTCATCAGGCACATGGTGCAGGAGGGTGCTATCAAGCTGGAGTTTACTCCAACCAGCAAGCAGGTCGCTGACTTCTGCACCAAGCCAGTAACCCGTGAGAAGCAGCAGTTCTGCATGAAGGCATGTAGACTCAGCCCACTCTGACTGCGGCAAAGTGGGAGATTGTTGGGAAAGGAGCCATCTGGCTCAGTTTCAGGTCCACAGGAGCAAGTTCCAGGAAAGTACCAGATGCCTGCTCCGATCGCCAATCCGACTTCACCATTGGAAAGATCAGGTGGCAAAATATCTACGGTCCAAGTTTGAGGCCGATCCAACGGTCGGATTGGGAGATATGAATTTTCGAAGTTTCGGGGGTCATGGACCGTCGATGTCTGGGTGGGCATGGGTGATGGCTTCATGCCTTAGCCTGAGAAAAGAAAAAGGCAAGAGGTCCAGGGTCAAGACCTGATGGGGGAAATATGCAAAAAGGTCCTTGGTCTCAGGATTGCCTTGTCAGAGTGTGCTGACTAGGATAAAGGTACCTCTCCTTACTTTTTAGGTGAGGTGAGATCCTTGTGTGCTAGCCATGGACACATGGCAATTCTCCATGGGTTTGTGGGTTATGTAACCACTAGGAGTATGCCATGAGAGCATTCTCTAGCTCTCTAGGTCGTGTGTGAGTGGTCAGCCTGATTGCTAGGCTGATTTCCTCCCTTGTGTGAGATTATGGACTCTAGTGTGTGAGCCTTAGCCTCCATGGCTAAGTGGTGTGGCTTGTGAGAGGGCTGACTTGCCCACGCTCTAGCTCTATATGTACTCCATCATTTTGAGTGATTGAACAACCATTCTTCAGCACAAGTGATGCCCTTCCAATCACACATGCTCGCTGCTCCAAGGCTCCCTCTCTCTTCAAGTTCCAACAGTCAACAACATCTCCAACCCACATTTTCAGTTGTGAGTGACAAGGCTACTACAAAGGAGGGGTAGGACACATTGTACAAGAAGTATGAGAGCAAGGATTCTGCATTCCTCATGGTTTTGGAGGAAAAGATGATGGCGCAGAAAATGCACAGTGGTGAAGGGATGGAGGCGTATCTGGATAGGGCAAAGGAGCTGGCGAAGCAATTGAGAGCGGCCGGTAATTCTGTGGAAGAGACGCGCTTCATCCTCCTCTTGCTCAGGGGACTCTCAACCAGCTACGATTCGGTGCAACGGATGTTGGAGTGCCTGCCGACTCTCGACCTCGACTTCATCTGCACACACTTGGCGGAGCAAAGCGCAATGGCGGCAGCAGCAGGAGCGAAGCAACTTTCATGGCCATGGGCTCACGCAACCAGCAGCAGCAGCACTCCGGGCAGCAGAGAGGCAAGAAGAAGGGCAAGTGCCAGTATTATAAAAAAGATGGGCACTACAAGAAAGAGTGCTTCAAGTTCAAGAGGGACGAGAAGGAGCTGCAGCAGTTGCAACAAAAGCAGAAATCTCCACAGCAACACCAGCAGCAGTCATAGCAACGCCAGCAGCAGCAGTAGCAACAGAACCACACTGGCGTGCGCCATTTTGGCAACATGAACGTCGTCAAGGAGGTGCGCGACCGCCTCTTCATGGTGAAATCTGACATATCGCAGAAGGAAAAGGCGGATCTGGCGTGGTACAAGGATTTGGGATGTACCAAGAATCTGACGCACCACAAGGAGTGGTTCACGCAGCTGCTCTCCATTCCCATCCGTGCGATTGCTTTGGGTGATGATCGAATGGTGTATGCTGAAGGGATTGGGATTGTGGAGATGTGGTTTGAGACCTCGCGTGGCATTGAAGTCGGAGTGTTCCATGGCGTATTATTTGTGCCTGATGCTGCGTTCAACCTTGTCTCAGTGTCCTCTCTCACCAATACAGGACTGCGTATCGTTTTTGACGTTAATTATGGCTACATCCTTGACAAGGAAACAGGAAAGGAGTTGGCCAAGTCAGTGAAGAAAGGCGATATGTACCGCCTGCTGGAGGCGACCAGGATCCCGCGTGAGTAGAGTCTTGCAGTAGTGATGCAGGCGACAGATGGTGAGATCTGGCATGCGCACTACGGCCACATCGGCATACGCGCCTTGCAGCAACTTCAAGCAAAGCAGATGGTGCGTGACCTGCCTACCATCTCTAACTTTGAGCAGCAGTTGTGCATCGGCTGTTTGGAGGGGAAGCAGCCCTGGGAGGCGTTCTCTGGAGCAGGGGAGCGTGTAAAGGAGGTGTTGGAGCTGGTCCACACAGACTTGTGCAGACCGATGCAGACCCAGAGCTTTGGAGGCTTTAGGTATTTCCTGACCATCATTGATGATTTCAGCCGTTACAATGTTGTTTACTTCTTTCCTTCCAAGGACCAGTGCTTTCACAGGTTCAAGGCCATGGTGGAGAACCAGACCGGCAAGAAGATCAAGGCGTTTCGTAGCGATCGCGGTGGAGAGTACCTGAGCAAGGAGTTCCAATTCTACCTCGCAGCAGCTGGCATCAAGGTGCAGCGTACCGCGCCGTACCCACCGCAGCAAAACGGTGTAGCAGAACGCGCCAACCGTACCATTGTGGAGTCGGCGTGCTCCATGCTACACGCGGCTCGGCTGACCTACGACTTCTCGGCTGACGCCGCAAGCACTGTGGTCTACATCAAGAACCGTAGTCCAACTAAGGCACTGGAGTAGATGACGCCATACGAGGCGTGGTTTGGCAAGAAACCGAGCATGGGTCATCTCCGAGCATTTGGAAGCCTGGCGCACATGCACGTGCCCATGGAGAAGCGGCAAAATTGGGAAACAAAGCATGCGCAGATGTTGATGATTGGCTACGATGTGGCAAGCAAGGCCTATCATGTGCCCTGGATCCTTCTTGTAGAGGCGATAGCCTCTACAAGAGGGATACAGGGCACATGATCATCTCCAGGGATGTCGTCTTCAACGAACGCAACGTCATCCGCACCAACATTGTCTGTAAAGAGGTAGTAGAACCAGCAGCTAACAAGATAGTAGGAGCAGAAATCCTTCCTGACCTAGTCTCTCCCAATCCTTCCTCTACAGTGACTGTGGGAGAATCACTCTACTCTCCCATGTCTGATACATAAGATAGAACAACCTTATCGGCAGAAGTAGAGGAGGGAGATGTAGTACCACCACCAACAGCAATTGTGCCAGCAGCATAGCGCTAGCCCCCCGCTAATGCTCCAGTACCAGGTCACAGGTACCCTCTTAGGGTGCGTTACAAACCTCATGAGCGCGGCCATTTCTTGATGCTGCAGAAACCATAACAAATGAACGTCGTAGTTGCAACAGATTCAAATGAGCGAACATCATACAAGGAGGCCATGAGTGCACCAGATGGAAGAAATTGGACGCAAGCCGTGCAGCAAGAGATACAGTCGCAGCTGGACAACGGCACATGGGAGGTGACTGAGCGTCCAGCTGGACGTAAGGTGATCAAGTGCAAGTGGGTGTTCAAGAAGAAGTGGGGAGTAGATTGTAACCTGGAAAAGTACAAGGCGAGGCTGGTCGCCAAGGACTACTCGCAGCAAGAGGGCATCGACTACACAAAATATTTTGCCCCTGTTGTAAAGTTTGCCTCTATGCGCACGCTCCTCTCTTATGCAGCAGCTGAGGACTTCGAGGTTTACCACATGGATGTCAAGACGACATTCTTGAATGGTGACTTGGAGGAGGAGATCCACGTGGCGCAGCTGGAGGGGTTCGTCATGAATGGCCTGGAGGACCTGGTTTGCAAGCTGCAGAACTCGCTATACATCCTCAAGCAAGCGTCGCGTGCTTGGAACCAGAAGTAGGATGCGGCGTTGCAGTGCATGGGGCTTGAGCGCAGCAAATGTGACTACACTGTGTATTGCTGGCAGCATGAGCATGAGATCCTCATCATTATTGTATATGTGGATGACATGCTCTTCCTTTCCAACAGCATGTCTGCACTGCAGGAGTTCAAGGAGGCCATGCAAGAGCGTTTCCAGATGTCTTATCTTGGGGGGGGTCATACTTCCTCGGCATCCTGATCACGCGTGATCGCAAATCACGCTCTCTCGCTACAGCAGAGTTGCTAGATCAAGGACGTCCTATTGCAGTTCGGCATGACAGAGGCAAAACCCATCAGTACGCCGCTAGAGACGCGGCAGTACCTCGTGAGCTTTAATGGAGAAGCAAATGCAGCTGAGTGACAAAAGTACCAGAGCGCCGTCGGCAGCCTCATGTACCTGATGGTTGCAACCAGGCCGGACCTTGCACAGGCTATTAGCGCTGTGACCCAGCACATGGCAAACGCTGGACCTGAGTACTTGAAGGCAGTGAAGCGGATCTTCTGCTACCTTGTTGGAACCATCAACATTGGCATCACCTACAATGGCAACGACAACAACATCATAGGCTACACAGACGCAGATTGGGCTTCAAACCCTGAGGACAATAAGTCCATCTCTGGACATGTCTTCCTCATGAATGGTGTGACCATCAGATGGTATAGTAAGCGGCAGGTGGTCGTGGCCACCTCAAGCACGAAAGCTGAGTACGTCTCTCTCAGTTTTGGAGGTAAGGAAGCAGTTTGGCTTTAGCATCTCATGGCAGAGATGAGTGGGAGTGTAGCATCTCCAGTTCCTATGTGCGTCGAGAACCAGAGCACACTCGCACTCGCCAAGAATCCTGAGCACCATGCACGCACTAAGCACATTGACATCGCATATCATTTCATCAGGCACATGGTGCAAGAGGGTGCTATCAAGCTGGAGTTTACTCCAACCAGCAAGCAGGTCGCTGATTTCTGTACCAAGCCAGTCAGCCGTGAGAAGTAGCAGTTCTGCATGAGGACATGTAGACTCAGCCCACTTTGACTACAGCAAAGTGGGGGATTTTTGGAAAAGGAGCAATCTGGCTCAGTTTGAGGTCCACAAGAGCAAGTTCCAGGAAACTGCCAGATGCCTGCTATGATCTTCAATCTGACTTCACCATTGGAAAGATAAGGTGGTAAAATGTCTACGGTGGAAGTTTGACGCTGATCTAACAGTCGGATTGGAAGATATGAATTTTCAATGTTTTGGGGGTTATGGACCGTCGATGTCTGGATGGGCATGGGTGATTGCTCCATGCCTTAGCCTGAGAAAAGAAAAAGGCAAGAGGTCTTGTGCCAAGACATGATAGGAGAAATATCCAAAAAGGCCCTTGGTCTTAGGATTGCCTTGTCAGAGTGTGCTAACGAGGACAAAGGTACCTCTCTTTACTTTTTACGTGAGGTGTGGTCCTTGTGTGCTAGCCATGGACACATGGCGATTCTCCATGAAATTCTGGGTCATGTGACCACTAGGAGTGTGCCATGAGAGCATTTTCTAGCTCTCTAGGTCGTGTGTAAGTGGTCTGCCTGATTGCTAGGCTGATTTCCTCCCTTGTGTGAGATTATGGACTCTAGTGTGTAAGCCTTAGCCTCCATGACTAAATGGTGTAGCTTGTGAGAGGGCTGACTTGCCCAAGCTCTAGCTCTACATGTACTCCATCATTTTGAGTGATTGAACAACCATTCTTCAGCACAAGTGATGTCCTTCCAGTCCCACATGTTTGCTAGTCAAAGGCTCTCTCTCTCCTCCAGATCCAACAGTCACCAAGGGCTACTCGCAGTAGGAGGACAAAGACTATACAAAAACGTTTGTCCCTGTTGCAAAGTTTACCTCTGTGCGAACGCTCCTCTCTTATACAGCAGCTAACGACTTCCAGGTTCACCACATGGATGTTAAGACGACATTCTTGAATGGTGACTTGGAGGAGGCGATCTACATGGAGCAGCCGAAGGGGTTCGTCATGGATGGCCAAGAGTACCTGGTTTACAAGCTGTAGAAGTCGCTATACGGCCTCTAGCAAGCGTCGCGTGCTTGGAATCAGAAGTTGGATGCGGCGTTGCTGTGCATGGGATTTTGGGCGTAGCGATTGTGACTACAGCGTCTATCGCTGGCTGCAAGAGCATGAGATCCTCATCATCATTATCTGTGTGGATGACATACTCCTCCTTTCTAACAACATGTCTGCATTGTACGGGTTCAAGGAGGCCATGCAGGAGCGCTTCCAGAAGTCTGATCTCGGGGAGGCATCATACTTTCTTGGCATCCAGATCACGCGTGACCGCAAAGCATGCACTCTCTGTCGCTATTGTAGAGTTGCTACATCAAGGACGTCCTGCAGCGGTTCGCCATGCTAGAGGAAAAATCCATCAGCACGCTACTGGAGACGCGGCATTATCTTGTGAGCTACACTGGAGAAGCAGATGTAGCTGAGCGGCAGAACTACCAGAGCGCTATCCGCAGTCTCATGTACCTCATGGTGGCATCCAGGCCGAACTTCATACAGGTTGTGAGCGCTATGAGCCAGCACATGGCTAATCCCGGACCAGAGTACAAGAAGGCTGTGAAACGGATCTTCCGCTACCTTGCTGAAACCATCAACGTCGGCATCACCTACGAGGACAACAACAACAGCATCATCGGCTACACAGATGCAGATTGGGGTTCAAATCCTGAGACCCGCAAGTCCATCTCTGGACATGTGTAATTCATGAATGGAGGTATCATCACATGGAGTCCCAAATGGCAGCTGGTTGTGGCCACCTTGAGCACAGAAGCTGAGTACGTCTCTCTCAGTTTAGGAGCCAAGGAAGCAGTTTGGCTCCAGTGTCTCATGGCGGAGATGAGTGAAGTGTAGCAATCCCATTTCCTCTGCGCGTCGACAAGTAGAGCACAATCGCACTTGCCAAGAATCTTGAGCACCATGCACGCACTAAGCACATTGACATCCCATATCACTTCATCACGCACATGGTGTAGGAGGATGCTATCAAGCTGGAGTTTACTCCAACCATCAAGCAGGTCGCTGATTTCCGCACCAAGGCAGTGACTCGTGAGAAGCTGTAGTTCTGCATGAAGACATGTGCACTCAGCCCACTTTAACTGTGGCAAAGTGGGAGATTGTGGTGAAATGAGCCATCTGGCTCTGTTTCAAGTCCACAGGAGCTAGTTCTAGGAAAGCACCAGAGGCCAGCTTAGATCGTCAATCTGACTTGATCATTCGAAAGATCAAGTGGCAAATTGTCTACGATCCAAGATGAGTTCAATCGAATGGTCGGATTGGGAGATATGAATTTTCTAACTTTCAGGGGTCATGGACCGTCAATGTCTGAATGGCCATGGGTGATGGCTCCATGCCTTAGCCTGAGAAAAGAAAAAGGCAAGAGATCCAGAGTCAACACCTGATGGGAGAAATATCCAAAAAGGTCCTTGGTCTTAGGATTGCCTCGTCAGAGTGTGCTGACTAGGACAAAGATACCTCTCGTTTCTTTTTAGGTGAGGTGAGATTCTTGTGTACTAGCCATGGATACATGGCGATTCTCCACAAGTTTGTGGATGATGTGACTACTAGGAGCGGCCATGAGAGCATTCTCTGGCTCTCAAGGTCGTGTGTGAGTGATCAGCCTGATTGCTAGACTGATTTCCTCCCTTGTGTGAGATTATGGACTCTAATGTGTGAGCCTTAGTCTCCATGACTAAGTGGTGTGGCTTGTGAGAGGGCTGACTTGCCCAAGTTCTAGCTCTATACAGACTCCATCATTTTGAGTGATTCAACAACCATTCTTCAGCACAAGTGATGTCCTTCTAGTCCCTCATGCTAGCTACTACAAGGCTCCCTCTCTCCTCCAGATCCAATACGTCAACATGGCAACCAACTCCAACGATACAGATGCTCGGCTATGGGAAAGGCGGTATGGCCATGTGGCTGAGAGTACACAGCAAGCTATGTAGCAGTATGAAGTGGTTCATAGCATGGAGGAATGGAAGGCCAAAGATAAGCGAAAGTGCAAGTAGTTGTGTAAGCCATGCCTCCAAGGTAAGGCAAAGAAAAAGCCCTTTCCACGTAATGGGCAACGTGCGACAGCCTTCTTGGACCTGATTTACTCTGATGTGTGCGGACCATTTTGTACCTCTTCAAACGGTAGCAGCAAGTATTTCTTGACCTTCATCGATGACCACAGTCGCCAGATGTGGATCTACTTCCTCAAGACAAAGGGAGAAATCAAGAAGCTGCAAGACTTTGTCGCAATGGTAGAGCGGCAGACAAGCAAGAAGGTCAAGGCACTACATACGGACAATGAAGGTGAGTCCGAGGCGTACAAAGGCTGGTTGAGCCAACACGACATCAACCACTAGACCACCACGCCTTACACTCCTTAGAAGAATAGTGTTGCCAAGCAGATGAACCAAACTATCCTCGGCATGATACCAAGAAAGCTCTTTGACTCCAAGCTTCCACCTTGCCTTTTCGCTGAAGCTGGAAGAACTTCTTACTACCTTGTGAATCCCACTCCGGCAGCCGCCCTTGGAAGACGTGATATGAAGTAATAAGGGAAGTAGCTTAGGATGCCAAAAGAGGCTTGGTCAGGGAAGAAGTCAGCTGCCTCACACTTGAGGGTCTTTAGGTGTAGTGTCTGGGCAAAGGTCTAGGCACGAGATGGAAGTGGCAAGCTGGATGCATACGCTCATAATTTTATAATGATTAGATACAAAAGTACACATATGGCGTATAGGCTCTGGGACCAAGCAGCTAGATAACTCATCAAGAGCCAAGATATCAAATTCGATGAAAAGATTCTCGGCAAGGGAGAGTCGCTTGACCCTTTTGATGCTCCCAAATCAGGAAACTGGATTGTGTTGTTGGAGTGAGATGAGTAAGTACCTGAGAAATGGTGTTGGAACTGGAGTAGAGAGGGAGTCTTGGATCAACTACCATGTGGATGGAGTACATATAGAGCTAGAGCTTGGGCAAGTCAGCCCGCTCACAAGCCATACCACTTAGCCATGGAGGCTAAGGCTCACACAGTAGAGTCTATAATCTCACACAAGGGAGGAAATCAGCCTAGCAATCAGGCTGACCACTCATACACAACCTAGAGAGCTAGAAAATGCTCTCATGGTACACTCCTAGTGGTTATATAATCCACAATCCCATGGAGAATCGACATGTGTCCATGGCTACCACAGAAGGATCTCAACTCACCTAAAAAGTAAGGAGATGTACCTTTTTCCTAGTGAGTACACTCTCACAAGGCAACTCAAGAATCTTGGCCCTTTTTGGATATTTCTTCCATCAGGTCTTGACCCTCGACCTCTTGCCTTTTTCTTTTCTCTAGCTAAGGCATGGAGCCATCACCCATGGCCACCCAGACATCGGCGGTCGATGACCTCAAAAACTTCAAAATATCATATGTCCTAATCCGACTATTGGATCGGCCTCAAACTTGGACCGTTGACATTTAACCACCTTTCCAATGGTAAAGTCAGATTGACGATCGGAGCAGGCATCTGGTAGTTTCTTAGAACTTGCTCCTGTGGACCTGAAACTAAGCCCGATGGCTTTTTTCTCAACAATCTCCTACTTTGCCGTAGTCAGAGTGGGCTGAGTCCACATACTTTCATACAAAATTGCTACTTCTCATGGGTTCCTGGCTTGGTACAGAAATCAGCGACATGCTTGTTGATTGGAATAAACTCCAGCTTGATAGCACCCTCTTGCACCATGTGCCTTATGAAGTGATATGGAATGTTAATGTGCTTGGTACGTGCTGTTTGAACTTGAGGAGAGAGGGAGCCTTGGAGCAGCGAGCATGTGTGATTGGAAGGGCATCACTTGTGCTAAAGAATGGTTGTTCAATCACTCAAAATGATGGAGTATATATAGAGCTAGAGCTTGGGCAAGTCAGGCCTCTCACAAGCCACACCACTTAGCCATGGAGGCTAAGGCTCACACACTAGAGTCCATAATCTTACACAAGGGAGGAAATCAGCCTAGCAATGACGCTGACCACTCACACACGACCTAGAGAGGTAGAGAATGCGCTCATGACACACTCCTAGTAGTCACATAACCCACAAACCCATTGAGAAATCGCCATGTGTCCATGGCTAGCACACAAGGATCTCACCTCACCTAAAAAGTAAGGAGAGGTACCTTTATCCTAATCAGCACACTCTGACAAGGCAATCCTAAGACCAAGGACCTTTTTGGATATTTCTCCCATCAGGTCTTGACCCTGGACCTCTTGCCTTTTTCTTTCCTCTGGCTAAGGCATGGAGCCGTCACCCATGCCCACCCAGACATCGACGGTCCATGACCCCTAAAACTTNCCTAGAGAGCTAGAGAATGCTCTCATGGCACACTCCTAGTGGTCACATAACCCACAAACCCATGGAGAATCGCCATGTGTCCATGGCTAGCACACAAGGATCTCACCTCACCTAAAAAGTAAGGAGAGGTACCTTTATCCTAATCAGCACACTCTGACAAGGCAATCCTAAGACCAAGGACCTTTTTGGATATTTCTCCCATCAGGTCTTGACCCTGGACCTCTTGCCTTTTTCTTTCCTCTGGCTAAGGCATGGAGCCGTCACCCATGCCCACCCAGACATCGACGGTCCATGACCCCTAAAACTTTGAAAATTCATATCTCCCAGTCCGACCGTTGGATCGGTCTTTCCAATGGTGAAGTCGGTTCGGCAATCGACCAGGCATCTGGTACTTTCCTCGAACTTGCTCCAGTGGACCTCAAACTGAGCCAGATAGCTCCTTTCCCAACAATCTCCCACTTTGGCGTAGTCAGAGTGGGCTGAGTCCACATGCCTTCATGCAGAACTGCTGCTTCTCACGGGTCACTGGCTTGGTGAAGAAATCAGCGACCTGCTTGCTGGTTGGAGTAAAATCCAACTTGATAGCACCCTCCTGCACCATGAGCCCGATGAAATGATATGCAATGTCAATGTGCTTGGTGCGTGCATGGTCCTCATGATTCTTGGCGAGTACGATTGCGCTCTGGTTGTCGACGTGCACAGGAACTGGAACTGCTGCACTCCCACTCATCTGTGCCATGAGACGTTGGAGCCAAACTGCTTCCTTGGCTCCAAAGCTGAGAGATACGTACTCAGCTTCTGTACTCGAGGTGGCGACGACTACCTGCCGCTTGCTGCACCAGCTGATGGCCCACCATTCATGAGGAACACATATCCAGAGATGGACTTGCGGTCCTCAGGGTTTGAAGCCCAATCTGCGTCTGTGTAGCCGATGATGCTGTTATCATTGCCGTTGTAGGTGATGCCGATGTTGATGGTTCGAGCAAGGTAGCGGAAGATCCGCATCACTGCCTTCTTGTGCTCCGGTCCGGGATTAGCCAAGTGCTGGCTCAGAGCGCTCACCACCTGTGCGAGGTCCAGCCTGGTTGCCACCATCACGTACATGACATTGCCGACGGCGCTCTGGTACTTCTGCCGCTCAGCTGCATTTGCTTCTCCATTGAAGCTCACGAGGTACTGCCGCATCTCTAGCGCCATGCCGATGGGTTTTGCCTCTGCCATGCTGAAGCGCTACAAAACATCCTTGATGTAGCGGCTCTGCTGCAGCAAGAGAGAGCGTGACTTGCAGTCACGCGTGATCTAGATACCAAGGAAGTATGATGCCTCCTCGAGATCAGACATCTGGAAGCGCTCTTGCATGGCTTCCTTGAACTCCCGCAGTGCAGACATGCTGTTGGAAAGGAGGAGCTAATCATCCACATAGATAATGATGATGAGGATCTCATGCTCATGCTGCCAGTGATACACGCTGTAGTCACACTCGCTGTGCTCAAATCCCATGCACTGCAGCGCCGCATCCAACTTCTGGTTCCAAGCATGCAAAGCTTGCTTGAGGCCGTGCAGTGATTTCAATAGTTTGCAAAACCAGATGATCCTGGCCATGCATGATGAACCCCTTCAGCTGCTCCATGTAAATCTCCTCTTCCATATCACCGTTCAGGAACGCCGTCTTGACGTCCATGTGGTGAATCTCGAAGCCCTCTGTTGCTGCATAGGAAAGGAGCGTGCGCACAGAGGCAAAATTTGTACAGGAGCAAAAATTTCATTGTAGTCGATGCCTTCCTTCTGCAAGTAGTCCTTGGCGACCAGCCTCGCCTTACACTTCTCGAGATTGCCATCTGCTCCCCGCTTCTTGAATACCCAGTTGCACTTGATCACCTTACGTCCAGGTGGATGCTCATTTAGCTCCCACGTATCGCTGTCGAGTTGCAACTCTATCTCCTGCTACACAGCTTGTGTCTAATCTGCTGCATTTAGTGCTGCCATGACCTCCTTGTACGACATCAGCTCCTCAGAGTCTGCTGGAACAGCGACATTCATTTGGTCTGGTTTTTGGAGCATCCAGAAATGCCCGTGCTTACCAGGCTTGTACCGCAACCTGACAGGGTACTTGCGACCTGGTGTTGGAGCGTTAGCAGGCGCCTGGCGCGATGCTGCCGGTAAAACTGCTTCTGGTGATGGTCGTACATCTTCTTCCTCTACTTCTGCCGATGAGGCCACTGTATCAGCTGCATCAAATATAGGAGAACAGACTAGTTCTCCCACTGTCACAGTGGAAGAAGGATCAAAAGAGACTAGGTCAGGAAGGATATTTGCTCCTCCTGCTTTGTCAGCTACTCCTTTTGCTGCCTCTTCAGAGACGTTATTGGTGCCAATGACGTTGCTCTTGTTGAAGACAACATCCCTGGAGATGATGACGTGGCCTGTATCCCTCTCGAAAAGGCGATACGCCTTGCTTGCCACGTTGTAGCCAATCATCAGCATCTGCGTGCTCTTTGCGTTCCACTTTTGCTGCTTCTCCTTTGGCACATGCATGTGTACCAAGCTGCCAAACGCGCGAAGATGACCCATACTTGGCTTCTTGCCGAACCACGCCTCGTACGGTGTCATTTGCTCCAGGGCCTTGGTTGGACTGCGGTTCTTAATGTACACCGTAGTACTCACTGCTTCGGCCCAAAAGTCGTTGATGAAGCGAGCCGCTTGCAGCATGGAGCGTACCGACTCAACGATAGTGCGGTTAGTGCATTGTGCTACGCTGTTTTGCTGTGGCGAGTATGGCGCGGTGCGCTGACTGTGATGCCTGCTACTGTGAGGTAGTCATGGAACTCCTCACTTGGGTTCTCTCCACCGCGGTCGTTGCGTAGCGCCTTGATTTTGTTGCCAGTCTGGTTCTCCACCATGGCCTTAAACTCCTTGAACCAGTCAAGGTACTAGTCCTTGGAGGAAAGGTAGTACATAACAGTGTATCGGTTGAAATCATCAATGAAGGCTAGAAAATACCTAGAAGCTCCAAAGCTCTTGGTCTGCATCGGGCCACACAAGTCTATGTAGACCAGCTCTAGCACCTCCTTCGCACGCTCTCCTTCTTCAGAGAATGCCTCGCGATACTGCTTCTCCTCCAAACAGCCGATGCACAACTGCTGCTCAAAGTTAGAGATGGTGGGCAAATCACATTCCATCTGCTTTGTTTGAAGTTGCTACAAGGCGCGCATGCCGATGTGACCGTAGCGCGGATACCAGATTTCGCCATATGTGGCTTGCACCACTGCTGCAAGACTCTGCTCGTGCGGGATCTTGGCCGTCCCTAGCAGGTAGTATATGTTACCTTCTTTCACCGACCTGGCCAACTCCTCTCTTGTTTCCTTGTCGAGGATGTAGTCATAGTCGTCGTCAAAGACGACTCGCAATCCTGTGTTGGTGAGAGAGGACACTGAGACGAGATTGCACGCAACATTAGGTATGTACAGCACGCCATGGAACACTTCGACTTCAATGCCATGCGAGATCCCCAACAACATCTCCACAATCCCAATCCCCTCAGCATACACCATCTCATCATCACCCATAGGAATCGGACGAGGGGGAAAAGAAAGCAGCTGCGTAAACCACTCCTTGTGGTGAGTCAGACTCTTGGTACACCCTGAGTCCTTGTACCACGACGGATCCGCCTTTTCCTTGTGCGACATGTCAGACTTCACCATGAAGAGCTGGTCGCGCACCTCGTTGGTGACGTTCATGTCGCTTAAATGGCGCACGCCGGTCTGGTTCTACTGCTGCTGCTCAGGTGACATTGCTGTGAATGTTGCTGCTCTTGCTGTGGACGTTGCTGCTTTTGCTGCTGCTGTAGCCTTCTGGTCCCTCTTGAACTTGAAGCACTCATTCTTGTAGTACCCCTCTTTCAGGCAATAGTGGCACTTGCCCTTGTTCTTGCCTCTCTACTACACGAACTGCTGCTACTGCTGCTTGCGTGAGTCCATGGCCATGAAAGCTACTTCACTGTTGTTGTTGCCGCCATTGTGCTTTGCTGTATTGCGACGTAGTTCTACCTACCCCAGGCGCCTGGAGATGAAGTCCAGGTCGAGAGTCGACTGGCATTTCAATATCTTTCGTACCGTGTCATAGCTCGTTGGGAGTCCCCTCAGCAAGAGAAGGATGAAATGCGTGTCTTCCACAAGATTACCGGCTGCTTTTAGCTACTTCGCCAGCTCCTTTGCCCTGTCCAAGTACACCTCTATCCATTTGCCATCCTACATTTTCAACGCCATCATCTTCTCCTCCAAAAGCATGAGGAATGCAGGATCCTTGTTGTCATACTTCTTACACAACGTGTCCCATCCCTCTTTTGCAGTAGCCTTGTCACTCACGTACTGAAGATGTGGGTTAGAGATGGTGTTCACAAGTACCCTATAGGCCTGCTTCTCCTTCTTCCATTCCTCATATGCCGCTACTCCAGTTGTAGATGAACATGCATCTGCTGGACCTTTGTATGGCGACTTTCCTGCCACCACCTCTGTTGTACTGATACCTTTTGCCTGTGGAGGCGAAGCGCGCTCGTCGTCGCTCACCACCTCCCACAAGTCCCTCTCCTCCAAAATGAGGCGGGTGCGGATCTTCCAAAACGTGAAGTTGGCGCGTCTTTCCAGCCTCTCCAAGGGCTGGGCTGTTGTTACCACGCCTACTGCTGCCATTTTGAGCGTTGGTGATGCTCAGCGCTGCCCTTCAGTGGCGGCTCTAATCTTGCTTCTGCTGCTGTTTCAGCCAGAAATCTATCAGACAGAGAGTTGACTATAGCTTCTGCTCCTACTCTAGTTCATATCAGCCAGCTTGTAAACGATGTTTCTCCCAAATGTAGTCATGGAAAACAAATGTTTTTGCACCAATGGAAAGCTGAGGAAAAATACTTTAATTCGTATGTGCTACTTTTTAAATTTGACAAAGAAACAAGGGAATTATGGTCCTCACAAGGTGATAGTCTTACTCAGAGAATAGTGTAGCCTTTGCCGACCTTGTTTTGGGCATAACTCTCAATCCAACTCTTGCATCTTCCCCATCTTGGACTCGTTTGAAAGCTTGTCTTTTGAACTTGAAGTTCAGTGGTTGATCTTGAAAAATAGTGAAGGTTTTGTACCAACCCGTCACTCTCAAAGTGACGGCCTGTGCTGGCTGAAAGTGGTAGAATTTAGCTCTGATACCAAATGTTGGATCTAAAGGATAGAGGGAGTCTTGGAGCAGCGAGCATGTTGGACTGGAAGGGTATCGCTTGTGCTGAAGAATGGTTATTGAATCACTCAAAATGATGGAGTACATATAGAGCTAGAGCTTGGGCTAGTCAGCCCTCTCACAAGCCACACCACTTAGCCATGGAGGCTAAGGCTCACACACTAGAGTCAATAATCTCATCCAAGGGAGGAAATCAGCCTAGTCATCGTGTTGACCACTCACACACGACCGAGAGAGTTAAAAAATACTCTCATGACACACTCCCAGTGGTCACATAATCCATAATCCCATGGAGAATCGCCATGTATGCATGGCTAGCACACAAGGATCTCACCTCAACTAAAAAGTAAAGAGAGGTACATTTTTCCTAGTGAGCACACTCTAATAAGGCAACCCAAGAATCTAGGACGTTTTAAGATATTTCTTCCACCAAGTCCGAACCCTGGACCTCTTGCCTTTTTCTTTTCTCACGCCAAGGCATGGAGCTATCGGCGGTCGATGACCCTAAAAACTTTGAAAAATCATATCTGCCAGTCCGACTGTTGGATCTGCCTCAAACTTGGACCGTAGACATTTTCCACGTGATCTTTCTAATGGTGAAGTCAGATTGACGATCAAAACAAGCATTTGGTAGTTTCTTGCAACTTGCTCTTGTTGACCTGAAACTGACCCGGATGGCTCTTTTCCCAACAAGTGGTAGATGGTTCCAGTAAAAGATGGTGCTCCAGGGAGTGTGGTTGTGCATGCTGATATAGGAATACATTGTAACACTAAGTCTGAGTCAACTAAGGCCTTGAAGTAAAACTCTGAGGCCGGTGGCTCTTCGTCAAGCGATTCACTGAGAGCATAGAAGCAACAGAAGCAACTAAGCCTTGAAGCACCACAAGCAACACCATAGCATTATACACGCTAGAAGAAACCTCCGTCCAAGTACAATGCTGAGAGTGCGGAATAGACCGGACTCAGCTGGTCATACTTGGCTAAGAGAGCCAGTGACTATAACGGAGGCTACAAATATGCCTGATATTGCCAAATGTGTACATGGTGGAATCAAAGTGGGTACTCCATTTAGTGGAAGCATTGGATACCGAAGTCGCATCCATTTAAGATAACAGAACTTGGCTTCTGGTGTACAAGCCCCCAAACGTGTACATGGTGGAATCAAAGTGGATACTCCGTAAAATGCTTAAGCAAGATGGTTGTATCGACAAACATAAGGCAAGACTTGTGGCAGAGAGGTTTTTCTACCAAAAAGGTTTAGAGTACGAGGAGATATTTGTACTTGTCGTCATCTTAACCTCCATCAAATCCATGCTAAGCATACATGCTGCAAAAGATCTAGAAGTCTACCAGATGGACGTCAAGACAGCTTTCCTCAATGGGAAGCTAGAAAAAGAAGTGTTGATGGAAGTGGCAAAGGGAGTGAAAGCTCTAATGAGTAAGATTTGCAAATTGGTCAAGTTAGTCTACGGGCTGAAACAAGCCCCAAGGATTTAGTATAAGGAGATGGATGATTTCATGACCTGGTTCACCTTTACGCAGTGTCAAAATGACCCTAGAGTCTATGTGCGGAAGGATGAGTAAGGCTTGATGCTAGTTGCATAATATGTGGATGACCTGATCATCTCCTTAGTATCGGTCAAGCTATTAAACAAGCTCAAGACAGATCTTAGCAACAGGTTCCAGATGAAGGACATGGATCCGCTCGAAATCCATCTCGCGAAAGGTGTCCACCGCAATCAAAGAGCAAGTACCATCAAGCTGAACCAGACCAAGTACATCATGGAAGTCCTCAAGCGCTACAACATGGAGGATTGCAAGTCCATTAGCACACCCACGACAATAAACATCGATTCATCCTCCACGATAAGCCCCAGTACGGAAGCAGAATGGTTTGACATGGAGGCAGCCTCATGTATGCCATGGTAGGAAAACGCCCCGACATTAACAATGCTCTGGGACAAGTGAGCAGGTTTGTCGCCAATCGAGGGCTAGAGGACTGGCAAGCAGTCAAGCGCATCATGCACTATTCATAGAAGACCCAATACATGGGGATCTAGTTTGGAGGCCAAGAAGGACCTGACCCGCTACGGCTGGTGTGTCACACAGACGCCGACTCGAGCGGAAGAATCCATGACAGAAAGTCCACCTTAGGCTTTATGTGCCTCCTCAACCTTGGTGCATCCTCTTGCGCAAGCCGAAAGTAAGTTTGTCCTTTGTCATTCGCTAACGCAGAGAACATCGCTTTGTGAGAAGCATGCAAGAAGACATAGTGGCTATGCACTTTGCATACTTAGATTAAAGTGCCACAAACGTAGGCAAAAGAGGTCCGAAATCACAATAAGAGTGCCATGAAAATGGTACAGGATGACATCATTTCCCCGTAGATCAAGTACATGACATCAGATACCACTATTCACACAACGTGGTCGCAAAGAAGATCATGGACCTAGCATATGTGTAAGATGCTCGTAAATTGTATGACAAAGGCGCTGGACAGCGAATTGCACTCTGGAGGTACTCGAGGCATCGGTATGGTCAACGCAACGGCCAAAGACTGAGGCCAAGACTGTTGGAGAGAGGAGAGATCTCACAGCTAATGGATATAGGTACAAAGGAGAGTTTGTTGACCTGATATGCTCCTTGTCCATGGCTGACATTTGATAGGCATAGGACGGACAAGGGATAAACTCTTCCCTTGATCTGGTAAGACTCATAAGTCTCGTCCAGGTAGACAAGGCATGCATTGTTCCTTTAGAGCAAGTTCCCTTGGTCTAAACTAGATGGTATAGCCTGCAAACACCACCTACGACAACTCCTTGTGGCTTAGATGTTCCAGAGTTAGTCTTTGGAGCGCGAGGTCACTGGATCGCATCCCAACCTAGTGATTTATTCTCTTTGTCACCAAAAGGAGGATAGGAAGGTTCTCAGAGACATCTTAGAATATTCCAAGGTCCTTCTTGGTGGCTGGCACCACTTGGTGGTCACAGAGAGCGCCACGTAGGCAACGTGGATGATGTAATATAGATTACCCCTGAAGTGGTTCATCCAAGGGGCCACTGTGCACCTAGGCTAGAGGCTGGCTCTACGACTAAAAGAACCTATCACTTCCCTCTCATTGAGTACAGTTCTTACCTTTGATACTCCTAACAAAGTTGTCCTCCAGAGGTAGACACTAAAGAAACATTGGGTTGTCTAAGCCTTACGAGTTCCCTCCTTGTGCGAACGTAACTAGGTGCTAAGGACATAGTGTAAGGAAGTGATTCCTATGAGCTGGTCAGTGTAGAATCTTGGCTCTCAGGATGAAATCATCTCTTGGTTGTTATACCAAGAGCATTCGGTGGAAACTATTGTGTCCGAACCCATTTTCTAGACCGTCGCCTCATGCAGGTTGATAATAGCGATGCCCACCATGGATCTCATGGAGGTAAAGGTGACGACAGGCGCAAAGTTCTCGTACTCTCAGCCTCCACATTCAGAAAATCCCTTTCCCACAAGTCTTGCCTTGGATTTGTCGATAGTACCATTGTGCTTGAACGTTTTTTGGAATACCCACTTTGACACCACCATGTACGCATTTGGGAGCCTGTCAACCAGAACCAGGGTTTGTTTTGTTCAATGGATACAAATTTGCTATGCGCTACCTCCTTCAACTTGGCCGCATCCGGCATGTTCATAACCTCCGTTACGATCACAAGCTCTCCCTAAGCCAAGCATGACCAGCTAAGACATCCATTCCATACTCTCATCATTGTACTTGGGCGGAGATTTCTTCTAGCGTGTACTATGCTGGAGTGTTGATGGTGGTATTTCAAGTATTGGTTGCTTCCATTGCTCGTGCGCTGCCAATGATCTATTCTTAAAAGAAGAGCCATCGGCCTCGGAGTTTGACTTAGAGGCCTCAGAGGACTCAGACTACGTGTCAGTGTCCTTTGCTATGTCAGCCTGCAAATATATTCTCCCTGTAGCATCATCCTTCACTAGCGCCATCTACCAGTTCTCTGGTGCCTAATCACCTGACTCGAGCAACACAACCCACTCTCTTGATTTGGGAGCATGGACAGGGTCCAAAGACTCTCCCTTGCCAAGCGTCCTTTCATCAAACTCGACATCTTGGCTCCCGATGAGTTTTCTAGGCGCCTTGTCCCTCAGCCTGCAAACTTTGTGATGATCGTATCCGATCATTACATACTTACGAGCACATGCATCCAGTTTGCCTTTTCCTTCCCCTTCTTGGACCTTTGTCCGGGTGGTACATCCAAAGAATCTCAAGTGTGAGGTATCTTGCTTCTTTCGTGACCAAGCCTCTGTGGCGTCCTAAGTTGCTTCTCTTGCTACTTCTTACCACGCCTTTCAAGCGCGCCTGCCACAGTGAGATTCACAAGATAGCAAGCAGTTCTTGCAGGTCCGGCCCTAAATAAAGGTGGGTGTTTGGCGTCAAAGAGCATGTTTTGTGTCATGCTAAAAATAGTCCAGTTCATTCGCTCAGCAATGCCAATACTGTAAGGAGTGTCAGGCATTGCTGTTTGGTGTTTGATGCCATGATAGCTCAAACAGCCTTTGTACGCCTCGTACTCACCACAGTTTTCTGTGCGCAGTGCCTTGACTTTCTTGCCCGTCTGTCCTTTTGCCATCGCGAGAAAGTCTTGCAGCTTCTCCTTGACCTCTCCCTTTGTCTTGAGGAAGGAGATCCATATCTTGCGACTGTGGTCATCGATGAAGGTCAAGAAATACTTGCTGCGGCCGTTCGAAGGGGTATGGATATTCTACAAACTTCAGAGCAAATGAGGTCTAAGATTGTTGCCGCATGTTGCCCATAACGCTCAAATGGCTTTCTTTTTGTCTTGCCTTGGAGCCATGGATCACATCGCTTCTTCTACTTTCCCTCATGTGTCGGTCAAGTTGGCCGCCATGGTGTCGGGTTGTGGTGCAATATCAGACTTTGGAGACTTGGGTTCTTCAACCGCCGCATATCTCTTAGTTGTACTATCAAGGGGTTTGGTGTGCAGCATGTAGAGTCCATCAACACTTAAGTCTAGTGGGACAAGACTCTCCTTAGGGTAGGTGATCTTGATTTCCTTGATCTTGACAATCACTGAGTGACAGGCGGTACATGTCGCCTTCTTTCACCGACCCGGCCAACTCCTCTCCTGTTTCATTGTCCAGGATGAAGCCATAGTCGTCGTCAAGGACGACTCGTATTCCTCTGTTGGTGAGAGAGGACACTGAGAAAAGATTGAACGCAGCATTAGGTACATACATCATGCCATGGAATACTCCCACTTTAATGCCATGCGGGGTCTCCAACCACATCTCCACAATCCCAATCCCCTCAACATACACCACCCGATCATCACCTAAAGCAATCGGATGAGGGGGAATGGAGAGCAGCTGCGTAAACCACTCCTTGCCGTGAGTCAGACTCTTGGTATACCCTGAGACCTTGTACTACGCTAGATCCGCCTTTTCCTTCTGCGACATGTCAGACTTCGCCATGAAAAGGCGGTCACGCACCTCCTTGGCAACGTTCATGTTGCCAAAATGACGCACGCTGGTCTGGTTTTGCTGCTGCTGCTGTTGCTGACGTTGTTGTGACAGCTGCTGCTATTACTATGGAGGTTGCTGCTTTTGCTACTGCTGCTACTGCTCCTTCTGGTGCCTCTTGAATTGAAGGACTATTTCTTATAGTACCCTTCTTTCTAGCAATAGTGGCACTTACCCTTCTTCTTGCCTCTTTGTTGCTTGGACTACTGCTGCTGCTGGTTGTGTAAGCCCATGGTCATGAAAGCTACTTCATTGTTCCTGCTGCCGCCATTCTGCTTTAATGCATTGTGACGTAGTTCTACTTGCACTAGGTGCCTGCAGATGAAGTCCACGTTGAGAGTTGCCTGGCACTCCAACGTCTCTCGCACCGTGTCATAGCTCGTTGGGAGTCCCTTCAGCCAGAGGAGGACAAAGCGCATGATTTCCACAGGGTTGATCGCTGCTTTCAGCTCCTTCGCCAGCTCCTTTGCCCTATCCAAGTACGCTTCCATCCCTTCGTCACCCTGCATTTTCAACGCCATCATCTTCTCGTTTAAAAGTATGAGGAATGCAAGATCCTTGCTCTCATACTTCTTGCAGAGCATGTCCCATCCCTCTTTTGCAATAGCCTTGTCACTCACGTACTGAAGATGCGGGTTGGAGATGGTATTGACAAGCAGGCTGTAGGCCTGTCTGTCTTTCTTCTTCCATTCCTCATATGCTATTGCTGCTATTGTAGATGAACTTGCATCTACTGCACCTCTCTATGGCGTCTTCCCCGCCACCACCTTTGCTGCGTTGATACCTTTTGCCTATGGAGGTGAACCGCACTTTGCCGCTCACCACCTCCAAGAAGCCCCTCTCCTCCAAAACGAGGCGGGTACACATCTTCCAAAACATGAAGTTGGCACGTCCTTCAAGCCTCTCCAAGGGCTGGGTTGCTGTTACCATGCTTGGAGCTGCCATTTTGAGCTTTGGTGATGCTCAGCGCTCTCCTTGACTGACGGCTGTACCCTTGCTTCTGCTGCTGCTTCAGCCAGAAATTTGTCTGACTGAAAATGTACTATAGAGGCCAGCAAACTAGGAATTTTGAAAACCTGAGTCCACCACTGGAAAACACAGCTCAAAACCTTTCAGATCAACCCATAAAACAGGGTCATTAACAGGGGATTTGTAGAGATATGCCCTTTTGAAAACAGGATATGCTTCTGCTCCTACTCCAGCTCATACCGGCCATCTTGTAAATGGCGTTTCTCCCAAACGTCCCAATGGAATGCAAACATTTTTGCACCAATGAAAAGTTTAGGAAAAATACTTTTATTCGTATGTGCTACTTTTTGAACTTGCCAAGGAAACGAGGGAGTTATGGTCATCACAAGGTGACAGTCTTACTTAGAGAGAAGAGTATAGCCCTGGCCGACCTTGTTTTGAGCATAACTTTCAATCTGAATGTTGTATCTACACCATCTTGAACTTGTTGGAAAGCTTGTCTCTTGACCTTGAAAATCTAGTGGTTGATCTTGAACAATAGTGAACATTTTTCTCCAACCTGTCACTCTCAAAGTGACAGCGTGTGCTGGCTGAAAGTGGCATTACTTGGCTCTGATACCAAGTGTTGGAACTGGAGGAGAGAGGGAACCTTGGAGCAGCAAGCATGTGGGACTAGAACGGCATCACTTGTGCTAAAGAATGGTAAGTGAACCACTCAAAATGATGGAGTACATATAGAGCTAGAGCTTGGGCAAGTCAGCTCTCTCACAAGCCACACTATTCAGCCATGGAAGCTAAGGCTCACACACTAGAGTCAATCTCAAACAAGGGAGGAAATCAACCTAGCAATCAGGCTGACCACTCACACACGACCTAGAGAGCTGGAAAATGCTCTCATGGTATACTCGTAGTGGTCACATAATCCACAATCCCATGGAGAATCCCCATGTGTCCATGGCTAGCACACAAGGATCTCACCTCACGTACAAAGCAAGGAGAGCCCCTTTTTCCTAGTCAGCACAGTCTGACAAAGCAACCCAAGAATAAATGACCTTTTGGGATATTTCTTTCATCACGTCTTGACCCTGGACCTCTTGCCTTTTTCTTTTCTCAAGCTAAGGCATGGAGCCATCGTCCATGGTGACCCGGATATCGGCGGTCGATGACCCCGAAAACTTTGAAAACTCCCAATGGATCGGCCTCAAACTTGGATCTTAGATATTTTCCCACCTGATCTTTCCAATGCTGAAGTCAGATTGACAATCAGAGTAAGCATCTGGTAGTTTCCTGGAACTTGCTCTTGTGGATCTGGAACGGAGCCGGATGACTCTTTTCCCAACAAGTGGCAGATGGTTCCAGAAAAGGATGGTGCTCCAGGGAGAGTTCTTCTGCATGCTGATATAGCAATACACTCTAACACTGAGTCTGAGTCAACTTAGGCCTTTAAGTAAAACTCTGAGGCCGGTGGCTCTTCGTCCAACGTATCACTGGCACTATAGAAGCAACAGGAGCAACTAAGCCTTGAAGTACCACAAGCAACACCATAGCGTTGTACATGCTTGAACAAACCTCCGCCCAAGTATAATGCTAAGAGTGCGGAATAGACTGGACTCAGCTGGTCATACTTGGCTAAGAGAGAGCCAGTAACTGTATCGGAGGCTACAAACATGCCACATGTGGCCAAATGGGAGGAAGCATTGGATAGCAAAGTTGTATCCATTGAAGAGAACAGAACGTGGCTTGTGGTGGACAGGCCCCCAAATGTGCATGAAGTGGGATGAAAGTGGGTACTCTGGAAAATCCTTAAGCAAGATGGTACTATCTACAAGTATAAGGCAAGAGTTATGGCAAAGGGATTTTTTTACCGTGAAGGTTCAGAGTACGAGGAGACATTTGCACTTGTTGTCACCTTTCCCTCCATCAGATCCATGCTAGGCATCCCTGTTGCAAAAGATCTGGGGGTCCACGAGATGGACGTCAAGACAGCTTTCCTCTATGGGAAACTAGATAAAGAAATGCTCATGGAAGTGCCAAATGGAGTGAAATCTCTAGACAGTAAGGTTTGCACATTGGTCAAAGTACTCTATGTGCTGAAAGAGGCCCCAAGGATTTAGGACAAGGAGATGGATGATTTCATGGTCCGGTTCACCTTTACGCAGTGCAAGAATGACCCTAGTGTCTATGTGTGGGAGGATGAGTAAGGCTTGATGCTAGTTGCATAATACGTGGATGTTCTGATCATCTGCTTAGTACCGGTCAAGTTATAAAACATGCTCAAGACAGATCTCAGCAAGAGGTTCCAGATGAAGGACATGGGTCCGCTGGAGTTCTATTTCGAGAAAGGCGTCCACCACTATCAAACAGCAAGTACCATGAAGCTGAACCAGACCAAGTACATCATGGAAGTCCTCAAGCGCTACAACATGGAGGATTGTAAGCCCATCAGTACATCCACGATAATAAACATCGATCCTTCCTCCACCATAAGCCCCAGTATGGAAGCAGAACGGTTTGACATGGAGGCAGCCTCATGTATGTCATGGTAGGAACACGTCCCGACATTTGCTATGCTCTAGGACAAGTGAGAAGGTTTGTCGCCAATCGAGGGTTAGAGCACTGACAAGTAGTCAAGCGCATCATACGCTGTGTATAGAAGACCAAATACATGGAGATCTAGTTTGGAGGCCAAGAAGACTCTGACCCGCTATGGCTGGTGTATCACACAGAGGTCAACTCAGGAGGAAGAATCCATGACAAAAAGTCTACTTTAGGCTTTGTGTGCCTCTTGAACGTTGGTGCGTTCTCTTGCGCAAGCAGAAAGTTTGTGTCTCCCTCTAATTCGTTAAGGTAGAGTACATCGCTCTGTCAGAAAACATACAAGAAGACATAGTGGCTACGCACTTTGCTTACTGAGATTAAAGTACGACAAACGGAGGCAACAGAGGTCCAAAATCACAATAGGAGTGCCATGAAAATGGCACAAGATGATGTCATTTCCCCGCATTCCAAGTACATGACATCAGGTACCAATATTCACATAACCTGGTCGCAAAGAAGATCGTGGACCTGGCATATGTGGAAGATGTTCGCAAATTGTATGAGAAAGGTACTGGACAGCGAATTGCACTGTGCAGGTACTCGAGGCATCAGCATGGTTAACGCAGCGGACGAAGACTGAGGCCAAGAATGTTGGAGAGAAGAGAGATCTCACAACTAATGTACATAGGTGCAAGGGAGAGTTTGTTGACCTGATATACTCCTTGTCCGTGGCTGACATTTGACAGAAAAAGGACGGACAAGGGATGCACTCTTCCCTTGGTCTGGTAAGTCCCCTAAGTCTGGTCCAGATAGACAAGGCATGCATTGTTCCTGTAGAGCAAGTTCCCTTGGTCTAAACTGGATGATGTGCTTGCAAACACTACCTAGGAGAACTCCTTGTGGCTTAGACGTTCCAGAGTTAGTCTCTCGAGCGCGAGGTCACTGGGTCGAATCCCAACCTAGTGATTAATTCTCTTTATGACCAAAAGGAGGATAAAAAGATTCTGAGACACATCTTACAACATTCGAAGGTCCTTGGTGGCTGGCGCCACTTGGTGGTCATAAGGAGCGCCATGTAGGCAAGGTGGATGATGTAATACAGATTGTCCCCGAAGTGGCTCATCGAAGGGGCCACTACGCACCTAGGCTAGAGGTTGGCTCTACGACTAAAAGAACCTATCACTTGCCTCTCATTGAGTACAGTTCTTACCTTGGAGACTCCTAACAGAGTTGTCCACCAAAGGTAAACAGTGAAGAAACATTGGGTTGTCTAAGCCCTAGGAGTTCCCTCCTTGTGCGAACGAGACTAGGTGCTAAGGACACAGTGTAAGGAAGTGATTCCTATGAGCTGGTCAGTGTAGAACCTTGGCTCTCAGGGTGAAATCATCTCTTGGTTGTTATACCAAGAGCGTTCGGTGGAAACCAGTGTTTCGAAACCTGTTTTCTAGACCGTCGTCTCATGCAGGTTGACAATAGCGATGCCCAACATGGATCTCATTGAGACAAAGGTGACGACGGGCGCAAAGTTCTCCTCGTACTCTGAGCCTGCACATTGAGAGAATCCTTTCCCCACAACTCTTGCCTTCGACTTGTTGATAGTATCATTCTGCTTGAACGTTTTTCAGAATACCCTCTTTGACACCACCACGTACGCATTTGGGAGCCTGTCGACCAGAACCCATGTTCGTTTTTGTCAATGGATATGAATTTGCTATGCGCTACCTCCTTCAACTTGGCCGTATTTTGCATATTCATATCCTCCGTTACAGTCACGGGTTCTCCCTAAGCCAAGCATGACCAGCTGAGTCCGGTCCATTCCGCACTCTCATCATTGTACTTGGGCGGAGATTTCTTCTGGCGTGTACTACGGTGGAGTGTTGATGGTGGTGTTTAAGGTATTGGTTGCTTCCATTGCTCGTGCGCTACCAGTGATCCATTCTTTGAGGAAGAGTCATCGGCCTCGGAGTTTGAGTTAGAGGCCTCAGAGGACTCAGACTACATGTCAGTGTCCTTCGCTGTGTTAGCTTGCAAATACACTCTCCCTGCAGCATCATCCTTCACTAGCACCATCTACCAGTTCTCTGGTGCCTGATCACCTAACTCAAGCAACACAACCCACTCTCTTGATTTGGGAGCATGGACAGGGTCCAAAGACTCTCCGTTGCCAAGCGTCTTTTCATCAAACTTGACATCTTGGCTCCTGATGAGTTTTCTAGGCGCGTGGTCCCTTAGCTTGTATGCTTCGTGTGCAGTTTTATACTCGATCATTACACACTTACGAGCACATGCATCCCGTTTGCCACTTCCTTCCCTTACTTGTACCTTTGTCCGGGTGGTACATCCAAAGACCCTCAAGTGTGAGGTATCTGGCTTCTTCCCTGACCCAGCCTCTATGGTGTCCTGAGTTGCTTCTCTTGCTACTTCTTACCACGCCTTTCAAGTGCGGCTGCCGGAGTGAGATTCACAAGGATGCAAGGAGTTCTTGCAGCTTCAGCCCAAAAGCAAGATGGGAGTTTGGCGTCAAAAAGCATGTTTTGTGTCATACTGAGGATAGTCCAGTTCATTTGCTCGGCAAGGCCAATACTGTAGGGAGTGTAAGGCATTGTTGTTTGGTGTTTGATGCCATGATAGCTCAAACAGCCTTTGTATACCTCGTACTCACCACCGTTGTCTCTGTTGGAACTTGAGGAGAGAAGGAGCCTTGGAGCAGCGAGCATGTGTGATTGGAAGGGCATCACTTGCGCTGAAGAATGGTTGTTCAATCACTCAAAATGGTGGAGTACATATAGAGCTAGAGCTTGGGCAAGTCAGCCCTCTCACAAACCACACCACTTAGCCATGGAGGCTAAGGCTCACACACTAGAGTCCATAATCTCACACAAGGGAGGAAATCAGCCTAGGAATCAGGCTGACCACTCACACACGACCTAGAGAGCTAGAGAATGCTCTCATGGCACACTCCTAATGGTCACATAACCCACAAACCCATGGAGAATTGCCATGTGTCCATGGCTAGCACACAAGGATCTCACCTCACCCAAAAAGTAAGGAGAGGTACCTTTATCCTAGTCAGCACACTCTGACAAGGCAATCCTAAGACCAAGGACCTTTTTGGTATTTCTCCCATCAGGTCTTGTCCCTGAACCTCTTGCCTTTTTTCTTTTCTCAGGGAGCCATCACCCATGCCAACCCAGACATCGACGGTCCATGACCCCCGAAATGTTGAAAATTCATATCTCCCAATCCGACCGTTGGATCGTCCTCAAACTTGGATCGTAGACAATTTGCCACCTGATCTTTCCAATGCTGAAGTCGGATTGGTGATTGGAGCAGGTATCTAGTACTTTCCTGGAACTTGCTCCTGTGGACCTGAAACTGAGCCAAATGGCTTCTTTCCCAACAATCTCCCACTTTGCCGTAGTCAGAGTGGGCTAAGTCCACATGCCTTCATTCAGAACTGCTGCTTCTCACGGGGCACTGGCTTGGTGCAAAAATCAGCGACCTGCTTGCTGGTTGGAGTAAATTCCAGCTTGATAGCACCCTCCTGCACCATGTGCCTGATGAAATGATATGCGATATCAATGTGCTTGGTGCGTGCATGGTGCTCAGGATTCTTGGCGAGTGCGATTGCGCTCTAGTTGTCGACGCGCACAGGAACTTGAACTGCTGTACTCCCACTCATCTGTGCCATGAGACGTTGGAGCCAAACTGCTTCTTTGGCTCCAAAGCTGAGAGATACCTATTCAGCTTCTGTGCTCGAGGTCGCCACGACCACCTGCCGCTTGCTGCACCAGCTGATGGCTCCACCATTCATGAGGAACACATGTCCAGAGATGGACTTGCGGTCCTCAGGATTTGAAGTCCAATCTGCGTCTGTGTAGCCGATGATGATATTGTCATTGCCGTTGTAGGTGATGCCGATGTTGATGGTTCCAGCAAGGTAGCGGAAGATCCGCTTCACTGCCTTCCGGTGCTCCGGTCCGGGATTAGCCATGTGCTGGCTCACAGCGCTCACAGCCTGTGCGAGGTCTGGCCTGGTTGTCACCATCAGGTACATGAGACTGCCGACGGTACTCTGGTACTTCTGCCGCTCAGCTGCATTTGCTTCTCCATTGAAGTTCACGAGGTACTGCCACGTTTCCAGCGGCGTGTCGATGGGTTTTGCCTCTGCCATACCAAAACGCTGTAAAACATCCTTGATGTACCGGCTCTACTATAGCGAGAGAGAGCGTGACTTGCGGTCACGCGTGATCTGGATACCGAGGAAGTATGATGCCTCCCCGAGATCAGACATCTGGAAGCGCTCCTGCATGGCTTCCTTGAACTCCTGTAGTGCAGACATGCTGTTGGAAAGGAGGAGCATGTCATCCACATAGACAATGATGATGAGGATCTCATGCTCATGCTGCCAGCGATACACGCTGTAGTCACACTCGCTGCGCTCAAACCCCATGCACTGCAACACTGTATCTAACTTTTGGTTCCAAGCACGCGACGCTTGCTTCAGGCCGTACAGCGACTTCTGCAACTTGTAGACGAGGTGCTCCTGGCCATCCATGACGAACCCCTCCGGCTGCTCCATGTAGATCTCCTCCTCCAAGTCACCATTCACGAATGCCGTCTTGACATCCATGTGGTGAACCTCAAAGTCCTCAGCTGCTGCATAAGAGAGGAGCGTGCGCACAGAGGCAAACTTTGCAACAGGGGCAAAAGTATTTGTGTAGTCGATGTCCTCCTGCTGCGAGTAGCCCTTGGCGACCAGCCTCGCCTTGTACTTTTCCAGGTTACCATCTGCTCCACGCTTCTTCTTGAATACCCACTTGCACTTGATCACCTTACGTCCTGGTGGACGCTCACTCAGCTCCCACGTGCCGTTCTCCTGCTGCGATTGTATCTCCTGCTGCACGGCTTGCGCCCAATCTGCTGCATCCGATGCAGCCATGGCCTCCTTTTATGACATTGGCTCATCTAAATCTGCTGCAACTGCGACGTTCATCTGTTCTGGTTTCTGCAGCATCCAGAAATGGCTGCGCTCACTAGGCTTTTAAAGCACCCTAAGAGGGCACCTGCGACCTGGTGCTTGAGCGTTAGCGGGTGGCTGGCGTGGTACTGCTTGTACAACTCCTGCTGCTGGTCGTGCTACATCTCCCTCCTGTGCTTCTGCCGATGAGGCTGCTGTATCTGCAACATCAGACATGGGAGAGTAGAGTGATTCTCCCACTGTCACAGTAGAGGAAGGATCGGGAGAAACTGGGTCAGGAAGATTTTCTGCTCCAACCGTCTCGTCAGCTGCTGGTTCTGCTGCCTCTTCACACACGATGTTGGTGCCGATGACGTTGCTCTCATTGAAGACGACATCCCTGGAGATGATGACTTGGCCTGTATCCCTCTCGTAGAGGTGATACGCCTTCCTTGCCACGTCGTAGCTAATAATCAGCATCTGCACACTCTTTGCGTCCCACTTTTGCCGCTTCTCTTTTGGCACGTGCATGTGCGCCAAGCTGCCAAACGGGCGAAGATGACCCACGCTCGGCTTCTTGCCGAACCACGCCTCGTACGGCGTCATCTGCTCCAGGGCCTTGGTTGGACTGCAGTTCTTGATGTAGACCGCAGTGCTCACGGCTTCAGCCCAGAAGTCGTAAGTCAGCCGGGCCGCGTGCAGCATGGAGCGCGCCGACTCCACAATGGTACGATTGGCGCATTCTGCTACCCCGTTCTGCTCCGGCGAGTATGGCGCGTTACGCTACGCCTTGATGCCAGCTGCTGCGAGGTAGTCTTGGAATTCCTTGCTCAGGTACTCTCCACCGTGGTCGCTGCGCAACGCCTTGATCTTTTTGGTATTTCTCCCATCAGGTCTTGACCCTGAACCTCTTGCCTTTTTTCTTTTCTCAGGCTAAGGCATGGAGCCATCACCCATGCCCACCCAGACATCGACGGTCCATGACCCCTGAAACTTCGAAAATTCATATCTCCCAATCCGACCGTTGGATCGGCCTCAAACTTGGACAGTAGACAATTTGCCTCCTAGTTTTTCCAATGAGGAAGTTGGATCGGCAATCAGAGCAGGCATCTGGTACTTTCCTGGAACTTGCTCCTGTGGACCTGAAACTGAGCCAGATGGCTCCTTTCCTAACAGTCTGTGCGCAGTGCCTTGACTTTATTGCCCGTCTGTCTCCTTGCCATCGCGAGAAAGTCTTGCAGCTTTTCCTTGATCTCTCCCTTTGTCTTGAGGAAGTACATCTACATCTTGTAAGTGTGATCATCGATGAAGGTCAAGAAATACTTGTTGCAGTCGTTCAAAGGAATGCGGAGTATTCTACAAACATCAGAGCAAATGAGGTCTAGAATTGCTGCCGCACGTTGTCCATAATGCTCAAATGGGTTTCTTTTTGCCTTGCCTTAGAGCCACGGCTCACACAGCTTCTTTTACCTTCCCCCATCCTTGGCCTTCCATTCCTTTATCCCATGAATCACTTTGTGCTGCTGCAAAGCGTGTAGTGTGCTATCGGCCACATGGCCAAACCGCCTATACCATTGCTCAGCATCTGTGTCGGTCGAGTTGGCCACCATGGTCATGGCTTGTGGTGCAACATCAGGCTTTGGAGACTTGGGCTCTTCAACCACTGCATATCTCTTCGTTGTACTCTCAAGGTATTTGTTCTGCTACATGTAGAGCCCATGAACACTTAAGACTAGTGGGACAAGACTCTCCTTGGAATAGGTGATCTTGATTTCCTTGTTCTTGACAATCACAGCCTCCTCGTCCGTGAAGACCATTACCATGCCGTAGTCCGTGATTTTGGACACCGACAAGGGGTTTGCTCAAAAAGATGTCATGTATGCAATGTTCTCCAGTTTAGATTCTGTTTCAGCACAGTTCATATTGATGCTCATCAACTTATCTCCCTCACCTTGCGCATGGAGAAGGCCATCGTAGGCACACCTGAAGAGACGTTTAGTGTCCCCGATGGAGATGAAGTCATCCATCTCCCTTGAAGAGTGGTGGTTTGTACCAGCGTTGAGCTTGTACGCTCCACGCTTGACCAGTGCCGCTGTCTTGGTTGCCGGTACGCTCTGAACCATCATGTTTGTCGACTCCTTTTTGCCCTATCCTTGGCCCTCATGTCCACTACCATCATCTTTGTCTTCCTTCTTGGGAGCCCTGCACTCCAATGTGCAATTCCCAGGCTTGCCACAATTATAGCACTTGCGAGGACACTCTGAACTCTTTCCACCGCCACCATTGTCTTTTCCTCTACCGCCATCACTTCCGCTACTGCTCTGACCAGAAGAGGAATTGTCACGACCACCGTATTGTGTAGCATAGGCTAAAACATTAGCCTCACTACTGTTGCGACACATGGCCACGTTGTTCACGTACTTGGTCATTGCCT
>SZWC01000692.1:200619-282691 GCA_023375785.1 Penium margaritaceum | reverse complement strand
CAACCAAGAAAATGCTTGCGGACTTCTTGACAAAGCCGCTAGACAGCGACTTGCATGTTGCAGGTGCTCGAGGAGTCGGCATGGTGGATGCAAGAGATGAGAACTAAAGACCAAGAAAACTGACATGCACAAACACAACCTAGAGCTACAGGTTCATGCCGAAGAAAACTACCACAGCAGGTGGCCTACGGTGCAAGGGAGAGATTGTTGTTCTTCTATGCCCCATGGCCACTGCTATGGGTTGACGGACAGGTTGGGCATGCACTGCTCCCTTGGAGTAAGTCCCCCAAACCTTGTTCGTGGTGCAAGTCCAAGCGAGACACCAGAAGTGTAGCGCAACGGATAGCATGTTGGACTTAGGGACAACAGGTCCTGCGATCGAGCCTTGATGTGCGCAGGAGGTTTTTTGACCTTCTAGCACAGGGGAAGTTTCTTAGACATTTCTCCATGCATGAGGAGAGTGCGCCACTTGGCGGTCAGTGGATGCGCCAATTGGCGGACTGGTGAGGTGGTTTGGAGTGACCACCCCAAAAGTGTCACTGCCCACACACCTTAGAAGCCAGGCCTAGGACTATATGTACCAGGCTCATTCCTCATTCTAATTACACAATCTGGCCTTAGATGCTCCTCACAGAGTTGTCCAACTAAGGAACAGTATAAAGAAGACACTGGTTGGTCTAAGCCCCAGGAGTTAGTCTTTGACTAGCACCTCGCGCGAAAGTGACCAAGTGTTAAGTGGACACAGTTGCTAGCAAGTGATTGCCTAGGAACTGCTCAGTGTGGAACCGTGATCCTGAGGGTGATATCTTCTCCTAGCTGAAATGCTAGGAGCGGACGGCAGGTGCTATTGTGTCGGCCCTGTTTTCTAGTCCGTTTGCCTCAGGCCGGTTGACATGTACGCCTTGTGTGGTGTTGTATCCCACAATTATACACTTACAAGCACTTGCATCCATAGTGCCACTTCCTTCTCTTTCTTGGACCTATACCCAAGCAGTACAACCAAAGACCCTGAAAAATGAGGCCTTTGGCTTCTTCCCAGACCAAGCCACGCGTGGCGTCCAGAGTTGCTTCTTTTCTACTCATAACCATGCCTTCGAAGCACGACTGCCGGAGTGAGATCCACAAGGCAGAAAGTTGTTCTTGCAGCTTCAGCCCAGAAGCGAGGTGGAAGTGTGGCGTCATAGAGCATGCTTCGTGTCATGCCGAGGATAGTCTGGTTCATCCGCTCGGCAACGCCATTAGTCGGGAGGGTGTAAGGCGTGGTTGTCTCGTGGTTGATGACGTATTAGCTCAACCAGCCTTTTCACGCTTCGCATTCACCGTCATTGTCCATGCGCAGTCGATTGACCTTTTTGTTTGTTTCCCACTCTACCATCACAAAACACTGTTGCAGCTTCTCCTTTAACTCTCCCTTTGTTTTGAGGAAGTAGATCCACATATTGCAACTATGGTCATAAATGAAAGTCAAGAGATACTTGTTGCTGCCGTTCCAAGGGGTGCCGAATGGTCGGCACACATCAGAGTGAATCAGGTCCAAGATTGCTACCGTACGTTGTCCATTACGCTCTAAAGGCTCTCTTTTCCGTGCCTTGGACACATGACCCACATAGTTTTTTGCACTTACCCTCATCCTTGGCTTTGCATCCCTCCATCCCATGAACTACTTTGTATTGCTGCATAACTTGCAGTGTGCTATCCGCTACATGGCCAAAGCGCTTATGCCGCAGCTCAGCATGTCTCTCGCTGGAGTTGGCTGCCATGATCACGACCTGTAGTGCAATATGAGGCTTTGGAGACTTGGGCTCTTTCACCGCCCCATTTCCCACATTTGTACTCTCAAAGGGTTTGGTCTGCAGCACGTAGAGCCCATCAACTCTTCGGAGTTGTGTGACAAGACTCTCCTTGGGATAGGAGATCTTGATGTCCTTGTTCTTGAGAATCACGGCCTCCTTCGTGAAGATGATCATCATATTGTGGTCCATGATTTTTGACACTAACAAAAGCTTGCCGCAAAGACGGCATGTATTTGAAGTTCTCTAGCCTCAAGTCTTTTTAGAACCTTTCATGTTGTTGCTAATAAACTTATCTCCCTTGCCATGTGCATGGACAAGGCTATCGTTGGCACACGTGAAGCGACGTTTAGTGTCCCCTGTGGAGATGCACCCATCCTTCTCCTTTGAAGGGTGGAGGTTTATGCCAGAGTCGAGCTTATAGACTCCACACTTGAGCAGTACTGTTGCCTTGGTTGCAAGCACGCTCTCAGGGATCATGTTTGTCAACTCCTTACCGTTTCCTTTGCCCTCATATCTTCCACCATTGTCTTTGTCTTCCTTCTTTGGAGTCCCGTACTCCTGTACCCAACGTCCAGGCTTGCCACAATTATGGCACTTCCTAGGATGCTTTGAACTCTTTCCACCGCCACCATTGCTTTTTCCTCCAGTGCCACAGCTTCTGCTACTGCTTTCACCAGAATAGGAGTTGTTGTCACTATCACCATACTGTGCACCATAGGCTAAAATGTTAGCCTCACTAGCGCTGCGACGCATGGCCTCGTTGCGCACGTACTTGGATTCTACCTCATACATGAAATCCTCCCTCTTCCAAGAGCCAAACATGATAATAAGTGGACCACAGCTTTCAGGTAGTGTCATGAGGAGGATCATGGCATGCATGTTGTTGACGATCTCCCAGTTCATTTGGGCACTTGTTACACCACTCCTTCAGACTAGAAGAGGAAGTCTGGAATCAACTGTCCCTCGCTCATCCTCATCGAAATCAGCTTTTGAATAGATGAAGAGGTAGTTTGCAAGAGGCGTTAATAGGTTTTACATATACGAGCTTCTCATAAGCCTTTGATGCATGTGTGATACCCTGGAGTTGGACATATTGTGACTCATGCACTACTGTCACAATAATCGCAAGCACCATGTCATTTTTCACATTCCACGCTTCATATTGAGGATCTGTTTTTGGAGGTTCAACCTCTTCTCCAAGGATCATCTTCAAGTAGTCATGCGCCCTCATGACAATCTCAAATTTCCATTTCCACAAGGGAATACCAAACCCTGTGAACTTTGTCATCCCACCATTGACTTGCTCAAGACTGAGGGTCATGCTTGTCCTCATACTGCTTCTGTGCTCCTCTACTTCTCTGCTTTGTTGAGGCCGATATAGGGTGATGTAGATTGTTATCTTCTACTGGTTTAGAAAGGTGCAAATCCGTTGTCTATCCCTTAGCCGTTGATCACCTGCAAACAAAGCAGAACACACACTAGCAAACCCAGTGTCGTGCCTCCAAGGGCAGAGCTTGTCCCGGTTAGGGCCAAAGGGTCCTACCTCCAAGGGCAGAGCTTATCCATGGCCCTTGTTTGCCAAGTGCTAGCACCCGACGTTGGAGCTAATGAAGCAGATTGACCAGATGGAGCTGATGGAGCAAAAGCGTGCTACAAGACAAAGAGGGTAAGAGAGTGTGCAAAAGCCTGCCTTACAACTTGTCGGTATAGGTCCATAACCTTTTGTCAAGCTGCCTGAGACGACAGTCTAAAAAACGGGTTCCGACACAATGGCTTCCACTGACCGATGTTGGTATTGAAACTGAGAAATGATATCACCCTTAGAGCCAAGGTTCCATACTGAGCATTTCATAGGAATCATTTCCTTGCACTTTGTCCTTAGTACCTGGTCACTTTTGCATAAGGAGCTAACTCCTGGGGCTAAAACCAACCAATGCTTCTTTAGTGTCTGCATCTAGTGGAAAACTCTGTTAAGAGCCTCAAAAGGAAGAAATGTGCTCAATGACAGGGAAGTAACAGGTCCTTATAGTCCTAGAGCCAGTCTCTAGCCTAGGCGTATAGTGGCTCCTTGGATGAGCCACTTTGGGTGCAATTTAGATTGCATCATCCCCCTTGCCTATATGGCACTCCCTATAACTGCCAGGTGGCGCGAGCCATCAGGCACGACCTTGAAATGTTCTAAGATGTCCCTTAGAAACTTCTTGTCCCGCTTTTGTTGACAAAGAAAATCAGTCATAGGGATGGGTTTTGACCTAGTGATCCTTCGCTCCAAAGATTAACTCCGGAAGCCACAAGGAGTTCCCCTAGGTAGTTTCTTCTGGCTATACTATCCAGTTTAGACCAAGGGAACTTGCTCCAAAGGAGAAGTGCATGCCTTCTCCTTTGGGACCAAAGTTAAGGGACTTACTGCAAGGGAGCAGTGCATGCCTATTCCGTCCTATGCCTGTACAAATATCAGCCATGGACATGGAGCATATCCGGTCAACATCAGGATGCGTTACAAGCATGGTCAGCACGGGTGATTTTGGATGCTCCAAAAACCAGACCAGATAAACGTGTTGTTGTAGACTCTCATGAGCTAACTTCGTCTAAAAAGGCCATGGCTGCACCAGATGCAGCAGATTGGCCACAAGTTGTGTACCATGGGATACAATTGGAGCTCGAGAATGTTCGAACTTGAGGAGAGAGGGAGCCTTGGAGCAGCGAGCATGTGTGATTAGAAGGGCATCACTTGTGTTGAAGAATGGTTGTTCAATCACTCAAAATGATGGAGTACATATAGAGCTAGCGCTTGGGCAAGTCAGCCCTATCACAAGCCACACCACTTAGCCATGGAGGCTAAGACTCACACACTAGAGTCCATAATCTCACACAAGGGAGGAAATCAGCCCAGCTATCAGGCTGACCACTCACACACGACCTAGAGAGCTAGAAAATGCTCTCATGGCACACTCCTAGTGGTCATAACCCACAAACCCATGGAGAATCACCATGTGTCCATGGCTAGCACATAAGGATCTCACCTCACCTAAAAAGTAAGGAGAGGTACCTTTATCCTAGTCAGCATACTCTGACAAGGCAATCCTAAGACCAAGGACCTTTTTGGATATTTCTCCCATCAAGTCTTGACCCTGGACCTCTTGCCTTTTTTCTTTTCTCAGGCTAAGGCATGGAGCCATCACCCATGCCCACCAAGACATCGACGGCTCATGACCCCCGAAACTTCGAAAAATCATATCTCCTAATCCGACTGCTAGATCGGCCTCAAACTTGGACCATAGAAATTTTGCCACCTGATCTTTCCAATGGAGAATTCGGATTGGCGATCGGAGCAGGCATCTGGTACTTTCCTGGAACTTGCTCCTGTGGACATCAAAATGAGCCAAATGGCTCCTTTCCCATCAATCTCCCACTTTGCCGCAGTCAGAGTGGGCTGAGTCCACATGCCTTCATGCAGAACTGCTGTTTCTCACGGGTTACTGGCTTGGTGCAGAAATCAGCGACCTGCTTGCTAGTTGGAGTAAACTCCAGCTTAATAGCACCCTCCTGCTCCATGTGCCTGATGAAATGATATGCGATATCAATGTGCTTGGTGCGTGTATGGTGCTCAGGATTCTTAGCGAGTGCGATTGTGCTCTGGTTCTTGACGCGCACAGGAACTGGAACTGCTACACTCCCACTCATCTCTGCCATGAGACGTTGGAGCCAAACTGCTTCCCTGGCTCCAAAGCTGAGAGATACGTACTCAGCTTCTGTGCTCGAGGTCGCCACGACCACCTGCCGCTTGCTACACCAGCTAATGGCTCCACCATTCATGAGGTACACATGTCAAGAGATGGACTTGCGGTCCTCAGGGTTTGAAACCCAATCTGCATCTGTGTAGCCAATGATGCTGTTGTCATTGCCGTTGTAGGTGATGCCGATGTTGATGGTTCCAGCAAGGTAGCAAAAGATCCGCTTGACTGCCTTCTGGTGCTCCGGTCCGGGATTAGCCATGTGTTGGCTTACAGCGCTCACAGCCTGAGCGAGGTCCGGCCTGGTTGCCACCATCAGGTACATGAGACTGCCGACGGCGCTCGAGTACTTCTGCCGCTCAGCTGCATTTGCTTCTCCATTGAAGCTCACGAGGTACTGTCGCGTTTCCAGCAGCGTGCCGATGGGTTTTGCCTCTGCCATGCCAAACCGCTGCAAAACATCCTTAATGTAGCGGCTCTGCTTTAGCGAAAGAGAGCGTGACTTGCGGTCACGCGTGATCTGGATATCGAGGAAGTATGATGCCTCCCCGAGATCAGACATCTGGAAGCGCTCCTGCATAGCTGCCTTGAACTCCTGCAGTGCAGACATGCTGTTGGAAAGGAGGAGCATGTCATCCACATAGACAATGATGATGAGGATCTCATGCTCATGCTTCCAGCAATACACGCTGTAGTCACACTCTCTGCGCTCAAACCCCATGCATTGCAATGCTACATCCAACTTTTGGTTCCAAGCACGCAACGCTTGCTTCAGGCCGTACAGCGACTTCTGTAGCTTGCAGACCAGGTGCTCCTGGCCATCCATGACGAACCCCTCCGGCTGCTCCGTGTAGATCTCCTCCTCCTCCAGGTCACCATTCAAGAATCCCGTCTTGACATCCATGTGTTGAACCTCGAAGTCCTCAGCTGCTGCATAAGAGAGGAGCGTGCATTCAAAGGCAAAGTTTGTAACAGGGGCAAACGTTTCTGTGTAGTCGATGCCCTCCTCCTGCGAGTAGCCCTTGGCGACCAGCCTCGCCTTGTACTTTTCCAGGTTACCATCTGCTCCCCGCTTCTTCTTGAAAACCCACTTGCACTTGATCACCTTACATCCTACTGGACGCTGAGTCAGCCCCCACGTGTCGTTGTCTAGCTGCAACTATATCTCCTGCTGCACGGCTTGCGCCCAATCTGCTCATCCGATGCAGCCATGGCCTCCTTGTATGACGTTGGCTCATCTGAATCTGCTGCAACTGCGACGTTCATCTGTTCTGGTTTCTGCAACATCCAGAAATGGCCGCGCTCACCAGGCTTGTAACGCACCCTAAGAGGGTACCTGCGACCTGGTGCTGGAGCGTTAGCGGGTGGCTGGCGCGGTGCTGCTGGCACAACTGCTGCTGCTGGTGGTGCTACATCTCCCTCCTCTGCTTCTGCCGATGAGGCTGCTGTATCTGCAACATCAGACATGNCACTTGATCACCTTACGTCCTGGTGGACGTTCAGTCAGCTCCCACGTGCCGTTCTCCAGCTGCGACTGTATCTCCTGCTGCACGGCTTGCGCCCAATCTGCTGCATCCGGTGCAGCCATGGCCTCCTTGTATGACGTTGGCTCATCTGAATCTGCTGCAACTGCGACGTTCATCTGTTCTGGTTTCTGCAGCATCCAGAAATGGCCGCGCTCACCAGGCTTGTAACGCACCCTAAGAGGGTACCTGCGACCTGGTGCTGGAGCGTGTGCGCGCGGCTGGCGCGGTGCTGCTGGCACAACTGCTACTACTGGTGGTACTACATCTCCCTCCTCTGCTTCTGCCGATGAGGCTGTTGTATGTGGAACATCAGACATGGGAGAGTAGAGTGATTCTCCCACTGTCATAGTGGAGGAAGGATCGGGAGAAACTGGGTCGGGAAGAATTTCTGCTCCCACTGTCTCGTCAGTTGCAGGTTCTGCTGCCTCTTCAGACACGATGTTGGTGCCGATGACGTTACTCTCATTGAAGACGACATCCCTGGAGATGATGACGTGGCCTGTATCCCTCTCGTACAGGCGATACGCCTTGCTTGCCACGTTGTAGCCAATCATCAGCATCTGCGCACTCTTCGCGTCCCACTTTTGCTGCTTCTCCTTTGGCACGTGCATGTGCGCCAAGCTGCCAAACGCGCGAAGATGACCCACACTCGGCTTCTTCCCGAACCACGCCTCGTACGGCGTCATCTGCTCTAGGGCCTTGGTTGGACTGCGGTTCTTGATGTAGACCGCAGTGCTCACGGCTTCAGCACAGAAGTCGTAGGTCAGCCGGGCCGCGTGCAGCATGGAGCGCGCCGACTCCACAATGGTATGGTTGGCGCGTTCTGCTACCTTGTTGTGCTGCGGTAAGTACGGCGTCGTACGGTGTGCCTTGATGCCAGCTGCTGCGAGGTAGTCCTGGAACTCCTTGCTTAGGTATTCACCACCGCGATCGCTACGCAGCGCCTTGATCTTCTTGCCAGTCTGGTTCTCCACCATGGCCTTGAACTCCTTGAACCTGTCAAAGCACTGGTCCTTGGAGGAAAGGAAGTACACAGGAGTGTGTTGGGAAAGGAGCCATCTGGCTCAATTCCAGGTCCACAGGAGCAAGTTCCAGGAAAGTACCGGATGCCTGCTCCAATCACCAATCCGACTTCAGCATTGGAAAGATGAGGAGGCAAAATTTCTACGGTCCAAGTTTGAGGCCGATCCAACGGCCGGATTGGGAGATGAATTTTCAAAGTTTCGGGGGTCATGGACCGTCGATGTCTGGGTGGGCATGGGTGATGGCTCCATGCCTTAGCCTGAGAAAAGAAAAAGGCAAGAGGTCCAGGGTCAAGACCTTATGGGAGAAATATCCAAAAAGGTCCTTGGTTTTAGGATTGCCTTGTCAGAGTGTGCTGACTAGGATAAAGGTACCTCTCCTTACTTTTTAGGTGAGGTGAGATCCTTGTGTGCTAGCCATGGACACATGGCAATTCTCCATGGGTTTGTGGGTTATGTGACCACTCGGAGTGTGCCATGAGAGCATTCTCTAGCTCTCTAGGTCGTGTGTGAGTGGTCAGCCTGATTGCTAGGCTGATTTCCTCCCTTGTGTGAGATTATGGACTCTAGTGTGTGAGCCTTAGCCTCCGTGGCTAATTGGTGTGACTTGTGAGAGGGCTGACTTGCCCAAGCTCTAGCTCTATATGTACTCCATCATTTTGAGTGATTGAATAACCATTCTTCAGCACAAGTGATGCCCTTCCAATCACACATGCTCGCTGCTCCATGGCTTTCTCTCTCCTGAAGTTCCATCATATGGTATCAGAGCCAAATTTTGCCACTTCCAGCCAGCACAGGCCGTCACTTTGAGAGTGACAGGTTGGGGTGAAACCTTCACCAGATTTGACAATCGACCACAGGATCTTCAGGCACATGAGCCAAGCTTTCCAGCGAGCCCAAGATCGCAAAGATCCAACGGTCGGATTGAGAGTTATGCTCAAAACGAGGTTGGCCAGGGCTACACTCTTCTCTATGAGTAAGACTGTCGCCTTGTGATGACCATAACTCTCTCATTTCTTTGTCAAATTTAAAAAGTGGCACATGCGAATTGTAGTATTTTTCCTAAGCTCTCCATTGGTGGAAAACAATTTGCATTCCATCAATTTGTTTGGGAGAAACGCCGTGTACAAACTGGCTGGTCTGAGTTGGAGTAGGAGCAGAAGCATACCCTGTTTTCAAGAGGGCATATCTTTCAAAATCCCTTGTTGATGACCCTTTTTTATGGGTCGATCTGAAAGGTTTTGAGCTGAAATTTCCAGTGGTGGGCTTAGTTTTTCAAAATTTCCAGTCTGCTGGCACCTACAGTCCATTTTCTGTCAGACAGATTTCTGGCACAAGCAGCAGCAGAAGCAGGGGTAGCGCCGCCACCCAAGGGCAGCGCTGACCATCACCAAGGCTCAAAATGGCAGCAGCTAGCGTTGTGGCAGCAGCCCAGCCTTTGGAGAGGCTGGAGGGACGCGCCAACTTCACGTTTTGGAAGATCCAAACCCGCCTCCTTTTGGAGGAGAGGGGCTTGCGGGAGGTGGTGAGCGGCGACGAGCCGGCTCCAGTTCCACAGGCAAAAGGCATCACCGCAGCGCAGGTGGTGGCGGATAAGACGCCGCAAAAGGGTGTAGCTGATGCGGATTCTTCTGCAGCTGTACCAGTGACTTACGAGGAGTGGAAGAAGAAGGACAGGCAGGCCTACAGGTTGCTTGTTAACACCATCTCCAACCCGCATCTTCAGTACGTGAGTGACAAGGCTACTGCAAAGGAGGGGTGGGACACGTTGTGCAAGAAGTATGAGAGCAAGGATCCTGCATTCCTCATGGTTTTGGAGGAAAAGATGATGGCGCTGAAAATGCAGGGTGGTGAAGGGATGGAGGCGTATTTGGACAGGGCAAAGGAGCTGGCGAAACAGTTGAGAGCGGCTGGCAATCCTGTGGAAGAGATGTGCTTCATTCTCCTCTTGCTGAGGGGACTCCCAACTAGTTACGACACGATGCGAGAGACTTTGGAGTGCCAGCCGACTCTTGACCTCGACTTCATCTGCACGCACTTGGTGCAGGTGGAATTGCGTCGCAATGCATCAAAGCGCAATGGCGGCAGCAGCAGCAGTGAAGCAGCTTTCATGGCCATGGGCTCATGCAACCAGCAGCAGCAGCAGTCCGGGCAGCAGAGAGGCAAGAAGAAGGGCAAGTGCCACTATAGCCAGAAAGAGGGGCACTACAAGAAAGAGTGCTTCTAGTTCAAGGGGGACCAGAAAGAGCAGCAACAGCAGCAGCAGCAGCAAAAACAGCAATCTCCACAGCAACAGCAGCAGTAGTCACAGCAACGCCAGCAGCAGCAGCAGCAGCAGCAGCAGAACCAGACTAGCGTGCGCCATTTTGGCAACATGAACGTCGCCAAGGAGGTGCGCGACCGCCTCTTCATGGCGAAGTCTGACATGTCGCAGAAGGAAAAGGCGGATCTGGCGTGGTACAAGGACTCGGGGTGTACCAAGAGTCTGACGCACCACAAGGAGTGGTTTCCACAGCTACTCTCCATTCCTCCTCGGCCGATTGCTTTGGGTGATGATCGGGTGGTGTATGCTGAGGGGATTGGGATTGTGGAGATGTGGTTGGAGACCCCGCGTGGCATTGAAGTGGGAGTTTTCCATGGCCTGCTGTATGTGTGTGATGCTGCATTCAACCTTCTCTCAGTGTCCTCTCTCACCAATACAGGACTGCGCGTTGTCTTCGATGATGACTATGGCTACATCCTCAACAAGGATACAGGAGAGGAGTTGGCCAAGTCGGTGAAGGAGGGCGACATGTACCGCCTGCTGGGGGCGACCAAGATCCCGCGTGAGCAGAGTCTTGCAGCAGTGATGGAGGCGACAGATGGCGAGATCTGGCATGCGCGCTACGGCCACATTGGCATGCGCGCCTTGCAGCAGCTTCAAGCAAAGCAGATGGTGCGTGACCTGCCTACCATCTGTAACTTTGAGCAGCAGTTATGCATCGGATGTTTGGAGGGGAAGCAACACCGCGAGGCGTTCTCTGGAGCAGGGGAGCGTGCGAAAGAGGTGTTGCAGTTGGTCCACACGGACTTGTGCGGACCGATGCAGACCCAGAGCTTTGGAGGCTCTAGGTATTTTCTCACCTTCTTTGATGATTTTAGCCGTTACACTATTGTGTACTTCCTTTCCTCCAAGGACCAGTGCTTTGATAGGTTCAAGGAGTTCAAGGCTATGGTGGAGAACCAATCTAGCAAGAAGATCAAGGCGTTGCGCAGCGACCGCGGTGGAGAGTACCTGAGCAAGGAATTCCAGGACTACCTCGCAGCAGCTGGCATCAAGGCGCAGCGTACCGCGCCGTACTCGCCGCAACAGAACGGTATAGCAGAACGCGCTAACCGTACTATTGTGGAGTCGGCGCGCTCCATGCTGCACGCGGCTCGGCTCACCTACGACTTCTGGGCTGAAGCCGTGAGCACTGCGGTCTACATCAAGAACCGTAGTCCAACTTAGGCGCTGGAGTGGATGACGCCGTACAAGGCGTGGTTCGGCAAGAAGCCAAGCGTAGGTCATCTTCGCGCGTTTGGCAGCTTGGCACAGATGCACGTGCCAAAGGAGAAGCCGCAAAAGTGGGATTCGAAGAGTGCACAGATGCTGATGATTGGCTACGACGTGGCAAGCAAGGCATATCGCCTCTACGAGAGGGATACAGGCCACGACATCATCTCCAGAGATGTCGTCTTCAAAGAGAGTAACGTCATCGGCACCAACATCGTGTGTGAAGAGGCAACAGAACCAGCAGCTGACGAGACAGTGGGAGCAGAAATTCTTCTTGACCTAGTTTCTCCCGATCCTTCCTCTACTGTGACAGTGGGAGAATCACTCTACTCTCCCATGTCTGATGTTACAGATACAACGGCCTCATCGGCAAAAGCAGAGGAGGGAGATGTAGCACCACCAGCAGCAGCAGTTGTGCCAGCAGCACCGCGCCAGCCGCCCGCTAATGCTCCAGTACCAGGTCGCAGGTACCCTCTTAGGGTTCGTTACAAGCCTGGTGAGCGCGGCCATTTCTGGATGCTGCAGACACCAGAACAGATAAACGTCGTAGTTGCAGCAGATTCAGATTAGCCAACATCAAACAAGGAGGCCATGGCTGCACCGGATGCAGCAGATTGGGCGCAAGCCGTGCAGCAGGAGATACAGTCGCAGCTGGACAACTGCACGAGGGAGCTGACTGAGCGTCCACCAGGACGTAAGGTGATCAAGTGCAAGTGGGTGTTCAAGAAGAAGCGGGGAGCAGATGGTAACCTGGAAAAGTACAAGGCGAGGCTGGTCGCCAAGGGCTACTCGCAGCAGGAGGGCATCGACAACACAGAAACTTTTGCCCCTGTTGCAAAGTTTGCCTCTGTGCGCACGCTCCTCTCTTATGCAGCAGATGAGGACTTCAAGGTTCACCACATGGATGTCAAGACGGCATTCTTCAATGGTGACTTGGAGGAGGAGATCTACATGGAGCAGCCGGAGGGGTTCGTCATGGATGGCCAGGAGCACCTGGTCTGCAAGCTGCGGAAGTTGCTGTACGGCCTCAAGCAAGCGTCGCGTGCTTGGAACCAGAAGTTGGATGTGGCGTTGCAGTGCATGGGGTTTGAGCGCAACGACTGTGACTACAGCGTATATCACTGGCAGCATGAGCATGAGATCCTCATCATCATTGTCTATCTGGATGACATGCTCCTCCTTTCCAACAGCATGTCTACACTGCAGGTGTTCAAGGAAGCCATGCAAGAGCGCTTCCAGATGTCTGATCTCGGGGAGGCTTCATACTTCCTTGGTATCCAGATCACGCGTGGTCGCAAGTCACGCTCTCTCTCGCTGCAGCAGAACCGCTACATCAAGGATGTTTTGGACCGATTTAGCATGGTAGATGCAAAACCCATCGGCACGGCGCTGGAGACGCGGCAGTTCCTCGTGAGCTTCAATGGAGAAGCAAATGCAGCTGAGCGGCAGAAGTACCAGAGTGCCGTTGGCAGTCTCATGTACCTGATGGTGGCAACCAGGCCGAACCTTCCACAGGCTGTGAGCGCTGTGAGCCAGCACTTGGCTAGTCCCGGACCGGAGTACCAGAAGGCAGTGAAGTGGATCTTCCGCTACCTTGCTGGAACCATCAACATCGGCATCACCTACAACGGCAGTGACAACAGCATCATCATCTACATAGACGCAGATTGGGCTTCAAACCATGAGGACCGCAAGTCCATCTGTAAACATGTGTTCCTCATGAATGGTGGGGCCATCAGCTGGTGCAGCAAGCGGCAGGTGGTCGTGGCCACCTCGAGTACAGAAGCTCAGTACGTATCTCTCAGCTTTGGAGCCAAGGAAGCAGTTTGGCTCCAACGTCTCATGGCAGCGATGAGTGGGAGTGCAGTAGTTCCAGTTCCTGTGCGCGTCGAGAACCAGAGCGCAATCGCACTTGCCAAGAATCCTGAGCACCATGCACACACCAAGCACATTGACATCGCATATCATTTCATCACGCACATGGTGCAGGAGGGTGCTATCAAGCTGGAGTTTACTCCAACCAGTAAGCAGGTCGCTGATTTCTGCACCAAGCCAGTGACCCATGAGAAGCAGCAGTTCTGCATGAAGGCATGTGGACTCAGCCCACTCTGACTGCGGGAAAGTGGGAGATTGTTGGGAAAGGAGCCATCTTGCTCAGTTTCAGGTCCACAGGAGCAAGTTCCAGGAACGTACCGGATGCCTGCTCAGATCACCAATCCCACTTCACCATTGGAAAGATCAGGTGGCAAAATGTTTACGGTCCAAGTTTGAGGCCGATCGAATGGTCGGATTGGGAGATATGAATTTTCGAAGTTTCGGGGGTCATGGACCGTCGATGTCTGGGTGGGCATGGGTGATGGCTCCATGCCTTACCCTGAGAAAAGAAAAAGGCAAGAGGTCCAGGGTCAAGACCTGATGGGAGAAATATCCAAAAAGGTCCTTGGTCTTAGGATTGCCTTGTCAGAGTGTGCTGACTAGGATAAAGGTACCTCTCCTTACTTTTTAGGTGAGGTGAGATCCTTGTGTGCTAGCCATGGACACATGGCGATTCTCCATGGGTTTGTGGGTTATGTGACCACTAGGCGTCTGCCATGAGAGCATTCTCTGGCTCTCTAGGTCGTGTGTGAGTGGTCAGCCTGATTGCTAGGCTGATTTCCTCCCTTGTGTGAGATTATGGACTCTAGTGTGTGAGCCTTAGCCTACGTGGCTAAGTGGTGTGGCTTGTGAGAGGGCTGACTTGCCCAAGCTCTTACTCTATATATACTCCATCATTTTAAGTGATTGAACAACCATTCTTCAGTACAAGTGATGCCCTTCCAATCACACATGCTCGCTGCTCCAAGGCTCCCTCTCTCCTCAAGTTCCAACACAGTATAACGGCTGAAATCATTAATGAATGTGAGAAAACACCTAGAGCCTCCAAAGCTCTGGGTCTGCATCGGTCCGCACAAGTCCGTGTGGACCAACTCCAACACCTCTTTTGCACGCTCCCCTGCTCTAGAGAATGCCTCGCAATGTTGCTTCCCCTCCAAACAGCCGATACAGAACTGCTGCTCAAAGTTAGAGATGGTAGGCAGAACATGCACCATCTGCTTTGCTTGAAGCTGGTGCAAGGAGCGCATGCCGATGTGGCCGTAGCGCGCATGCCAGATCTCGCGATCTGTCGCCTACACCACTGCTGCAACACTCTGCTCACGCGGGATCTTGGTCGCCCCCAGCAGGCGGTACATATCGCCCTCCTTCACCGACTTGGCCAACTCCTCTCCTGTTTCCTTGTTGAGGATTTAGCCATAATCATCGTCAAAAACAACGCGTAGTCCTATGTTGGTGAGAGAGGACACTGAGAGAAGGTTGAACGCAGCATTAGGTACATACGGCACGCCATGGGAAACTCCCACTTCAATGCCACGCGGGGTCTCCAACCACATCTCCACAATCCCAATTCCCTTAGCATACACCACCTGATCATCACCCAAAGCAATTGGACGGGGGGGAATGGAGAGTAGCTGTGTGAACCACTCCTTGTGATGCGTCAGACTCTTGGTACACCCCGAGTCCTTGTACCACGCCAGATCCGCCTTTTCCTTCTGCGACATGTCAGACTTCGCCATGAAGAGGCGGTCGCGCACCTCCTTGGCAACGTTCATGTTGCCAAAATGGCGCACGCCAGTCTGGTTCTGCTGCTGCTGTTGCTGGCGTTGCTGTGACTGCTGCTGCTGTTGCTGTGGAGATTGATGCTTTTGTTGCTGTTGCTGTTGCTGCTCTTTCTGGTCCCTCTTGAACATGAAACACTCTTTCTTGTAGTGCCCCTCTTTCTGGCAATAGGGGCACTTGCCCTTCTTCTTGCCTCTCTGCTGCCCGGAATGCTGCTGCTGCTGATTTCGTGAGCCCATGGCCATGAAAGTTGCTTCACTACTGCTGCCGCCATTACGCTTTGCTGCATTGCGACGCAATTCCACCTGCACCAGGTGTGTGCAGATGAAGTCGAGGTCGAGAGTTTGCTGGCAGTCCAGCATCTCTCGCACCGTGTCGTAGTTGGTTGGGAGTCCCCTCAGCAAGAGGAGGATGAAGCGCGTCTCTTCCACAGGATTGCCGGCCGCTCTCAACTGCTTCGCCAACTCCTTTGCCCTCTCCAGATACGCCTCCATCCCTTCACCACCCTGCATTTTCAGCGCCATCATCTTTTCCTCCAAAAGCATGAGGAATGCAGGATCCTTGCTCTCATACTTCTTGCACAACGTGTCCCACCCCTCCTTGCAAGAGCCTTGTCACTCACATAATGAAGATGCGGGTTGGAGATGGTGTTAACAAGCAACCTGTAGGCCTGCCTGTCCTTCTTCTTCCACTCCTCGTACGTCGCTGGTACAGCTGCAAAAGAACCCGCATCAGCTGTACCCTTTTGCGGCGTCTTCCCCGCCACCACCTGCGCTGCGGTGATGCCTTTTTGCCTGTGGAACTGGAGCCGGCTTGTCGCCGCTCACCACCTCCCACAAGCCCCTCTCCTCCAAAAGGAGGCGGGTACGGATCTTCCAAAACGTGAAGTTGGCGCGTACCTCCAGCCTTTCCAAAGGCTGGGCTGGTGTTACAACGCCAACTGCTGCCATTTTGAGCCTTGATGATGCTCAGCGCTGCCCTTGGATGGCGGCGCTACCCCTGTTTGTGCTGCTGCTTCTGCCAGAAATTTGTCTGACAGAAAATGGACTGTAGATGCCATCAGACTGGGAATTTTGAAAAACTAAGCCCACCACTGGAATATTCAGCTCAAAACCTTTCAGATCGACCCATAAAACCGGGTCATCAACGGGGTATTTTGAAAGACATGCCCTCTTGAAAACAGGGTATGCTTCTGCTCCTACTCCAACTCAGACCAGCTAGCTTGTAAACAGCGTCTCTCCCAAACCAACCAATGCATTGCAAATGTTTTTGCACCAATGGAAAGCTTAGGAAAAATACTGCAATTCGCATGTGCCACTTTTACAATTTGACAAAGAAACGAGAGAGTTATGGTCATCACAAAGCGACAGTCTTACTCATAGAGAAGAGTGTAGCCCTGGTCAACCTCGTTTTGAGCATAACTCTCAATCCGACCGTTGGATCTTCGCAATTTTGGGCTCGTTGGAAAGCTTGTCTTTTTAACTTGAAGATATTGTGGTCGATTCTCAAATCTGGTGAAGGTTTAACACCAACCCGTCACTCTCAAAGTGATGGCTGGAAGTGGCAGAACTTGGCTCTGATACCAAATGTTGGAACTTAAGGAGAGAGGGAGCCTTGGAGCAGCGAGCATGTGTGATTTGAAGGGCATCACTTGTGCTAAAGAATGGTTGTTCAATCACTCAAAATGATGGAGTACATATAGAGCTAGAGCTTGGGCAAGTCAGCCCTCTCACAAGCCACACCACTTAGCCATGGAGGCTAAGACTCACACACCAGAGTCCATAATCTCACACAAGGGAGGAAATCAGCCTAGCAAGCAGGTTGACCACTCACACACGACCTAGAGAGCTAGAAAATGCTCTCATGGCACACTCCTAGTGGTCACATAACCCACAAACCCATGGAGAATCGCCATGTGTCCATGGCTAGTACACAAGGATCTCACCTCACCTAAAAAGTAAGCAGAGGTACCTTTATCCTAGTAAGCAAACTCTGACAAGGCAATCCTAAGACCAAGGACCTTTTTGGATATTTCTCCCATCAGGTCTTGACCCTGGACCTCTTGCCTTTTTCTTTTCTCAGGCTAAGGCATGGAGCCATCACCCATGCCCACCTAGACATCGACGGTCCATGACCCCCGAAACTTCGAAAAATCATATCTCCCTATCCGACCGTTGGATCGGCCTCAAACTTGGACCGTAGACATTTTGCCACCTGATATTTGCAATGGTAAAGTTGGATTGGTGATCGGAGCACGCATCTGGTACTTTCCCGAAACTTGCTCCGGTGGACCTGAAACTAAGCCAGATGGCTCCTTTCCCATCAGAGAATGGTGCATGGGAACTAACTGAGCTTCCACCTAGATGCAAGGTTATCAAGTGCAAGTGGGTGTTCAAGAGGAAGAGTGGAGGATATCGTAACCTTGGAAACTACAATGCGAGGCTCATCGCCAAGGGCTACTCTCAGCACGAAGGCAACGACTACATTGAAACGTTTGCCCTTGTTGCAAGGTTTCCCTCTGTGCGTACGCTCCTTTCTTACGCTATAGCTAAGGACTTCAAGATTCACCACATGGATGTCAAGACGGCATTCTTGAACAGTAACTTGGACGAAGAAGTATACATGGAGGAACCATAGGAATTCCTAATGGATGGCCAGGAATACTTGGTTAGCAAGGTGTAAAAGTTGCTTTATGGACTGAATGAAGCATTTTGTACTTAGAACCAGAAATCATATACGGCACTACAGTACATGGGGTTTGAGCGCAGCGAGTGTAACTACAGCTTTATTGCTAGCAATATATTCATGAGGTGGTCATCACCATCGTCAATGTGGATGATATGCTCCTCCTTTTGGAAGAGCATGTCTACACTACAGGAAGTCAAGGAGGCAATCCAAGAGTGCTTCTAGATGTCCGATCTCAGAGAGGCGTCATTTTTCCTCTTATCCACATCTTGCATGATCGCAAATCACACTCTCTCTTGCTAGAAGATAGCCACTACATCACGGATATCTTGTAGTGGTTCGGCATACCGGAGGGAAAACCCATCGGTACACCTCTAGAGACGCGGCAGTATCTCGTGAGCTTCAATAGAGAAGTGATGCAGCTGAGCGACAGAAGTACCAGAGCATCGTCGGTAGTCTCACGTTCGTGATGATGGCAACCAGGCCGGACCTGGCATAGCTTGTGAGTATTGTGAGCTAGTACATGGCGAACCGCAGACCTGAGTATCAGAAGGGAGTGAAGCACATCTTCCAATATCTTGCTCAAACCATCAACATCAACATCACCTATAACGGCAGTGACATCATCATCAGCTATAGAGATGAAGTGCTTCAGACCCCAAGGACCGCAAATCCATCTCTGGACATGTATTCCTCATGAATAGTTGGGCCATCAGCTAGTGCAGCAAGCGGCAGGTGGTCGTGACTACCTTGAGTACGTAAGCTGAGTACAATCTCTCGGCTTTTGAGTAAATGAAGTAGTTTGGCTTCAGCGTCTCATGGCGTGGGTGAGTGGGAATCCAGCAGTTCTAGTTCCGTTATGCGTCGACAACGAGAGCGTAATCGTATACGCCATGAATCTCATGTACCATGTACATAGAAAGCACATTAACATCGCATATCACTTTCTCACACACATGGTGCAAGAGGGTGCTATCAAGCTAGAGTCTAATTCGACCAGTTAGCATGTCGTTGAATTGTCAACCAAGCAAATGACCCATGAGAAGTAGCAATTCTGAATAAAGGCATGTGGATTCAATCCTCTCTGAATCCTGTAAAGTGGGAGATTTTTGGAAAAGGAGCCATCTGGCTCAGTTTGGGATCCGGAGGAGAAAGTTCCAGGAAAGTAAAATATGTGTACTTCGATCGTCCATACCACTTCTTCATTCAAAAGATCAGGTGGGAAGATATCTATGGTCCAAGTTTCAGGCTAATCCATCAATCGGATTATAGGATATCAATTTTCAAGGTTTCTGGGATCATCGACTGCCTGCATCTAAGTGACCATGGGCGATGGCTTTTTGCCTCAGCCTGAGAGAAGAAAAAGGAAACAGGTCTAGGGTCAAGACCTAATGGAATGAATATAAAAAAAATCGTAGATTCTTGGACTGCCTTGTCAAGGTGTCCTGACGAGGAAAAAGGTACCTCTCCTTACTTTTTAGGTAAGGTGAGATCATTCTGTGCTAGGCATGGACACATGGCGATTCTCTATGGGATTTTGGGTTATGGGACCACTAGGAGTATGCCATGAGAGCATTTTCTAGCCTTCTAGGGCGTGTGTGAGTGGTTAGCTTGATTGCTAGGCTGATTTTCTCTCTTATGTGAGATAATGGACTCTAGTGTATGAGCCTTAGCCTCCCTGGCTAAGTGTTGTGCCTTGTGAGAGGGCGGACATGCCCAAGCTCTAGCTCTTTATGTACACCATCATTTGAGTGATTCAACAACCATTCTTTGGCACAAGTGATGCCCTTTCAGTCCCACATGTCTGATGCTCCAAGACTCCCTCTCCTCCAGTTCCAAAGTGAAAAGATTAGGTGGCAAATTCTCCATAGTCCAAGTTTTAGGCTGATCCAAGCGTCACATATGGAGATGAATTTTAAAAAATTCCAGGGTCATGGACAGCCAATATCCTATTGACCATGGGTGATGGCAAAAATCTTAGCATGGGAAAAGAGAAAGGCAAGAGGTCTAGGGTCAAGACTTGATGGGAGAAACATCCAAAAAGGTGTTAGATTCTTGGATTGCTTTGTCAGAGTATGTTGACAAGGTAAAAGGTACCTATGTTTACTCTTTAGGTACGGTGAGATCCTTGTATACTAGTCATGGATTGATGGTAATTCTCTATGTGATAATGGATCATGTGATCACTAGGAGTGTACCATGGGGGCATTTTCTTGCTCTCTAGGTCCTATGTAAGTGGGCGGCCTGACTGCTAGGCTGATTTCCTCTCTTGCGTGAGATTATGGATTATATTGTGTGAGCGTTAGCCTCCATCCCTAGGTGGTGTAAGTTTTGAAAGGGATGACTTGCCCAAGCTCTAGCTCTATATTTCTCCATCATTTTGAGTGATTCAACAACCATTTTTCAGCACAAGTGATGTCTTTTCAGTCCCACATTCTCGCTGCTCCAAGGCTCCCTCTCTCCCCCCTACAACACTTTTTATCATATCCAAGTTTTGCTTGTTTCAGCCAGCACAATCCATCACTTTAAGGGTGACGGCTTTCAATCAAACCTTTATAAAAAAACAAGCTTTCAAACGAGCTTAAGATCGCAAAGATCCAACAGTCAAATTAAGAGTTATGCTTAAACGAGTCTGGCCAGGGCTATACTATTCTCACTCAGTAAGACTGTTACCTTGTGATGACCATAACTCTCATATTTCTTTGTCAAATTTAAAAATTACACATTCAAATTGAGTTATTTTTCCTAAGTTTTACATTGGAACAAGAATCTCTGCATTCCAACATTAAGTTCAGGAGAAGTTACGTTTACAAGGTGGCTGGTATGAGATAAAGTAGGAGTTGTACCATATTGTGTTTTCAAAGGGATATATCTCTCAAAATCCTCTGTTGATGATCCTTTTTATGAGTTGATTTGGAAGATAGATTTCTAGATTATATCTGGTAGAAGTAGTAGCAAAAGTAGGGGTAGCACCGTCATTCAACGACAGAATAGAGCATCACCAAACCTCAAAATGATAGCAAGAGGTATGGTAAGAGCAGCCTAGCCCTTAAAGAGACTGTAAGGGCATGCAAGCTTCACGTTTTGGAATATTTTTACCCGCCTCCTTTTGGAAAACAAGGGCTTGTAGAAAGTGGTCATCGGCGATGAGCGCAATCTGCATCCAGAGGCTAAATGCATTACCATAGCGGAGGTGGTGGCACAAAATACACTAAAAAAAGGTCCACAAGATACAACTTCATCTGTAAGTGTAGCGGTGGTATATGAGGACTGGAAGATGTGAGAATTAGCACTTCTCCAGGATCACAGGTGTCTCAAGAGATACAACAAATCGAGCAATTGTGACTGAAATGCACTGTATTGTACACACTGCAACTATATGTTGCAAAGAATCACTTTCTGTTACACACTGACGATTCAAGAGGTTACACGGAAGTCAGAAGTACACGGCTTGTCTCTTGAACTTTCCAACGATATGCTATACTTAAAAAATGGTGTAGTACAGACGAAGCAGTCTACAAATGAAACTACTACCTGTTTATACTAGTCTAGTGGCTATGAAATACAAAGAGCAAGCAAAATGCACAAGCTTGGTCTGTCCGGCCCGCTTGTATCTTCCTTGAGCGTCCCGGACGCCGGTCCGTGTTCCCAGGCACCGAGCGACCGAGGTTGGCGGATGTCCAGCGCCCTCGGTGCGATCCACGGACGAGATCGTCCTGATCTGCGACAGGTCCTCTGCTCCCGTCGATCTTCTCGCTCGTCAGGTGAAGAGGAGCTTGTGCTCGTACTCTCAATCCCGCGATGGCTGCGATCGCTCCATCTTCTGCGCGATGCTCTCCGATCCATCGATCCATTGTTTATAAAGATCCCGCAGCTCCATTCTCTCGATCCGATGTCTCGATCAAAGCCCCTCCATCTGCTCCGATCTTCGCTCCGTGTTTTCGCTGCTCCGCCGCCAGCCACGTCAGCACCTATCGTATCGGGAGGAGCTCACGCTCGCACTCTTGTACTTGCACTCGGTTCTCATTGAGGCCATAACCTGTACTTCCGTAAATCACGCCAGAACTTAAGGTGGCCGTGCGCATCCTCCTGGTAGATCAATAGGAAGCTGCGGCAATCCCTCGTACCGGGTTAGACTCTCGAGCGACGGTAACTGACCCCGCCAACGGTAGAGCAGAGTCCAGTAGAGTAGAGTACGGTAGAGTAGGCGGAGGGGTGGGAGAGAGAGTGGCGACCTCTCCCCCAGTCCTCTTGCCTTTTTATCCCAAGTGCCCATGCCGAGGACAAAGTAGGCCAGTTGTAAGATAGTGACATAATCTATGTCACTTTTCTCCTTTTGTCCATATCTCCAGATCGAACCATCCAAACTGGCTGAAATTTGGTCAGTGGACGGCTGACGAGGAGATCTGTCCATTGGTGCCAACTGATCAGGAATCGGCCTTGTAGCGACGAAGATCCTGATTTTCCAACATTCCCCTCCTTGAATGCCAACCCCGAGAAGGAGTGGCATCCAAGCAGAAAAGCAGGCGGTAAAGAAAAGAAGGCAAGGCAGGGGCACGCACGTCCAGAAAACGCTCATCGACGGTGGAGATGAGACTTCACCCCCCGGGCGGCCCAAGCCGATGCCGAACAAAACAGTAGAACAGGAGGCACCTGGTGAACGTGATATACCCATTTTGGGCAAGTGCTTCGGCAGAGCCGTACGGCAGACTGAGGAACACAACGGGGAGCCTCCTGCCAGGACACATTGGGGATCAAGTCCCACACATGGCCGAGCCCTGTGGTGAGCCGACATCCGCAGCCCACCATGGGTTTCTGACTGCTGAAGGCAAACGGCGAGATAAAGAATGGAATAGAAATGCAAAAACAGAACGTGCAGCCCCAGGGAGGAGGAGGAGAGAAGCGGAGCGCAAAAAAAAACCAAAAAAGAAGTCCGAGGCGGATACCCAAAGTGTGGCGCGTAGCGGGGAGCCTGCCGCACCCTCGATAGTGTCAGGATGCGAGGAGCAAGCCGCGACACAGCCCGGACTGCAAAGAGGATATAGGAAAAAGAGGCACAAGCTGTTGCGAAAGACCGGAGAGAGGCACAGGTGCCACGCACGGCCACCGGGTCCAACGTCTCATATGGAGGAACTCGGGAGGCCATGCGGGGAGCGCGAGAGAGGGAAGAGCGAAGAGGAGAGGGGCGTGGCGGTCAACCGCAACCCGCGTCCGTGCCAACGCCTCATGTGGAGGGCACGGAAGCGGGAGGGGAGAGCGGCATTGCCGTCGATCATCTTCATCCAGCCCAACGCCTCATGCAAGGGGTGCGGAAGAAGAGGACCCAAAGGATGCAGGAGCAGAGAGAGAGAGCAAGCCGAGGCAAGCACAGAGCGCAGCATGACGGTCGGCGGAAAGAGGCTTGGTGAAGATGTCAGCGGGTTACTGCTCGGTAGGAACGTAGAGCATGCAAACCTCACCATTGGCAACGGCGTCACGGACATAGTGATACTGCCGGAGAACGTGTTAGGTACGATCATGGAGGACGGGATCCTCGAAGAGGGCAATGGCACCTTCGTTGTCGTAGTGGGTGGTGGTAGGTGCAAGTTGGTCGAAGGCGAGTTCAGAAAGAAACATGCAAAGCCAGACAGCTTCACGGGTGGCCTCACTCTCAGCGATGTACTCGGCTTCAGTGGAGGATAGAGCTACCACGGATTGCTTCTTTGAGCGCCAAGTGACTGGGCCTCCATTGAGAAGAAAGACGTAGCCAGACGTCGATCGACTGGTGGCGTGATCACCGGAGAGGTTTGCGTCGCAGAAGCAATGAAGAATGTTGTCACCAGTCGAAGAGTACCGAATTCCAAGATCGGCGGTGGAGCGCAAGTAGCGAACGCTTCGTTTGGCCGCAACGATGTGAGCAGCACTGGTGTTCTGGCAGCCTTGGCTGAGGATGCCGACAGCATAGGACAGATCAGGACGTGTGTCAACAGAGGCATACATCAGGGAGCCCACCATGCTAGGAAAAACTTTGGCGTTGGCGGGAGCGAGAAGATCCGCCGGAGCGGGGACTTTGGTGAGGCCATGCTGGAGAGCCAAGGGTGTAGCCATAGGGTTGGCGTCACCAAGTTGAAACTTATCAGCGATATGTTGTACTTACGTGGCTTGATTGAGAACGATGTGACTATCCTGTTGTTGGTGCACTTGAATGCGGAGATAATATTTCAAGGGACCCATGTCGCTCATCTCAAAGCGTAGAGACAGCTGATCCTTGAAAGCGGAGATGGTGTCCAGCGTGGGACCAAACAGGATGAGGTCATCGATATAGAGAATGATGCCGATGGTGTTGGCTCTGGAGCGATAGTAGATCGAATGGTCAGAATGGAGACGGGTCAGACTTTGCCCAAAGAAGAACTCATGGATCTTCAGATTCCATTGGTGTGGGGCCTGTTTGAGCTCGTAGAGAGAGTGCTTGAGACGAAAGATGAGATGAGCCTTGTTAGGTTCCACGAAGCCCTCGGGTTGTGTCCTGTAGACGGTCCCATTCAGATCTCCATTGACAAAGGCGCATTTGACATCCATCCGATGCAGAATCCAACGGTTAGCAGCAACAAGAGACAGAATGACACGGATGGAGGAATACTTGGCCACTGGGATGAAGGTGTCACTGTAGTTGACGCCGAGAACCTGATTGTAACCACGGGCCACAAGGCGAGCTTTGTATTGTTCAGACTCGCTAGTACGATTGAGTTTTTTGTGAAATACCCACTTGCACGTAACGACAGGTTGGTCTGGTGGCTGTGGGACAAGCTCCCATGTACCTTGTTTTTTGAAGCTGATCAAATTCCTCTTGGATGGCTTGGCGCCAAAGAGCCGCATCAGGTCGACACATGGCATCCTTGTAGGTGATGGGATCGATGACTTGAGTGACGAGAGCACTGTCATCTTCATCATCGGACGTTGGAGCATGGCCAGTTCAAAACACGTTGGGGTAGTGCGGTTGCGGGTGGAGCGACGTAGACCAGGGATGGCAGCAGACAGCAGCGGAGCATCCGGTGCTGACGATGGAAGGGATTCACCAGTAGTGTGTTCATGAGGATGCACTGGAGAAAGTACATCAGCATGTTTATCGGCGACAGGGTCAACGTTGAACTTCTGAATGGGCTCGGGAGCCGTGTCCAGAGGTATGGTGACGATGGGTGAAGTCGGGAGGATCCTTGTGTTGAGAAAGGTGGTTTCATCGAAGATAGGTTGTCGTGCACGGGCCACGGTTTGCATAGCAGGATCCCAAACTCTGTAGATGTCGTTGTTGTCTTCATATCGAAGAAGGATACAGGCCTTAGACCGCGGCTCCAACTTGGAGTGAAGTTCTGGGCGTAGCCAGACGTGGACGGTGCAACCGAAGATGCAAATGTGTTGCAGATGAGGTTTCGTACCAGTCCATGCTTCATATGGTGTATGAGTAGCACTGGGAAGTTTGACTGTGGGCAGTCCGTTGGTAATATAGGCTGCAGTGGAGAGAGCCTTTCCCCAAAAGACGGATGGTAGTACAGGTGTGTGTAGCATTGTCCGAGCGCGTTCCAGAAGAGTCTGATTCATGCGGTCAGCCTTCCCATTTTGTTGAGGCGTGTAGGAAACGGTGCGTTGGTGTTGAATACCTTTCTGCTGGAAGAAAGAGTGGAGTGAGTGACAAATGAAGTCACCGCAATTGTCAGTTCGGATTTTCTTCACGGTGAGGTTGGTTTCATTTTCAATCTGCCGCATCCAAATCTTGATGATATCAGCGGCTTCATTTTTGTAGCGGAGAAACTTGACCCAAACGAAATGGCTGTAGTCATCGATGATGACCAAGAAGTAGTGCTTGTTTGACAGGGAACCTTCCTTGATGTAGGAGAGGTCCATGTGAAGCAGTTCCAGCTTTTGTATTGTTGTTGTAGTTGGATGAGCCTTGAATGTTTTTTGATGTTGTTTGCCTGTCAAACAGCCGCTACATGGTGGTGTCGGAAGGCTGCGTGAGTCCGGATGGGAGATCATGAACCCATTGTTGTTGTGCCATGTTGTGTAGGGTAGCATAGTTGACGTGGGCAAGCCGGCAATGTCATAAGTCAGCTGTGGAAGTAGCCGAGGTGGGATGACGGCTGTCAGAAGAAACAGCTGCCATAAAAGTGACTTCTGGTTCATTTGTCAGCATAGCTGATGGCACCTCCTCTGAGTCGAGAAGTGTCAGGTGATCAGTGCGAGTAGCAACGGCTGCTAGATTCCCTTTGGTGTCCAGAATCTTATAGTTCTTGTATAGATTACAAATCACTCTGAAGCCGTTGTCGTTGATGCGTCCTACGGATAGGAGATTAGCCGCAAGTTCAGGGACGAATGAAACCTGGCTGAAGGTGCGCGTCACCTGTTGCCCTTGAGGGGTAATAAGCACTCGCACTGTACCTTCACCGTAGGCCGGGATGAGTCGTCCATCACCCACACAAACTCCGCGAGGTTGTACGTACTGGGTGTAGGTGGTGAACCATTCCTTGCGACAGGTCATTTACTTGGTACATCCTGAGTCAATTATCTAGGCAAGGACTCTGGCAGCGAGTAGGTAGGTACAGTCAACGGAGCACATTGCCAGTTCTTCCAGAATGGGTTTTTCGTGACTGATTGAGAAGTCAGAACTTGCCCCGCTTGAGTCCGAAGGATGTTGTTTGAAGTCAATTGCGTCGGCTATGAAAAAATTCAGCTGGGGAATGGGTTCACTATCCGGGTTTTGCTTCATGTCGGCAGAATTGTAACCTGTAAAGCCTGAGATAAGATGGGAAAAGTCAGCCAACAGTGTTGAAAAGGCTGAGAAAAAGGCTCATGGTGTCTCATTAGTGAGGTAAACATGTGGAGTGTTGTGCGTTAGTGCATTGAATCGCGGTCGTTGCTCTGGACGAGTCGGACAGTCAAGTTGGATGTACCCCTTTTTGTTGCATCGCCAATAGATGCGATCCCCTGGGTGAACATAAAGCCTGGGAGCCTGTTGAGGATATCCAGGTCGAGGTTAATACGTGGCTTGAGTGCCTTGGTTAGTGCTGGGACGAATGTGCCCATAGGTCTCGTATTTCTTTGTCCGTCGATCTGGATGTCCTTGATATTTGGCGTAAAGTCCGACGTCACCACCGTTTTCTTTGATGTAGGCATCTTCGTCAAGCATGAGAGTCTGTGTTGCCTTCTCAATGGTCAGCACATGTGGCTTGGCACCGGGTGCGGATGCGGCCACTGCTGGTCCTACTGCTGCTTGTACTGCTGCTGCTGCTGCGGGAACAGCGTTCCCAATGGCGTCTAGAGCACTCTTGACAGCAGATGCGATGAGTGCAATTTTTTCATCATCTTCCTGTCGATCGTTGTTGAAGGTTTGTAGTCGTTTCACTGTGTGTTGAAAATGTGTAGGAAGACTCTGAAACAAGGTCTCAACAAGCACTCTTTCAGAGATCACTCCACGCAAGGCTGTGATGCGAGTAGAGATATCTTTTAGATGACTGATATGATACTCAAGCCGAGTGTGTTCCTCCATTTTTTTAGTGTGAAATTCTTTGAGTAGATGACCCAGCTCATCGTCGCTGATCTTGTGATAACGTTGCTTGAGATTTTGCCATGCAGTTCTCGGACAGAGGTCCACATTGCCGTCGCGAATGAGACATTTGAGCTGCTCTTCCAGTTGCATAGCCAGGATTGCAAAAGCTTGGTCGCACCGCCTTTTATGACTGATTTTCTCCTTGGCAGAGGCATTAGCGTCCACAACGTCTGTAGGTGGGTCGGTGACCATCCCCATAGTCCTTTGTTCATGAATACCATTTTCAGGTTGAGCGCAAAAGATTGATAGTCATTGCCGTTGAAGATTGGTATCTTGAAATGATCATGATGGGTGCTTCCTGTGAGTAACGCCATGGCCACGACTGCTGCTGGTGAAAGCACCTCCTGCTCTGATACCAAATTTGAGAATTAGCACTTCTCTAGGATCAAAGGTGTCTCAAGAGATACAACAAATCAAGCAAATGTGACTGAAATGCACTGTGTTGTACATACTACAACTATACGCTGCAAAGAATCACTTTCTGTTACACACTGAGGATTCAAGAGGTTACACAGAAGTCAGAAGTACACGGCTTGTCTCTTCAACTTTCCAACAATATGCTATACTTAAAAAATGGTGTAGTACAGACGAAGTAATCTACAAATGAAACTAGTACCTATTCATACCAGTCTAGTGGCTAGGAAATACAAAGAGCAAGCAAAATGCACGAGCTTGGTCTGTCCGGTCCGCTTGTGTCTTCTTTGAGCATCCCGGATCCCGGTCGGTGTTCCCAGGCACTAAGTGATCGAGGTTGGCGGATGCCCAGCGACCTTGGTGCGATCCACGGCCGAGATCGTCCTAATCTGCGGCAGGTTCTTTGCTCCCGTCGATGTTCTCGCTCGTCGGGTGAAGAGGAGCTCGTGCTCGCACTCTCGATCCCGCGACGGCTACGATTGCTCCATTGTCTACGCGATGCTCTCCGATCCATCGATCCATTGTTTATAAAGATCCCGCAGCTCCGTTCTCTCGATCCAATGTCTTGATCGAAGCCCGTCCATCTGCTACGATCTTTGGTTCGTGTTTCCGTTGCTCCACCGCCCACCACGTCAGCGCCTATCGTATCGGGAGGAGCTCACGCTCGCACTCTCGTACTTGCACTCGGTCCTCACCGAGGCCATAACCTGTACTTCTGTAAATCACGCCAGAACTTAAGGTGGCCGTCCGCATCCTCCTGGTAGATTAATAGGAGGCTGCGGCAGGCCCTCGTACCGGGTTAGACTCTCGGGCGACGGTAACTGACCCCGCCATCGGTAGAGCAGAGTCCAGTAGAGTAGAGTCCGGTAGAGTAGGCGGAGGGGTGGGGGAGAGAGTGGCGACCTCTCCCCCAGTCCTCTTGCCTTTTTATCCCAAGTGCCCATGCCGAGTACAAAGTAGGCCACTTGTAAGATAGTGACATAATCTATGTCACTTTTCTCCTTTTGGAGAAAAGTGACATATATATATGTCATATCTGTAGATCGAACCATCCAAATTGGCTGAAATTTGAACAATGGACGACTGACGAGGAGATGTGTCCACTGGTCCTACCTGATCAGGAATCGGCCTTGTAGTGACGAAGATCCTAGTTTTCCAACAGAAGAAAAAGGACACTCAAGATGCATTGCTTGTCAAAATCATCTCTAACCCGCATCTTTAGTACCTGAGTGACAATGCTACTGCAAGAGAGGTATAGGATGCGTTGTGCCAGAAGTATGATAGCAAGGATCCTGTACTCGTCCTACTTTTGGAGGAGTAGATGATGGCATTGGAAAAACAAGGTAGCAAAGGGATGGAGGCTTACTTGGAAAGGGGAAAGGAGGTGGCTAAACAGCTAAAAGCAGTCGCCAACCCTATGGAAGAGACACGCTTTATCCTCCTCTTGTTGAATGGACTCCAAGTGAGCTATGACTCAGTGCGAGCATGATTTGAGTACCAGCAAACTCTTGACTTGGACTTCATTTGCACGTATTTGGTGCAGGTGGAACTGCATCGCAATGCAACAAAGTAGAATGGCGGTAGGAATGCTGAAGTAGCATTTGTGGCTACAAGCTCGCATAACCAGCAATAGCAATAGTCTAGATAGCAGAGAGGAAAGATGAAAGGAAAATTCCACTATTGTTTGAAGGAGGGACACTACCAAAAGGAGTGTTTCAAGCTCAAGAGGGACAACAAGGAATAGCTACAGTAGCATGCAAAATGCAGCTACCTCCACAACAGTAGCAGGAGAAGTCACCGCCGCACTAACAGCAATACCTGACAGGCATACACTACCTTGGCAACATGAACGTGGCCAAGAAGGTGTGCGACTGCCTCTTTATGATAAAGTCTGACATGTCGCAAGTAGAGAAGGCGAATCTTGCATGGTACAAGGACTCAGGGTGTACCAAGAGCCTAAGGCATCAATAGGAGAGGTTAACACAGGTGCTATCTATTCCCTCCCCAACCTATTTCTTTTTTTGTTATGATCGGGTGGTGTATGCTGAGGGGATATTCATTAAAGAGATGTGGTGGGAGACCGCGCACTGCATTGAAATGTGAGTGTTCCATGATATGTTGTATGTACCTGATGTTGTCTTCAACCTTCTGTCACTCTCCTCTCTCACCAATATACGACTACGCCTCGTCTTTGATGGCAACTATGGTTACGTCCTTGACAAGGAAACGGGAAAGGAATTGGTCAGGTCAGTGAAAGACGGCGACATGTATCGCCTTCTGGGGCAACCAAGATCTGCCGTGAGTAGAGTCCTGTAGCACTAGTGTAGGTAATACGTGAAAAAATCTTCCATACGCGCTACGACCACATCAGCATGCGCGCCTTGCAGCAACTTCAAAGGAAGCACATGGTGTCTGACTTGCCCACTTTTGACCAGAAGTTCTACATACGCTGTTTGGATGTAAAACACCATCGCGAGGCATTTTTCGCAGCTTGAATGCAGGCAAAGGAGGTACTTGAGCTAGTCCAAGACGACTTGTATGGTCCGATGCACACCCAGAGCTTTAGATAATCTTAGCATTTTCTGACCTTCATTGGTAATTTTAGTCATTTCACTACTGTGTACTTCCTTTCCTCCAAGGACCATTGCTTTGACATATTTAAGGAGTTCAAGGCCATGGTGGAGAACCAGACAAGCAAGAAAATCAAGGCGTTGCAAAGCGAGTGCGGTGGCAAACATCCGAGCAAAGACTTCCACAGCTACCTTGGAGCAACTGGCATCAAGGCGCAATGCATTGTGCAATACTCGCCGTAGCAGAATTGTATAGCAGGACGCGCCAATCACACCATCATTGATTTGATGCGCTTCATACTTCACGCGGCTTGGCTCACTTACGATTTCTAGGCTGAAGCAATGAGCACTGCGGTTTAACACAAGAAATATAGTCCAACCAAGACGTTGGAGTAGATGACGCCGTATGAGACATGGTTTGGCAAGAAGCCAAGCGTGAGCTATCTTCCTGCGTTTGGTAGTTTGGCACACATGCACGTGCGCAAGGAGAAGCGGCAGAAATGGAACGCAATGAGCGTACAAATACGGATGTTCAGCTATGACGTGGCAAACAAGGCCTATCACCTTTACGAGAGGGATATTGGCCACGACATCATCTCTAGGGATGTTGTCTTCAACAAAAGAAACATAATAAAAACCAATCTTCTTTATGAAGAGATAGCAGACCTACATTTGACGAGGCAATGGGACGAGATATCCTTCTTGACCCACTATCTCCTTACTCTTCCTCCATTATGACAATGTGAGAAGCACAATACTCTCCGATATCTGATGGTGCATATACATCGGCTTCATTGGCAGAAGCACAACAAGGAGATAGAGCTCCACCAACAACAACATTGGTTTTAGCGGCACCGCACCGCACTAGCTCCCTGCCAACACTCGCGCAACAGGTTGCAGGTACCCTCCTAGTGTACATGCGACCTGGTGAACGTGGCCATTTCTAGATACTGCAAAAACATAAACAGATGAAAATCGTGATTACAATAGTCTGTGATGAGCCGACCACATACAAGGAGGCTATGGTTGCACCAGATGCAACAGATTGGACACAAGCTATGTCGTAGTAGGAACAGCCGCACCTCGACAATGGAACGTTAGAGCTAAGTGAGCGTTCATCTAGACGCAAGGTAATGAAATGCAAGTGGTTGTTCAAGAGCGAGAGGGGCGTAGATGACAACCTTAAAAAATTACAAGGCGAGGCTCGTCGCCGAGGGGTACTCACACTAGGAAGGCATTGACTACACTGAAACCTTTACCTTGTTGCAAAGTTTATCTCTATACATATGCTCCTCTCTTGTGCAGCAGATGAGGAATTCAAGATTCGCCACATGGATGTCAACACGGCAAGAATTCTTCAAGAATGACTTGGAGGATGAAGTCTTCATGGAACAGCCAGAGGGGTTCGTCATGGATGGAGAGGGTTCTCATGAATTGTGGTTGGGAGGAGGAAGTAAACATGAAGCAACGAGTTTGCAAACTACAAAAGTTGTTGTACGGCCGCAATCAAGCGTCGTGTTTTTGGAACCAGAAGTTGGATGCGACACTATAGTGCATGGGGTTTGACCAAAGGAAGTGTGACAACTTATTTTATCGATGGTAGCATGGGCATGATAAACTCATGATTATTGTCTATGTCCATAACATGCTCTGCCTTTCCAACAGCATGTCTTCACGAGTTCAAGTAGGCCATGCAAGAGCGCTTCGAGATGTGTAATCTCATGGAGGCCTCATACTTCCTCATTGTTGGGAAAGTAGCCATCCGACTTAGTTTGAGGTCCACCTGAGCAAGTTCCAAGAAATTAACAGATGCCTCTTTTGATCATCAATCTGACTTCTTTATTTAAAAATGAGGTGGCAGAATGTTTACGGTCTGAATTTTAGGCCAATCCCACAGTTGGATTCGGAGATATGAGTTTTTAAAGTTTCCAGGGTCATCGTTTGCCAGGTTTTGGGTGACCATCGGCGATGGCTACATGCTTTAGTTTGAGAAAACAAAAAGGCAAGAGGTCGAGGGTCAAGACCTGATGGGAGAAACATCCAAAAAAGGTACTAGATTCTTGGGTTTCCTTGTCGAAGTTTACTGACTAGGAAAAGGGTATGTTTCTTTACTTTTTAGGTGAGGTGAGAATCTTGTGTGCCAGACATGGACACGTGGCAATTCTCCAGGGGATTATGGGTTATATGACTACTAGGATTGTGCCATGACAGTATTTTCTAGCTCTCTAAGTTGTGTTTGAGTGGTCAGCCTAATTGCTAGGCTGATTTCCTCCCTTGTGTGAGATTATGGACTCTACCGTGTGAGCCTTAGCCTCCATAGCTAAGTGGTGTGGCTTGTGAGGGCTGACTTGTCCAGGCTCTAGTTCTATATGTACTCCATCATTTTGAGTGATTCAAGAACCATTCTTTAGCACGAGTGATGTCCTTGCAGTCCCACATATTTGGCGCTCTAAGGCTCCCTCTCTCCTTTGGTTCCACCATTTGGTATCACAGCAAGGTTCTGCCATTTTCAGCCAGCGCAAGCCATCACTTTGAGAATGACGGCTTTCAGTCAAAACATCACCCGATTTGACAATAATTAAAAATTGTTTAAGTTAGTGAGACAAGCTTTCCAGCGAGCATAAGATCACAAAGATCCAATGGTGAGGTTGAGAGTTCTGCTCAAAACAAGGTCAGCCAAGGCTACACTCCTCCCTCTAAGTAAGTGTGCCTTGTGATGACCATAACTTTCTAATTTCTTTGTCAAGTTAAAAAAATAGCACATGCAAAATGAAAAAGGTTTTCTAAGCTTTTTTGTTGATGTAAAAATATTTTCATTCCAATGATTTCTTTGGCAGAAACGCCGTTTACAAGCTAGCTAGTGCGAGCTGTGGTAGGAGCTCCAGCGTATCATGTTTTGAAAAGGACATATCTTTGGAAGGCACGTGTGATGACCATGTTTTATGGGTGGATCTAAAAGGTTATTAGCTGAATTTCCTAGTGAGGGACTCAGGTTTTCCAAATGTCTTGTCCGCCACCCCCAACAATCCATTTTCTGTCAGGCATGTTTCTGGCAGAAGCAACAGCAAAAACAAGGGTATCGCGGCGACTCAAGGGCAGCGTTGAGCATCACTAAAACTCAAAATGGCAACAGTAAGCGTGCTAACAGCAAGCTAGCCCTTAAAAAAGCTGGAAAGGCGTGCCAAGTTCACTTTTTGGAAGATATGTACCCGTCTCCTTTTGTGGCTTGCGCTGGCTGAAAATGGCATAATGGCGTTGAAAATGTCTTGACCTGATATGCTCCTTGTCCATCGCATTTGGACGGGCACAAGATGGACTAGGCATGCACTATTTCCTTGAAGTTAGTCCCATAAGTCTGGTCGTGATAGACGACGCATGCACTTCTTCTTTGGAGCAAGTCCCCTTGGTCAGCAAATACTACCTAGGAAACCTTGTTGTAGCTTAGACGTTCCAGAGTAAGTCTTTCAAGTGAGAGATCAATGGGTAAAATCCCAGGCCTGTGACTAATTTCTTTTCTGACTAAAAGGAAGAGAGGAAGGTCCTAAGAGACATCTTAGAACATTCCAAGGTCCTTCATGGTGGTTGACACCACTTGGCGATTACACGGAGTACTAAGTAGGCAAGGGGGATGATGCAATCAAGATTGTATCCAAAGTTGCTCATCCGAGGAGCCACTATGCGTGTAGGGTAGAAGCTAGCTGTAAGAATAAAACCACTTGTTAGTTGGCTGTCACTGAGTAAAATTCTTACCTTTGAAACTCCTAACGGTGTTGTCCACCAGAGGCAGACACTAAAAAAACATTGGTTGATCTAAGCTCCACAGTTTGCTCTTTGTACGAAAGTGACGAGGTCCTCGGGATGTAGTACAAAGGAAGTGATTCGTATGAACTACTCAATGTGAAACCTTGGCTCTGAGGGTGATATCGCCTCTCACTTGCAATACCAAGAGGAGTCGGTGGAAATCATTATGTCGGAACCCGTTTACTACACAGTTGCCTCGGGCAGGTTGACAAAATGCGTGGTGGTGAAGTGATTGAGGCGTACTTGGAAAGGGCAAAGCATCTGGCAAAGCAGCTGAAACCGGCCAGCAACCCTGTGGAAGAGAGGCGCTTCATCCTCCTCTTGGTGAAGGGGTTCATAACAATCTATGACACGATGCAAGAGACGCTTGAGTGCCAGCCAAATCTAGACTTGGACTTCATCTACATGGACTTGGTGTAGGTGGAATTGCGTCGTGTTATAACAAAGCGCAATGACAACAGTAGTAGTGATGTAGCATTTGTTGTCATAAGATCACGTAAACATTAGTAGCAATAATCAAGGCAGCACAGAGGCAGGAACAAAGGCAAATGCCACTACTACCAGAAGGAGGGACACTACAAAAAAGTGTATTTCATGCTTAGGAAGGACGAGAAGGAGCGACAGCAGCAGTCACAATAGCGTTTACAACAGCAGCAGAACCACACAAGCGTTCGGCATTTTGTCAACATGAACGTGGCCAAGGAGGTGCGTGACCACCTCTTTATGGCGAAGTCTGACATGTCGCAATAGGAGAAGGTGGATGTAGCGTGGTACAAGGCTCATGGTGTACCAAGAGTCTGACACGCTACAAGGAGTGGTTTACGCAGCTGCTCTCCATCCACTCTAGACCTATTCCTTTGGATGATGATTGGGTGGTGTATGCTGAGAAAATTCGGACTGTGGAGATGTAGTTAAAGACCAACGTGGTGTTCAAGTGGAAATGTTCCATGTCGTGTTCTATGTACCTGATGTTCCGTTCAACGTTCTCTCTATGTCCTCTCTGTCCAAGATAGGAATGCGAGTCGTCTTTGACAAAGACTATGGCTCCATCCTCAAAAACAAAATAGAAGAGGAGTTGGCCAGCTCGTTGAAAGAAGACAACAAGTACCGCCTGTTGGGGGTGACCAACATCTCGTATTAGCAGAGGCTTATAGTAGTGGTGCAGGCGACAGATAAATAAATCTGCCATGCGCGGTATGGCCACATTAGCATACGCGACTTGTAGTAATTTCAAACAAAGCAGGCTGTGCGTGACCTGCCCACCATCTCTAACTTTGAGCAGCAATTATAATTTGGCATTTTGGAGGAGAAAGAGCATTGCAAGGTGTTCTCTGGAGCAAGAGAGCATGCAAAAGAGGTGCTCGAGCTGGTCCACACAAATTTGTGTGACCGGAGGCAAACCCAGTGCTTTGGACGCTCTGGGTGTTTTCTCACCTTCATTCATGATTTCAGCCGTTACAATGCTGTGTATTTCATTTCCTCCAAGGACTAGTACTTTCACAGGTTGAAGGAGTTCAAGGATATGGTGGAGAACCAGACAATCAAGAAATTCAAGACATTGCGCAGCGGGTGTGGTGGCGAATACCTTAACAAGGAGTTCCAAAACTACCTCGCAGCGTCTGGCATCAATGCGCACTACAGTACATCATACTTGCTATAATAAAACAGTGTAGCAAAACGCGCCGACCGTACCATTGTTGAGTCAGTGCGCTCCATGTTTCACGCGACTCCGCTCACCTATGACTTCAGGACTGAAGTTGTGAGCTATGTAGTGTACATCTATAATCGTAGTCCAACCTCTGCATAGCAGCAGATAACACCTTAGGAGGCATGGTTTGGCAACAAGCCGAGCGTGCGTCATGTGCACTTCTTCCGCTTCTCCCTTGGCACATGCATGTGCCAAAGGAGAAGCAACAAAAATGGGATACAAAGAGCACACCGATGTCAGTTATAGGATATGATGTAACAAGGAAGGCCTATCGCCTCACGAGAGGGATACTAGCCATGCATCATCTCCAGGGATGTCGTTCTTAACGAAAGCAATGTCATTGGCATAAACATCATGTGTGAAGAGGCAGTAGAACCAGTCACTGACGATACAATGGGATCAAACACTCTCCCTGACCGCGTCTATCCTAACCCTCCATCTACTATGACAGTGGGAAAGCCACTCTACCCTCCCATTCCTTAGACAGTAGATAGAGCGGCCTTAGTGGCAGAAGCAGAGGATAGAGATGCAACACTACTAGCAGGAGCACTTGTACTTGGAGCACCGTACCAGCCGCGTGCTAACGTCCAGGTACCAAGTCACAAGTACCCTCTGAGAGTGCGCTACAAGCCTTGTGAGCACGCACATTTTTGAATACTGCAAAAACCAGACCAGATGAATATTGTTGGTGTAGCAAACCTTGATGAGCCGATATCATACAATGAGGCCATGGCTGTACCACATGTAGCTCAAGAACGGTATGTGGGAGCTGACTGAGCGTCCACCTCGAGGCAAGGCAGTCAAGTGCACGTGGTTGTTGCAGAAGAAGAGGGGCGCAGATAGCAACCTCAAAAAGTACAAGGCAAGGCTCATTGCCAAGAGGTACTCGTAGTAGGAAGGCATGAACTACACTGAAACCTTTGCTCCCCTTGTAAATTTTCCTTCTATGTCCACGCTCTTCTCTTTTGCAACAGTTGAGGACTTCGAGATCCACGACATGGATGTCAATACTGAATAATTAAACAGTGACTTGAATGGGGAGATCTATATGGAGCAGCAAAGAGTACCTGGTTTGCATGCTATAGAAGTTGCTGTACTGCCTCAAGCAAGTATCACGTACTTTGAACCTAGAATAGGATGCGGTACTACACCGCATGGGATTCAAGCGAAGCGAGTATAACTACAACGTCTACCGCTGGCATCATGGGCATGAGATCCTCATGATCATTGTGTATGTGGATGAAATGCTCCTCCCCTCCGACACTGTATCTACACTGTAGGAGGTCAAAGAGGCTGTATAGGAGTGCTTCTTGACGTCTGATCTCCAGGATGCGTCATACTTGTTGACCAGATATGCTCCTTGTCCATGGCCGACATGTGGACAGGCATAGAACGGACTAGGCATGCATTGCTCCCTTGGAGTAAGTCCCCTAAGTCTGGTCCAGATAGACAAGGCATACACTACTCCTTTGGAGAAAGTCCCATTTGTCTAAACTAGATAGTATAGCCAGCAAATGCTACCTAGGACAACTCCTTGTGGCTTAGATATTATAGAGTTAGTCTCTGGAGCGAGAGGTTACTGGGTCAAATCCCAGCTCACTGACTTATTCTCTTTGTGACCCAAACAGGGACAAGAAGGTTCTAAGAGACATCTTAGAATATTCCAAGGTACTTCTTGGTGATTGGCGCCACTTGGCGGTGACAGAGAGCACCATGTAGGCAAGGGAAACGATGGAATCTACATTGTCCCAAAACTGGTTCATCCAAGGAGCCACTGTGCGCTAAGGCTACACACCAAATCCTAGGATCCTTGGACCTTATCCGTGAATCCGGATCCGAGTCCGGGGATCGGGATCCTTGATCATGATTTGATCCGGATCCGGATCCGGATCCTTGATCATGATCTTATCAGTGAATCTGGATCTTTACACCACATGTAAAAGAGGGAAAAACAGAGTTAGGAATAGAAAACGGAAGACATTATCCACACTCAGCCTATAGGATCCGGAAAAAATTCGGAGATCCATAGTATTCGGGAATCTTTTCTTAGATCCAAGGATCCGAATCCATCCTTAGATCTGGAACCGGGGATTTGGATCCAACCTGGGATCTGGGAATCTTACCCGGTGTGCACCCTTACTATGTGCCTAGGCTAGAGGCTGGCTCTAGGGTTTATAATAACCTGTCAGTTGCCTCTCATTGAGCACAGTTGTTACCTTTGAGACTTGTAACAGAGTTGTCCACCAGAAGCAAATACTAAAGAAGCATTGGTTGGTCTAAGCCAATGGAGTTTGCTCCTCACGCAAAAGTGACTAGGTGCTAAGGACACAGTATAAGGAAGTGATTCCTATGAAGTGCTTTGTGTGGAATCACGACTCAGAGGGTGATATCATCTCTTGGTTGCAAAACTAAGAGTGGTCGGAGGGAACCATTGTGTCGAAACCCATTTTCTAGACAGTCACCTCAGGCAGTTTGACAATACTTACTTGGCATGCAGATCACGTGTGACCCCAAATCACACTCTCATGATGGAGCAGAGCTGCTACATCAAGGATGTTTTGCTGCGGTTTCACATGACAGAGGCCAAACCCATCACCATGCCGCCATGAACGCGGCAGTATCTCGTGAGTTTCATTGGAGGAGCAGATGGAGCTAAGCAGGGAAGTACTAGAGTGCCATCAAATTTCATGTACCTCATGGTGGCAACCGTGCCGGACATTGCACAAGCTGTGAGTGTTGTGAACCGTTACATAGCACACCGTAGACCTCGGTACCAGAAGGCTGTGAAGCAAATCTTCCCCTACTTTACTGGAACCATCAACATCGGCATCACCTACAACGGCAAGGAGAACAACATCATTGACTACACAGACGCTCATTGGGCTTCAAACGCGGAGGACATTAAGTCCATCTCTTGACATGCATTCCTCAAGAATGGCGGGGCCATCACCTGGTGATGCAAGCGGCAGGTTTCCAAGGCCACCTCAAGCACAAAAGTTAAGTACGTCTTTCTCACCTTTGGAGCCAAGGAAGCAGTTTGGCTGTAGCGTCTCCTGGCGGAGATAAGGAGTGCGATAGTTTGGCTTCTTGTACGCGTCGACAACCAAAAGTCAATCGCATTTACCAAGAATCTTGATCACTATGCACAGACCGAGCACATTGACATTGCATATCAATTCATCAGGCACATTGTGTTGAAGGGTGCTATGAAAGTGGAGTTTGCTCCAAACAGCATACATGTTGCTGATTTCTGATACCAAGCCAGTGACTCGTGAGAAGGAACAGTTTTGTATGAAGGTAAGTCAACTCAGCCCACTCTGACTGTGGCAAAGTGGGATGTTGTTGGGAAAGGAGCCATCCGACTATATTTCAAGTCCATTGGAGCAAATTCCAGGAAACTACAAAATGCCTGCTCTGATTTTCAATCTGACTTCTTCATGTCAAAGATGAGGTGAAAAAATTTCTACGGTCCAAGTTTCATCCCGATCCAGTGGTTGGATTCACAGATATGGAGTCATTGATTGCCGGTATGTGGGTGAGCATGGGCGATGACTCCATGCCTTAGCCTAAGAGAAGACAAAGGCAAGAGATCCAGGGACAAGACGTGATGGGAGAAATATAAAAAAGGTCTTACTAGGAAAAAGGTAGGTATCACTTTTTAGGTGAGGTGAGATCCTTGTGTGCTAGCCATGGATACATGGGGATTCTCCATGGGATTGTGGGTTATGTGACCACTAGGAGTGTGCCATGAGAGCATTTTCTAGCTTTCTAGGTTGTCTGTGAGTAGTTAGCCCAGTTGCTAGGCTAATTTGCTCCCTTGTGTAAGATTATGGACTCTAGAAAATGAGTCTTAGCCTCCATGGGTAAGTGGTGTGGCTCGCGAGAGGACTCAGTTGCCCAAGATCTAACTCTATTCGTTCTCAATCATTTTGAGTGATTCAACAACCATTCTTCAGCACAAGTGATGCCTTTTCAATCCGATGAATTTGCTGCTTCAAGGCTTCCTCTCCACCAGTTCTACCACTAAGCATCTAGATCACATGTTACCGCTGTTGGAACTGGAGGAAAGAGGGAGCCATGGAGCAAGAAGCATGTGGGACTGGAAGGGCATCACTTGTGCTAAAGAATGGTTGTTGAATCACTTAAAATAATGGAGTACATATAGAGCTAGAGCTTGGGCAAGTCAGCCCTCTCACAAGCCGTACCCCTTAGCCATGGGGACTAACGCTCACACTCTAGAGTCCATAATCTCACATTAAGGGAGGAAACCAGCCTAGCAATCAGGCTGACCACTCACACACAACCTAGAGAATGCTCTCATGGCACACTTCTAGTAGTCACATAACCCACAATCCCATGGAGAATCGCCATGTGTCTATGGCTAGCACACAAGGATCTCACCTCACCTAAAAAGTAAGGAGAGATACCTTTTTCCTAATCAGCACAATCTGATAACGCAACCCAAGAATCTAGGACCTTTTTGGATATTTCTCCCATCAGGTCTTGACCCTCGATCTCTGACCTTTTTGTTCTCTCCGGCTAAGGCATGGAACCATCACACATGGCTCCCCAGACATCGGCGGTCCATGACCCCTGAAATTTCGAAAATTCATATCTCCCGATCCAACTGTTGGATCGGCCTGAAACTTGGATTGAAGATAACCTTCCACCTGATCTTTCTAGTGGTGAAGACGGATCGACGATCAAAGCAGGCATCTAGATGTTTCTTGGAACATGCTCCTGTGGACCTGAAACTAAGTCGGATGGCTTTTTTCCCAACAATCTCCCACTTTTCCGCAGTCAGAGTGGGCTGACTCCACATGCCTTCATGCACAATTGCCGCTTCTCATGGGTCACTGGCTTGGTATAGAAATCAGCGACCTGCTTGTTAGTTGGAGTAAACTCCAACTTGATAGCACCCTCCTATACCATGTGCCTGATGAAGTGATATGCGATGTCAATGTGCTTGGTTTGTGCATGGTGCTCAAGATACTTGGCAAGTACGATTGCGCTCTGGTTGTCGATGCGCACAGGAACTGGAACTGATGCACTCCCACTCATCTCTGCCATGAGAAGTTGAAGCCAAATTGCTTCCTTGGATCCAAAGCTGAGAGAGACATACTCAACTTCTATGCTCCAGGTGGCCACGACCACCTGCCGCTTGTTGCACCAGCTGATGGCTCCTCCATTCATGAGAAACATATGTCCAGAGATGGACTTGCGGGTCTCAGGATTTGAAGCCGAATCTGCATCTATGTAGCCGATGATGCTGTTGTCGTTGCCGTTGTAGGTGATGCCGACGTTGATGGTTCCAGCAAGGTAGCGGGAGATCCACTTCATTGCCTTCCAGTGCTCTAGTCCGAGATTAGGCATCTAGTGGCTCACAGCGCTCACAGCCTGTGCAAGGTCCGGCCTGGTTGCCACCATCAGGTACATGAGACTGGCGACGGCGCTCTAGTACTTCTGCCGCTTAGCTGCTTCCGCTTTTCCACTGAAGCTCACGAGGTATGGCCTCTGCCATGCCGAACCGCTGTAGGACGTCCTTGATTTAGGGACTCTACAATAGCGAGAGAGAGCGTGATTTACAGTCACGCATGATATGGATGCCAAGGAAGTATGATCCTCCCCGAGATCAGACATCTAGAAAAGCTTCTGCATGGCCTCCTTGAACTCCTACAGTGCAGACATGCTGTTGGAAAGGAGGAGCATGTCATCCACATAGACAATGATGATGAGGATATCATGCTCATGCTGCCAGTGATAGACGCTGTAGTCACACTCGTTGCGCTCAAACCCCATGCACTGCAACGCCGCATTCAACTTCTAGTTCCAAGCACGCGACGCTTGCTTCAGGCCGTACAATGACTTCTCCAGCTTGTAAACCAGGTGCTCCTGGCCATCCATGACGAACTTCTCCGGCTGCTCCATGTAGATCTCCTCCTCCAAGTCACCATTCAAAAATGCCGTCTTGACATCCATGTGGTGCTTCACAAAGTCCTCAGCTGCTGCATAAGTGAGGAGCATGCGCAGAGTGGTTAACTTTGCAATAGGGGTAAAAGTTTTTGTGTACTTAATACCCTCCTGCTGCGAGTAGCCCTTGGCGACCTGCCTTACCTTGTACTTTCCCAGGTTACCATCTGCTCCCCGCTTCTTCTTGAACACCCACTTGCATTTGATTACCTTACGTCCAGGTGCACGCTGAGACAGCTCCCACGTGCCATTGTCTAGCTATGACTGTATCTCCTGTTGTACGGCTTGCGTCCAATCTGCTGCATCTGGTGCAGCCATGGCCTCCTTGTATGACGTTGGCTCATCTGAATCTGCTCCAACTACGACATTCATCTGTTCTGGTTCTTGCAACATCCAGAAATGGCCGCGCTCACCCGGCTTGTAACGCACCCTAAGAGGGTACCTCCGACCTGGTATTGGAGCGTTACCGGGCGGCAAGTGTGGTACTATTTGCAAAACTGCTATTGCTGGTGGTGCTACATCTCCCTCCTCTTCTTCTGTCGATAAGGCAGCTGTATCTGCTGCATCAGACATGGGAGAGTAGAGTGATTCTCCCACTGTCACTGTAGAGGAAGGATCGGGAGAGACTGGGTCAGGAAGGATTTATGCTCCCACTATCTCGTCAACTACTGCTTCTGCTGCCTCTTCATAGACAATGTTGGTGTTGATGACGTTGCTCTCGTTGAAGATGACATCCCTTGGGATGATGACGTGGACTGTATCCCTCTTGTAGAGGCGATAGGCCTTGCTTGACACGTCGTAGCTCATCATCAGCATCTGTGCACTCGTTGCGTCCTATTTCTTTTGCTTCTCACTGGGCACATGCATGTGCGCCAGGCTGCCAAATGCTCAGAGATGACCCACACTCGGTTTCTTGCCTAACCACGCCTCGTACGGCGTCATTTGCTCCCGCGCCTTAGTTGGAATGCGGTTCTTGATGTAGACCGCGGTGCTCATGGCTTCAGCCCAAAAGTCGTAGGTCAGGCGAGCCACGTTCAGCATGGAGCGCGCTGTTGGATCGACCTGAAACTTGGACTATAGATAATTTGCTACCTAATCTTTCCAATGGTGAAGACGGATCATCAATCGGAGCAGGAATCTAGAAGTTTCCTCGAACTTGCTCCTGTGGACTTGAAACGAAGCCGGATGACTCCTTTCCCAACAACGGCTAATCACATACCATCTCGTTGCACCAGAGCCGTTACATCAAGGATGTTTTATAGCGATTCGACATGGGAGAGGCAAAATCCATCGGCATGCAACTTGAGACGCGGCAGTATTTTATGAGCTTTAGCGCAAAATCAAATGTAGATGAGCGACAAAAGTACCATAGCGCCATCGACATGGTAGCAACAATGCAAGACCTTGAATAGGCTTTGAGCGTTTTCAGTCACCTCCTGGCTAGTTTTTGACTTCAGCACCAAAGGGCAGTGAAGCGCATCTTCCAGTGCCTCGTAGGAACCATCAACATGGGCATCACCTATAATGACAACAAGAACAGTACCATGGGCTACATAGACGTAGATTGGTCTTCAAACGCTGAAGACTGCAAGTCCATCTTTGGACATGTGTTCCTTATGAATGGCGGGGCCAGCAGCTGATGTAACAAGCGACAGGTAGTCGTGGCCACCACCAGCACGGAAGCGGAGTACGTCTCTTCTAGCTTTGGAGGCAAGGAAGCTATTTAGCTTAAATGTCTCATGGCGGAGGTGAGAGGGATTACCAAAGTTCCTGTGCGTGTATGCGTTGATAACCACAACACAATCGGACTCGCCAAGAATCCTAAGCACCATGCTCGCATCGAGCACATTGACATCGCATATCACTTTATCAAGCATTTGGTACAAGAGGCTCCTATCACGGTGCAATATACTCTTGTGAGCAAGCAGATCATTGATTTCTATACCAAGTCACTGACTTGTGAGAAGCAGCAGTTTTGCATGAAGGCATGTGGACTCAGCCCACAGTGATTACGGCAAAGTGGGATATTGTTAGGAAAGGGGCCATCCGACTCAATTTCAAATCATGAGGAGCAAGTTCCAGGAAATTACCAGATGCCTACTCCGGTCTTTGATCTTACTTCACCATTAAAAAGATATGGTTATAAAATATATACGGTTTAAGTTTCATGCGGATCTAATGGTCCAATAGGGAGATATGAATAATTTTAAATTTCCGGGGTCATGGAGCGCCAATGTCTGGATGACCATGGGTGACGGCTCCATGCCTTTAGCCTGTGTAATGAGAAGGGCAAGAGGTCTAGGGTCAAGAATTAATAGGAGAAATATCAAAAACGTTTCTAGATTCTTTGGTTGCCTTGTCAGAGAATGATGAGGAGGAAAGAGGTACCTCTCCTTACTCTTTAGGTAAGGTGAGATGCTTATGTCCTAGTCATGGACACATGGCAAATCTCTATCGGATTGTGGGTCATGTGACCACGAGGAGAATGCCATGAGAGCATTTTCTAGCCCTCTAGGTTGTCTCCGAGGCATCAATTTGATAGCTTGGTACGCTTGTGTGTTTGCTAGTGTGCGTTCTTCTCTGTTTGCACGTGATCAACAGCTAAGGAGTAAGCAAGAGATTCCACCTTCTGAACCGATAGCAGATAACAGCCTACATCAGCCTACATTGGCCTCAACATAGCACAGACGTAGTGAAGTAGAGAAACAGTATGACGAACCTGCAATGCTAACTCTTGAGGAGGTCAACCGTGGGATGTCAAAGTTCACAGGGATAGGTTTTCCCTTGTGGAAATGAAGATTTGAGATTGTCATGAGGGTACGTGGCTATTTGAAGATGTTCCTTGGAAAAGAGGTTGAAGCTTCAGAAACAAATGGTTGATATGAAGCGAGGATTGTCAAAAATGACATGGAGCTTGCGATTCTTATGACATGAGTCATAGAGTTTCCACTTCCAAGGTATCACACATGCATCAAAGTCTCATGAGAAGCTTGCATGAGTACACTAATCAAAGCCTCTTGCTAATCGCCCCTTCATCTTCTAAAAGCTAGTTTCAACGAGGGTGAGCAAGGGAGATTCAATTCCGGAATTCGTGTTGCTGCTTGAAGGACTGTTGGAGCAAGGGACTCTAATGAAGTAGAAAATCGATACTAACATGCAGGCCATGATCCTCGTCATGGCGTTACCTGAAAGCTAGGATTCCTCTCATCACTATCTTTGGCGGCTCAAAGGGGGGAGATATGAGGTATGAGGCAATGTCCGAGTACGTGCGCAACGAGGCCATGCGTCGCATCAGTAGTGAGGCTACCATTTGAGCATATGCAGCACAGTATGGTGGTCAAGGCAAGAACTCCTCTTGTGGTCAAAGCAGCAACGGAAGCGGTCGCGGTAGTAGAAAAGGCAATGTTGGCGCTGGAAAGGGTTCAAAGTGCCTGTAAAATGCGATGACATTGGGTACTAGAGTGCATGACTCCCTTGAAGGAAGACAAAGATTATGGTGGTAGAAACGAGGGCAAAGGAAAGGGTAAGAAGAACTTGAGAAATATGATGGCTGAGAGCATGCCAACAATCTGAGGGAGCGACACTGCTCAAGCGTAGAGTCTATGGACTCGACTTTGGCACGAACCACCACTCTTCAAGGGAGAAGGATGGCTTCATCTCTATTGTGGACACTGAACGTCGCTTCAGGTGTGCGAACGGCAGCCTTGTCCATGCGCAAGCCGAGGGAGATAAGTTCATTAGCAGCAATGTTAACGATGTTATAAAAGCCTTGAAGCTACAGAACGACGTCCACATGCCATCTTTTGCGGCAAACCTCTTGTCAGTGTCCAAAGTTATAGAGCACAACATGACGGTCGTCTTCAAGGAGGAGGAGGCTTTGATTGTCAAGAACAAGGACATCAACATCACTTATCCCAAGGAGAGTCTTGTTGCACAAGTCCCAAGAGTTGATGTGCTCTACGTAGTACAGACCAAGCCCCTTGAGAGTGCTAATGAGGAATATGCGGCAGTTGAAGAGCCTAAGTCTCCGAAGCCTCATCTTGCACCAGACGCTATCATTATGGCGGCCAACTCCACCGACACAAACATAAAGCTGTGGCCCATTTTGCACTCCTTTGAAGAGCGGGAGTAAGTATTTCTTGACCTTCATCGATAACTATAGTCGCAAGATGTAGATCTACTTCTTAAAGACAAAGGGAAAGATCAAGGAGAAACTACAAGAGTTTGTCGGGATGGTAGAGCGGCACACAATAATATAGGACCTTTTTGGATATTTGCCCTATGAGATCTTGACCCTCGACCTCTTGCTTTTTTCTTTTCTTGGGCTAAGGCATGGAGCCATCACCCATGGTCAAACAGACATCGGTTGACCATGACCCTGAAAACTTTGAAAATTCATATCTTTCAATCCAACTGTTCGATCGGCACGAAACTTGGACAGTAGATAGTTTTCCTCCTGATCTTTCCAAAGAAGAAGTCTAATTGACAATCGGAGGAGGCATGTAGTAGTTTCCTGGAACTTGCTATTGTGGACCTAAAACTGAGCCGCATGGCTCCTTTCCCAACATGTACTTGACTGATTACTAGTGTTGTAGCACTCGATTAACCACAACCCTGCTCACTTGTTCCAGAGCATAGCAAATGTCAAGGCGTGTTCCTACCATGGCATACATGAGGCTGCCAATTATAGAATGATAGGGAATGTTCTCCTTCTCATGACGTGGTGCTTGTGTGCTGTGGCTCATGGAGGAGGAGAGCTTGATGTCTATTTTCATGGGTGTGTTGATGGGCTTGCAGTCCTCCATGTTATACCGCTTGAGGACCTCCGTGATGTACTTGGTCTGGTTCAACTCGATGGTGCCTGCTGCTCGATTCCGATGGACGGCTATCCCGAGGTAGAACTCGTGCGGACCCATGTTCTTCATCTTGAACTTGTTGCTGAGATCTATCTTCACCTTGTTTAATAGCTCCACCGATGATGAGCAGTTGATTAGGTCTTCCACGTACTGTGCAACCAGCTTCAAGCCTTGCTCATCCTCCTTCACATAAACATAAGGGTCACTCTGGTAAAGCGTAAAGGTGAACCCTACCATGAAGCCATCCATCTCCTCGTACCCTATCCTTGGAGCCTGTCTAAGCTTGATGAGCGCTTTGACCTGTTTGCAAAACTTGCCCTTTGGAGCTTTCACTCAATGGGGTACTTCCATTTACAGTTCGTTTTTTAGCTTCCTGTAGAGGAAAGTTGTCTTGACATCCATCTGGTGATTCTCCAGATCTTTTGCAGCAGTGATGCCTTACATGGATCTAATGGAGGCAATGGTGAGGACAAGCACAAAGGTTTCCTCGTATTCCAAGAATATACGTCAGGAAAACCCCTTCACCACAACTCTTGCCTTGTACTTGTTGATTGTACCATCGTGCTAGAGCTTTTTCCAGAGTACCTAGTTTGACCCCATGACGTGCGCGTTTGGGACCTATCCACCAGAACCCATGTTCCATTCTCTTCAATGAATGCGAGTTTGCTATCGAATGCCCTTCCACTTGGCTATATCTGACATGTTCATAGCCTCCGTTACAGTCACAGGCTCTCCGTGACCCAAGCATGACCAGCTAAATCGGATCCAATCCTGCTCACAACTTCGTACTTGGGCAAAGGTTTTCTTCTGGCAAGTAGTACACTGGAGTGTTGCTGGTGGTGCGCAAAGGCTTAGTTCCTTCTGTTGCTTCTGTGCTGCGAGTGAACCATTGTTTGAGGAAGAGCTAACCGTCTCAGATTTTGACTCAGAGGCTTCGGACGATACAGACTCAATGTCATATCCGTCGCTGTTTCAGCCTGCACAACTACTCTTCCTGCAGCACCATCCCTCATTGGCACCATCTCCTAGTGCTGTGGTTCTTGATCACGATACTCGAGCAATACGACCCACTCTCATGATTTAGGAGCATCGGCAGGGTCTAGCGACTCTTCCTTGTCGAGCATCCTTTCATCAAACTCGACAACTCGGCTCCTCATGAGCTTTCTAACTGCTTCCTCCCATAACCTGTATGCCTTGTGTGCGGCTTTGTATCCAACCATTACAAACTTGAGAGCACGTGCATCTAGCTTGCCGCTTCGTTCTCCTCCTTGGACCTTTGTCCAGGCAGTACAGCCAAAGACCCTCAAGTATGATGCATCTGGCTTCTTCCCTAACCAAGACCCCAGTGGCAACCTGAGCTACTTCTCTTGCTGCTTCTTACCATGCCTTCCAAGCGTAGCTGCGAGAGTGAGATTCAAAAGGTAGCAAGCAGTTATTGCAGCTTGAGCTCAGAAGCGAGGTGTGGGTTTGCGTCAAAGAGCATACTTCGTGTCATGCAGAGGTTAGTCTGGTTCATGCTTCACGCTTGAGGAGTACCGCTCCTTTGGTTGCACGCACGCTCTGAGCCATCATGTTTATGAACTCCTTACTGTTTCCTTTGCCCTCCTATCTACCACCATGATCTCCGTCTTTCTTTTGGGGAGCCTTGCACTCATGTACCCAATGCCCAGGCTTGCCACACTTATGGCACTTCCCATGACGATTTGAACTCTTTCCACCGCCATCATATCCTTTTCCTCCACCACCACCGTTTCCGCTACCGCTCTCACCATAAGAGGAGTTCTTGCAACATCCACCGTAGTATGCGGCAGAGGCTCAAATGTTAGCCTCACTGCTGCTGCGACGCATGGCCTCGGTGCACACGTACTAAAATAGTCCCTCATGCGTGAAATCCTCCTCCTCCTAACCGCCAAAGACGGTGATCAAAGGACACCAGGTTTAAGGTAGCACCATGAGGAGGATCATGGCCTACATGTTAGTGTCAAATTCCCAGCTCATATGATTCCGTTGTTGAAGCAGTCCTTCAAACGGGAATAGGATGTCAAGAATCCACTATTCCTCTCTCATCCTCATCAAAATCAGCTTTTGAAGGAGATAGATGCAATTTATAATACCCATTCATTTGTGTACAAGCAAGCCTCTCATAAGCCTTTGATGCATGTGTCGTACTTTGGAGGTGGACTTGCTGGGACTCATCCACTGATGTGACAAAATTTGCAAGTGCCATGTCATTCTTGGCACTCCATGCTTCATATTCATGATCTCTTTTTAGAGGTTCAAGCTCTTCTCTAGGGAACATGTTCAAGTAGCCACGCAACTTCATGAAAATCTCAAATTGCCACATCCACAAGGGAATTGAGAGAAAATCTCAAATTGAGAGAAAATTGCTCACTCTTGAGTAGGTCAATAGTGGGATGTCAAATTGCCATCTTTGGGCTTATACCAACCAATGCTTCATTAGTGTCTGCCCATGGTGGAAAACTCTGTAAGGAGTCTCAAAGGTAAGAAATGTACTCAATGATAGGCAATTGACAGCATCCTATAGTCCTAGAGCCAGCCTCAAGCCTAGGCGCACAGTGGCTCCTTGGATGAGCCACTTTGGGGGCAATCTCCAGTGCATCATCCCCTTGCCTACATGGTGCTTCCCGTGATCGCCAAGTGGCGCCAACCACTAGGAAGGAACTTGGAATGTTCTAAGATGTCTCTTATAACCTTCTTGTCCCCCTTTTGGTCCCAAAGACAATTAGTCCCGGAGAAAGGATTCGATCCAGTGACTTCTCACTCCAGAGACTAACTCCGGAACGTCTAAGCCACAAGGAGTTGTCCTAGGTAGTGTTTGCTAACTATACTATCCAGTTTAGTCCAAGGTTACTTGCTCCAAAGGAGGAGTACATGCCTTGTCTATCTGGACCAGACTTAGGGAACTTACTCCAAGGGAGCAGTCCATTCCTAGTCTGTCCTATGCCTTTCCAAATGTCAGCCATGGACAAGGAGCATATCACGTCAACATATGTGAGTGGTCAGCCTAATTACTAGGCTGATTTCCTCTTGTGTGTGAAGTTATCGACTCTAGTGTGTGAGCCTTAGCCTCCATGACTAAGTGGTGTGGCTTGTGAGAGGGCTGACTTGCCGAAACTTTATCTCTATATGTACTCCATCATTTTAAATGATTCAACGACCATTCTTGAGCACAAGTGATGCCCTATGAGTACCACATGTTTGTTTCTACAAGGCTCCTTCTCTCCTCCGATTCCAACACCAGGCATGAGAGCAAAGTTCTGCTTTAGCCAGCACAAGGCGTCACCTTGAGAGTAACAGGTTAGGGTAAAACCACTTGACATTCAAGTTTGCAAGACAAGCTTTCCAACAAGCGTCACATGGCTAATATCCAACGGTCATATTGGAAGTTATGTTCAAAACCATGTTGTGGGGCTAAACTCTTGTCTCTCAGTAAGACTATCGCCTTGTACTGACCATAACTCTCTCATTTCTTTGTCAAATACAAAAATTAGCACATGCAAATTGAAGTGTTTATCCTAACCTTCTTATTCATGCAAGAAAAATTCCATCGATACATTTGGGAGAGACACTGTTCACAAACGTACTGGTGTGAACTCGAGTAAGAGTAGCAGTATACCTTGTTGTCAAAAGGATATATGTCTTAAAATCCCCTGTTGATGACCCTGTTCTGTGGGTCGATCTGAAAGTTTTTAAGCTGAATTTTCTGGTAGTCAGCACTGTTTTCTGGAAAAAACTGAGCCCACTACCAGCCTCTACAGTCCATTTTGGTCAGACAGATTTCCAACAAAAGCAATAGCAGAAACAAGGTTAGAGAATGCTCATAATGGCACTACTAGGCATTGTAATAGCAGTCCAGCCATTCGAGAGGACAGAAAGGCATGCCAATTTCAAGTTTTGGAAAATCCATACCCGCCTCTTTTTGGAAGGGAGGGGCTTGAGGGAGATGGTGAGCGCCGATGAGCGTGTTTAGCCTCCACAGGCAAAAGGCATTACGGTAGCGGAAGTGGTGGTGGGGAAGATGTCGTAGAGAGTGTAGCAGATGCAAGTTCATCTAAAGTTGCAAAAGTGATATATGAGGAGTCGAAGAAGCAGCCTTTAGGGTGCTTGTCAATACCATCTCCAACCTACATCTTCAGTGTGTGAGTGAAAAGGCTATAACAAAAGAGGGGTGGGACATATTGTGTAAGAAGTATGAGAGCAAGGATCCAACATTTCTCATGTTATTGGAGAAGATGAGGATATTGAAAATAGAGGATGGCAAAGGAATAAAGGCATACTTGGATAGGACAAGGGATTTGACAAAGTGATTAAAAGCGACCGGCAATCATGTGGAACAGTCGGTTAAGGGACTCCCAACCAGCTATGATTGTTGGAAAAGGAGCCATCCAGCTGAGTTTCAATTCCACAGGAGTAAGTTCCAAGAAATTACCATATGTGTACTCTGATCGCCAATCAAACTTCACCATTGAAAAGATCAGGTGGCAAAATGTTTACACTCCTCGTTTCAGGTCGATCCAACAGTCCGATAGGGAGATATGAATCTTCGAAGTTTCTGGAGTCATCGACGACCGATATCTAGGTGACCATGGATGATGGCTCTATTGACTCGATATGCTCCTTGTCCATGACTAACATTTGGACAGGTACAGGACGGACTAGGCATGCACTGCTCCCTTGGAGTAAGTCCCTTAAGTCTGGTCCAGATAGACAAGGCATGCAGTGCTCCATTGGAGCAAGTCCCCTTGGTCTTATCTGGATAGTATAGCCAACAAACACTACCTAGGACAACTCCTTGTGGCTTAGACGTTCCAGAGTTAGTCTTTGGAGCGAGAGGTCACTGGGTCAAATCCCAGACCAGTGACTAATCTTCTGTGTGATAAATAGGGAGAGAGGAAGGCTCTAATAGACATCTTAGAACATTCCAAGGTCCTTCCTTGTGGCTGGTACCACTTGGCGGTCATATGGAGCGCCATGTAGGCATGGGGGATGACGCAATCCACATTGCTCCCAAAGTGGCTCATCGAAGGAGCCACTGCGTGCCTAGGCTAGAGGCTGGCTCTAAAACTAAAAGAACCTGTTAGTTGTCTTTCATTGAGTACAGTTCTTACCTTTGAGACTCCTCACAGAGTTGTCCACCAGAGTTCGCTCCTCGCGCAAAAGTGACCACGTGCTGAGGGCACAATGTAAGGAAGTGATTCCTATGAACTGCTAGTTGGATCTGCAGGAGAGAGGGAGCTTTGGAGAAACGAGCATGTGGGAGTTGAAGGGCATCACTTGTGCTGAAGAATGGTTGTTGAATCACTCAAAATGATGCAGTACATATAGAGCTAGAGCTTGGGCAAGTCAGCCCTATCACAAGCCACAGCACTTAGCCATGGAGGCTAAGGCTCTCACACTAGAGTCCATAATCTCACACAAGGAGGAAAATCATCCTAGCAATTAGGCTGACCACTCACACACCACCTCAAGAGCTAGAGAATGCTCTCATGGTACACTCCTAGTGGTCACATAACCCACAACCCCATGGTGAATCGCCATGTGTCCATGGCTAGTACACAAGGATCTCATCTCACCTAAAAGTAAGGAGAGGTACCTTTTTCCCAGTCAGCACACTCTGACAAGCCAATCCATAAATCTAGGACCTTTTTGGCTATTTCTCCCATCAGGTCTTGACCCTGGATCTCTTACCTTTTTCTTTTCGCAAGCTAAGGCATGGAGCCATCACTCATGGCCATCCAGAAATCGGGGGTCAATGACCCCCGAAATTTTGAAAATTCATGTCTCCCAATTCGACCGTTGGATCGGCCTGAAATTTAAACTATAGATGATTTTCCACCTGATCTTTCCAATGGTTGGGACGGATTTACGATCGGAGCATGTATCTGGAAGTTTCTTGGAACTTGCTCTTGTGGACCTGAAAATGAACCGCATGGCTCCTTTCCCAATAGTTTCACACTTTGCCGCAGTCAGAGTGGGTTGAGTCCACATGCCTTCATGTAGAACTGTTGCTTCTCACGGGTCACTGGCTTGCTGCAGAAATCAGCGACTTGCTCCCTGGTTGGAAAAAACTCCAGCTTGATAGCACCCTCCTATACCATGTGCCTGATGAAGTGATATGCGATGTCAATATGCTTGGTACGTACATGGTGCTCAGGATTCTTGGCGAGTGCGATTGTGCTCTGGTTGTCGACGTGCACATGAACAAGAACTGCTGCACTCCAACTCATCTCTACCATGAGACGCAGAAGCCAAACCGTTTCTTTGGCTCCAAAGAACGCCTTCTAGTGCCGCTTCCCCTCCAAACAGCCGATGTACAACTGCTGCTCAACGTTAGAGATGGTAGGCAGGTCACGCACCATCTGCTTTGCTTGAAGCTGTTGCAAGGCGTGCATGCGGATGTGGCCGTAGCGCGCATGCTAGATCTCGCCATCTGTCGCCTCTATCACTGTTGCAAGACTCTACTCACGCGGGATCTTGGCCGTCCCCAACAGGCGGTACATGTCGTCTTCCTTCACCGACATGGCCAACTCCTCTCCTGTATCCTTGTTGAGGATTTAGGCATAGTCATCATCGAAGAAGACGCGCTGTCCTGTATTTGTAAGAGACGAGACTGAGAGGAGGTTGAATGCATTATTAGGTACATACAGCACATCATGGAATACTCCCACTTCAATGCCACGTGGGGTCTCCAACCACATGTGCACGATCCCAATCCCCTCAGCATACACTACTCGATCATCACCCATAGCGATACGACAGGGAGGGATGGATAGTAACTGTGTTAACCACTCCTTGTGATGTGTGAGGCTCTTGGTACACCCTGAGTCCTTGTACAATGCAAGATCCGCCTTCTCCACCTGCGACATGTTAGACTTTGCCATGAAGAGACGGTCGCGTACCTTCTTGGCCACATTCATGTTGACAAAGTGGCGCACACCAGCCTGGTTTTGCTGTTCCGACTGCTGCTGACACTGCTGTGACTGGTGCTACTTTTGCTGCTGCTGCTGCCATGAGTGCTGCAGCTACTGCTCCTTCTGTTCCCTCTTGAGCTTGAAACACTCCTTTTTGTCGTGTCCATCTTTCTGGCAGTTGTGGCATTTGCCTTTCTTTCTGCCTCTCTACTGTCCAAAGTGCTGCTGCTGTTGGTTGCGTGAGCTCATGGCCACAAAAGCTCCTTCAATGTTGCCGCCGCCATTGCCCATTGCTGCATTGCGACGTAATTCCACTTGCACCTGGTGTGTGCAGATGAAGTCGAGGTCGAGAGTTGGCTGGCACTCTAGTGTCTCTCGCACTGTGTCATAGCTGGTTGGGAGTCCCCTTAGCAAGAGGAGGATGAAGCACGTCTCTTCCACATGGTTGCCCGCCGCTCTCAATTGGTTCGCCAGCTCCTTTGCCCTGTCCAAGTACGTGTCCATCCCTTCACCACCCTGCATTTTCATCGCCATCATCTTTTCCTCCAAAAACATGAGGAATAATGGATCCTTACTCTCATACTTCTTGCACAACATATCCCATCCCTCCTTTGCAGTAGCCTTGTCACTCACGTACTGAAGATACGGGTTGGAGATAGTGTTGACAAACAACCTGTAGGCCTGCCTGTCCTTCTTCTTCCTCTCCTCATACGCCGCTGGTACAACTGCAGAAGAACCCGCATCAGCTACACCCTTTTGCGGAGTCTTCCCTGCCACCACCTGCGCTACGGTGATGCCTTTTGCCTGTGGAATTGGAGCCGGCTCGTCGCCGCTCACCACCTCCCACAAGCCCCTCTCCTCCAAAAGGAGGCACATATGGAACTTCCAAAACGTGAAGTTCGCGCATTCCTCCAGCCTCTCCAAAGGCTGGGCTGCTGTCACAACGCCAGCTGCTACCATTTTGAGCCTTAGTGATACTCAGCGCTGCCCTTGGATGGTGGCGATACCCCTGCTTCTGTTGCTGCTTCTGCTAGAAATCCATCCGACAGAAAATGGCTTGCAAATGCCAGCAGACTAGGACTTTGAAAAAACTAAGCTCATCACTGGAAAATGCAGCTCAACAGGGTCGACCCATAAAACAGGGTTATCAACAGGGGATTTTAAAAGATATGCCCTCTTAAAAACATGGTATGCTTCTGCTCGTACTCCAACTCAAACCAGCGAGCTTGTAAACGGCGTTTCTCCCAATCGAATCAATGGAATACAAGTATTTTGCACCAATGGAGAGAGTATGAAGATATTACAATTTGCATGTGCCACTTTTTCAATTTGACAAAGAAACAAGAGAGTTATGGTCATCACAAGGCGACAGCCTTACTCATAGGGAAGAGTGTAGCCCTTGCCGACCTTGTTTTGAGCATAACTCTTAATCCGACTGTTGGCTCTTCGCAATCTGAGACTTGTTGGAAAGCTTGTCTTGGGAACTTGACAGTCTAGTGGTTGGTTGTCAAATTTGGTCAAGGTTTGATCTTAACTCGTCACTTTCAAAGCGACGGCCTGTGCTGGCTGAAACTGGCAGAACTTGGCTCTGATACCAAATGTTGGATGTGGAGAGAGGGAGCCTTGGAACAGCGAGCATGTGGGACTGGAAGGGCATCGCTTGTGCTGAAGAATGGTTGTTGAATCACTCAAAATGATGGAGTACATATAGAGCTAGAGCTTGGGTAAGTCAGCCCTCTCAAAAACCACACCCCTTAGCCATGGAGGTTAAGGCTCACACACTAGAGTCTATAACCTCGCACAAGGGGAGAAATCAGCCTAGCAATCAGACTGACCACTTACACACAACCTAGAGAGCTAGAGAATGCTCTTATGGTACACTTCTAGTGGTCACATAACCCACAATCCCATGGAGAATCGCCATGTGTCCATTGCTAGCACACAAGGATCTCACCTCACCTAAAACGTATGGAGAGGTACCTTTTTCATACTCAGCACACTCTGACAAGGCAACCCAAGAAGCTAGAGCCTTTTTGGATATTTCTCCCATCAGGTCTTGACCTTGGATCTCTTGTCTTTTTCTTTTCGCAGGCTAAGGCATGGAGCCATCACCCTTGGCCACCCAGACATCGGCGGTCCATGACCCCTGAAACTTCGAAAATTCATATATCCCAATTCGACCGTTGGATCGGCTTGAAATTTGGATTGTAGATTATTTGTCACCTGGTCTTTCCAATGGATAGGCAGAATTGGCGATCGGAGCAGGCATCTGGAAGTTTCTTGGAACTTGCTCCTGTGGACCTGAAACTGAGCCGGATGGCTCCTTTCCCAGCACTGCTCAGTGTGGAACCTTGGCTCTGAGGGTGATATCATCTCTTGGTTTCAATACGAAGAGCGGTCGGCGGGAACCATTGTGTCAAAATAGGTTTTCCATATCGTCGCCTCAGGAAGGTTGACAGGCTCCATGCATTAGCCTCAAAAAAGAAAAGGACAAGAGCTAAAGGGTCAAGACTTGATAGGAGAAATATCCAAAAGGTCCTTAATTCTTGCATTGCCTTGTCAGAGCGTGCTGAATAGGAAAAATACATCATGGTTTTTATATGAGGTGAGATCCTTGTATACTAGCCATGGACACATGGTAATTCTCTATGGGATTGTGGGCTATGTGACTACTAGGAGTGTGCCATGAGAGACTTTTCTAGCTCTCTAGGCTGTGTGTGAGTGATAAGCCTGACTGCTAGGCGTATTTCCTCTTTTGTGTGAGATTATGGATTCAAGTGCTTTAGCATAACCCTCCATGGCTAAGTGAAGTGGTTTGTGAGAGGGCTGACTTGCCCAAGCTGTAGCTCTATATGTAAACCATCATTTTGAGTAATTCAATAACCATTGTTCAACACAACTGATGCCCTCTCAGTCTCGAATGTTTGCTCCTCTAAGGCTCCCTCTCTCCTCCACTTCCAACACTTGGTATCGGAGCCAAGTTCTGCCACTTTGAGTTAGCACAGGCCGTCAAGTTCAGACTGACGGGATATGTTTAAATCTCCACTAAATTTGACAATCAACCATAAGATCTTCAAGTTCAATAGACAAGATTTCCAACGATCCCAAGATCGCGAAGATGCAATATTCAGATTGAGAGTTATGCGCAAAACGAGGTCGGCCAGGGCTATAGTCTTCTCTCTCAGAGACTGTCGCCTTCTGATGACCATAACTCTCTCATTTCTTTGTTAAATTTAAAAAGTAGATCATGCAAACTGAATTGATTTTCCTAGGCTTTCTTTTGGTGCAAAATTATTTGCATTCAATCAATAAGTTTGAGAGAAAAGCCGTTTACAAGCGGGCTGGTGTGAGCTGGATTAGGAGCAGCGGCATACCCTGTTTTCAAAAGGGCATATCTCTGAAAATCAGCTATTGAAGAGCCTGCTTTATGGTTTGATCTGAACAAAATTGAGCTGAAGTTTCCAGTGGAGGGCTGATTTTCTGGAAATTTGCAGTTTGCAGGCCTCTGCAGTTCAGTTTTTACCAGACACATTTGTGGCAGAAACAGCATCAGAAATAGGGATAGCGCCGCCACTCAAGGGCGGCGCTAAGCATCACCAAAGTTCGAAATGGCAATAACAAGTATGCTAACAGCAGCAGAGCCTTAGGAGACGCTTGAAAGATGTGCCAACTTCACGTTTTGGAAGATCCATACCCGCCTACTTTAGGAGGAGGGGGTTGTGGGAGGAGCTAAGCAACGACGAGCGCGCTTTGCCTCCACAAGCAAGAGGCATCACCGCAGCAGAGGTGGTGGCAAGAAAGACGCCGCACAAAGGTGCAGCAAATGCAATCTTATCTACAAGTGCAACTGTAGTATATGAGGAGTGGAAGAAGAAAGATAGGCAGGCCTACAGGTTGCTTGTCAACACCATCTCCATCGTATTAAGTGACAAGGCTACTGCAAAAGAGGGGTGGGACACGTTGTGCAAGGAGTATAAGAGCACGGATCTTACATTCCTCATGGTTTTGGACGAGAAGATGATGGCCTTGAAAATGAAGGGTGGCGAGGTGATGGAGGCGTACTTGGACAGGGCAAAGGAAGTGGTAAAGCAGCCAAGAGCGACCGATAACCTTGTGGAAGAGTCGCGCTTCATCCTCGTCTTGCTGAGGGGACTCCCAACGAGCTACGGTATAATGCGAGAGACGTTGGAGTGCCAACTAATCCTTGACTTGGACTTCATCTCTACGTACTTGGTGCATGTAGATTTGCGTCACACTACAACAAAGCGTAATGGTAGCAATAGAAGTGGAGGAGCATTTGTGGTCACAAGCTCACCTACCGAGCAACAGCACCATTCTAGACAGTAGAGAGGAAAGAAGAAGGCAAGTGACATTTTTGCCAAAAACAAGGGCACTACAAGATTGGGTGCTTCAAGTACAAGAGGGACCACAAAGAGCATCAGCAGCAACAGCAATAGAAGCAACGTCCACAACAGCAGCAATAGGAATCACAGCAGCGTCTACAACAGCAGTAGCAACAGCCAAAGAACCACACTAGGGTGCTCCATTTTGGCAACATGAACGTGGCCAAGGAGGTGCCAGACCGTCTCTTCATGGCGAAGTCTGACATGTCGCATAAGGAGAAGGCAAACCTGGCGCGGTATAAGGACTCAGGGTGTAACAAGAGCCTGACGCATCAGGAGTGGTTTACGAAGCTGCTTTCCATTCCTTCCCGACCGATTGCTTTAGGTGATGATCCGGTGGTGTATGCAGAGGGGATTAGGATTGTGGAGATGTGGTCGGACACCCCCGCGTGGCAATGAAGTGAGAGTGTTCCATGGCGTGGTGTATGTACCTAATGCTTCGTTCAACCTTTTTGCAGTCTCCTCTCTCACCAGCGCAGGACTACGAGTCGTCTTTGACGACAACTATGGCTACATCCTCGACACAGAAATGGGAGAAGAGTTGGCCAGGGCGGTGAAGGAAGGCGACATGTACCGCCTCTTGGTGGCGACCAAGATCTCGCGCAAACAGAGTCATGCAGTAGTGGTGCAGACCACAGATGGCAAAATCTGCCTAGCGCGCTACAACCACATTGGCATTATGGGTCCAAATTTGAATTTCCAATTGGCGAATTGCCCAGTGAACCTTGATTTCGATATTAACTAATTTTGAAGACGTTGAAGTTTTTCGAAAAAGAACTTTTGTCAATTTCAAAAGTACCACCTAATAAATTCCAAAGTTGTTTCGTCGATTTCAAAGGTCCACCCCCACTATTTTGTCCAATCCTCCACCAGGTTCTTTTGTTTTATCTGTCCCCAATCCGCATGCTACTGCCTAAATTATTCTGGGCCTGGAGATTTCACGCACTTCGATGTGCCTCTCGGTAGCTCTTGAGGCCACCGAGCGCTCCTCGCCTCACGCTTGACGTTCACCGAACATCAAACGTGAGAGCGACGAGCATTCAACCGTTTGAAACATCAAACGGTCGAATGGTCGTTGCTCTTGAAGATAAACAAGTAGTAAAAAACACATTGAGCCAATGGCTACATCGAAATAAAAAACTTAACCCCAGTCGTCGAGTTTAAGAGTCCACCCCCTCGTTTTTGTCGAATTCAAAAACATCCCCAAAATAATTACAAAGTGTCCAAAATGTCATCGAATTAGTTATGGAACAACTCAATTGTCGAAATCAAAGTTCACTGGGATAGCTCGCAAATTCAAATATTTGACCAGTTTGCCGAATTCAAATTTGTGTTTTGAGGCCTCGAACGTGTTCGCAAATAATTTGAAAAGTCACAAATTTCAGGCATTTTGTCGAGTTTTCTCAAATTTTACAAGTTTACACGAATTTACTCAAGTTTACAGGAATTTTCATGAATAATGCCAGATTTGTTTATGTACCTTCACAAAATATGGTCCCACGTCACCCCAAAAGTCTGGTAAAGAGGACATGACTGACGGTTCCTTCTTGCAAAAGGAATAGTGTACAGAAGAATGGGAGACAAGAAAGCAAAGGTGCTATTATCACAGGCAAAATCTGGTACATGGTGATGAAATTCGAATTTTATTCAAATTTTGGATGAATTTTCATTCACGAATTCCATTCCAATTTTAAAAATATACGAATTCGAATTCGAATTTTCACAAATTTCACAAATTCCATTTGAGCTTGGAAGAATGCCAATTCTCAAATTTGAATGAATTCGAATTTGAGGTCAAGATTTGCGAATTATTCGAATTCGGACCCCTAATTGGCATGCGCGCCTTGCGGCAACTTCAAACAAAACAGATGGTATGTGACTTGTCCACCATCTCCAACTTTGAGTAGTAGTTGTACATCGTCTGTTTAGAGGGAAGGAACATTGGGAGGCGTTGTCTGGAGCAGGAGAGCGTGCAAAGGAGGTGTTAGAGTTGGTCCACACAGATTTGTGGCCCGATGCAGACCCAGAGTTTTGGAGGCTCTAGGTGTTTTGTCACCTTCATTGATGATTTCAGTGAATACTTTACTGTGTATTTCCTTTCCTCCAAGGACCAGTGCTTTGACAGGTTCAAGGAATTCAAGGCCATGGTGGAGAACCAGATTGGCAAGAAAATCAAGGCGTTGCGCAGCAACCGTGGTGGAGAGTACCTAAGCAAGTAGTACCACGACTACCTCGCAACAAAAGGCATCTAGGCGCAGCGCACCGCACCATACTCGTCGCAACAAAACCGTATTGCAAAGCGCGCCAACAGCACAATCGTTGAGTCGGCGCGCTCCATGCTTCACGCGGCTCGGCTCACCTACGACGTTTGGGCTAAAGGAGTGAATACTTCGGTGTACATCAACAACCATAGTCCCACCAAGGCGTTGGAGTAGATTACACCGTACGAGGAGTGGTTTGGCAAGAAGCCAAGCGTCGGTCATCTTTGTGTGTTTGGCAGCTTGGTGTACATGCACATGCCCATGGAAAAACGGGTGAAATGGGAGGGAAAGATTGTACAGATGCTGATGATGGACTATGACGTGGCAAGCAAGGCGTGTCATCTCTACAAGAGGGATACTGGCCACACCATCATCTTGAAGGATGTCATTTTCAACGAAAGTAATGTCATCGGCACCAACATCATGTGCAAAGAGGTAGCAAAACTAGCAACTGATGAAGGAGTGGAAGCGGACATTCTCCCTGGTCCCGTCTCTCCTCAACCTACCTATACTTTGACTGTGGGAGAACCACATGACTCTCCCATGTCTCATGCACCTCATAGAATGGCCTCATTGGTTGAAGCAGAGGAAGAAGATGCACCACCATCAATAGGAGTAGTTGCACTTGCAGCACCGCACGAGCTGCCCGCCAATGCTCCTGCACCGGGTTCAAGGTACCATGTCATGGTGCGCTAGAAGCTTGGTGAGCGTGGGCATTTATGGATAGTATAAAAACCATACCAGATAAACGTCGCTGTTGCAACAGACTATGATGAGCTGACGTTGTACAAAGAGGTCATGGCTGCATAAGATGGAGGAGATTGGGTACAAGCTATGCAGCAGGTGATACACTCACAGCTCGACAACGGGAAGTGGGAGCTGATTGAGCGTTCACCTAGATGTAGGGTAAGCAAATGCAAGTGGGTGTACAAGAAGAAGAGGGACAAAGATATCAACCTCAAAAAGTACAAGGCAGGGCTGGTAGCCAAGGGCTACTCGCAGCAGGAAGGCATCAACTACAAGGAAACCTTTGTTCCTAGTGCAAAGTATGCCTCTGTGCGTACGCTTCTTTCTTATGCAGCAGCTAAGGACTTTGAGATTCACTACATGGATGTGAAGACGACATTCTTGAACAGTGACTTGGAGCAGGAAGTCTACATGGAACAGCCAGAGAGATTTATCATGGATGACCAGGAATACCTCGTTTGCAAGCTGCAGAAGTCACTGTATGGTCTCAAGCAAGAATCGCGTGCTTGGAACCAGAAATTTGATGTGGCGCTATAGTGCATGCGTTTTGAGCGCAGTGAGTATGACGACAGCATGTATTGCTGGCAGCATGGTCATGAGGTGCTCTTCATCATTGTCTATGAGGATGACATGTTCCTCCTCTCAAACGGTACGTCTGTACTACAAGAGTCCATGCAGGAGCACTTCTAGATATCTAATCTCAAAATGGCGTTATACGTCCTTGGTATCCAGATCATGCATGACCGCAAATCACGCTCTCCCTCTCCCTATAGAAGAGCCACTACATCAAGGATGTCTTGTAGTGGTTTGGCATGACAGAGGCTGAACCCATCGGCACACCACAGAGACGCGGCAGTACCTCGTGAGCTTCAATGGAGAAGCAGATGCAGCTGAGTGGCAAAAGAACAAGTACACCGTCGGCTATCTCATGTACCTGATGGTGGCAACTAGGCTATACCTCGCACAGGCTGTGAGCGTTGTGAGCCAGCACATGGCTTATTCTGGACCTGAGCACCAGAAAGTAGTAAAGTGGATCTTTTGCCACCTTTCATGAACCATCAACATCGGTATCACCTACAACGACAACGACAACAACATCATCCGCTATACTGACATGGATCGGGCTTCACACCCTGAGGACCGCAAGTCCATCTCTGGACATGTGTTCCTCATCAATGGTGGGGCCATGAGCTTGTACAGCAAGCGGCTGGTGGTCTTGGCGGCCTAAAGCACGGGAGCTGAGTACGTCTCTCTCAACTTTGGAGCCAAGGAAGCAGTTTGGCTTTGGCGTCTCATGGCGGAGATGAGAGGGAGTGCAGCAGTTCCAATTCTTGTGCGCATCACCAACCAGAGCGCTATCGCACTTGCCAAGAATCTTGAGCACCATGTACGGAGCAAGCACATTGATATCGCATATCACTTCATCAGGCACATGGTGTAGGAGGGTGCTATCAACATGGAGTTTACTTTTACGAGTAAGCAAGTCGTTGATTTTTGCACCAAGCCTGTGACCCATGAGAAGAAGTAGTTTTGCACGAAGGCATGTGGACTCAGTCCACTCTGACAGTTGTAAAGTGGGAGATTGTTGGGAAAGGAGGCATCAAGCTCAATTTTAGGTCCACAAGAACACGCTCCACGAGACTACCATATGTGTACTATGATCGTCAATCCAAATTCACAATTAGAAAGATCATGCGCCAAAATGTCTGCGGTCCAAGTTTCATGCCGATCGAACAGTCCTATTGGGAGATATAAGTTTTCAAAGTTTCACGGGTCATCGACCTCTAATATCTAGGTGACCATGGGCGATTGCTCCATGCCTTAGCGTGAGAAAAGAAAAAGTCAAGAGGTCCAGGGTCAAGACCTTATGGAAGAAATATCTTGAAAAGGTCCTATGTTATTGGATTGCCTTGTCAGAGTGTGTTGACAAAGGAAAAAGGTATATCTCCTTACATTTTACATGACGTGAGATCCTTGTGTACTAGTCATGGACACATGGCAATTCTCTATGGGACTATGGATTATGTGACCACTAGGAGTGTGCCATGAGTGCATTTCCTAGCTCTCTCGGTTGTGTGTGAGTAGTCCACCTGATTGCTAGGCTGATTTCCTCTCTTGTCTTAGATTATGGACTCTAGTTTGTTAGTCTTAGCCTCCATGGCTAATTGGTATGGCTTGTGATAGTACTGACTTGCCAAAGCTCTAGTTCTATATGTAGTCCATCATTGTGAATGATTCCACAACCATTCTTCAGCACAAGTGATGCCCTTTCAGTCCCTTGTGTTTGCTACTCCATGGCTCCCTCTCTCCACTTGTTTCAACAATGACATCGTGCGAGAGGAGCTGGAGTGCTAGCCGACCCTCGACCTGGACTTCATTTGAACGCACCTTTTGCAGGAGGAAATGCGTCCCAATGCAGCCAAGCACAATGGCGGCAGCAGCGTTGATGCAACTTTAATGGCAGTGGGCTCATGCAACCACCTGCAGTAGCAGTCAAGGCAGTAGAAAGGCAAGAAGAAAGGCAAGTGCCACTATTGCTAGAAAATGGAACACGACAAGAAAGAGTGTATCAAGTTGAAGAGGACCAGAAGGAGCAGTAGTGGTAGGAAAAATACCAATCTCCACAGGAGGAGTAGTAGAAGTCACTACAGCATCACCAACAGCATCAACAGTAGAACCAAACTGGCGTGCACCATTTTGGCAACATGAATGTTGCCAAGGAAGTGCACGACCGCCTTTTCGTGGCAAAGTTTGTTATGTCAAAAAAATAGAAGGCGGATCTCGCCTGGTGCAAGGACTCAGAATGCACCAAGAGTCTGACGCATCATAAGGATTGGTTTACGCAGCTGCTCTCCATGCTCCCATGACCTTTTACTTTGAGTGATGATCGACTGGTTTATGTTGAGAGGATTGGGATTTTGGAGATGTGGTTGGAGACCCCGCGTGGCATTGAAGTGGGAGTGTTCCATGGCGTGCTGTATGTACCTAATGCTGCGTTCAACCTTCTCTCAATGTCCTCTCTCACCAACACAGGACTGCGAGTCATCTTTGATGATGACTATGGCTACATGCTCGACAAGGAAACACGAGAGGAGTTCGCGAGGTCGGTGAAGGAATGCAACATTTACTGCCAGTTAGGGCCAACCAAGATCTCGCGTGAGCAAAGTCTTGCAGCATTGGTGCAAGCGACTGATAGCAATATCTAGCAGGCGCACTACAGCCACATCGGCATGCACGCCTTACATCATATTCAAAGAAAGGAAATGGTATTAAACTTGCCTACCATCTCCAACTTTGAGCAGTTGTTGTGCATTCGCTGTTTGAAGGGGAAGCAGCATTGAGAGGCGTTCTCTGGAGCAGGGGAGCGTGCAAAGGAGGTGCTAGAGCTGATCCACACAGACTTGTGTGGCCTGATGCAATCGTAGAGTTTTGGAGGCCTTAGGTATCTTCACACCTTTATTGAAGATTTCAGTCGTTACAGTGTTGTGTACTTCGTTTCCTCCAAGGAACAGTGCTTTGACATCTTCAAGGCGTTCACAGCCACGGTGCAGAACCAGACCAGCAATAAAATCAAGGCGTTGCCCACCGACTACGATGCAGAGTACCTGAGCAAGGGATTCCATGATTAGCTTCCAATACCTGGCATCAAGCGCAACACACTACGCCATACTCGCTGTAGCAGAACGGTGTTGCAGAACGCGCCAACCGTAATATTGTTGAATCGACATGCTCCATGTTTCACACGGCTCCGCTCATGTATGACTTCCGGGCTAAAGCAATGAGCACTGCGATGTATATCAAGAACTGCAGTCCCACCAAGGTGTTGGAGAAGATTACGCCGTACGAGGCGTTGTTTGGCAAGAAGCCGAGCGTTGGTCATTTGCGTGTATTTGGTAGCCTAGCGCACATGCGTGTACCCATGGAGAAGGGGCAAAAATGAGATTCGAAGATTGCGCAAATGCTAATGATCGGCTATGACATGGCAAGCAAGGCCTATCGCCTCTACGAGAGGGATACCGACCACGTCATCATCCCCAGGGATATCGTCTTCAACGAGAGGAATGTCATCGGCACCAACATTGTTTGTGACGAAGCAATAGAACCAGCAGGTGACAAGGTAGTGGGAGAAGATACCCTTTATGACTCAGCTTCTCTTTATCCTTGTTTCATTGTAACAGTCCGAGAACCACTACAGTCTCCTGTGTGTGATGCAAAAGATAGAGTGGCCTCATCGGTTGAAGTAGAGGAAGAAGATGCAACACCACCACCAGCACGGCACTAGCCCCCTGCCAACGCTCCAGTACCAGGTTGCAGGTACCGTCTAAAGGTGCGCTATAAGCCTTATGAACGCGAGCATTTCTGAATGCTCCAAAAACCAAATCAGAAAAATGTCCTAGTAAGAGCAGACTCTGATTAGTCGATATTGTATAAGGACGCCATGGCTGCGCAAGACGCAGCAGATTGGGCACAAGTTGAGGAGTACGAAATAAAGTTGCAGCTTGACAATGGTACGTGGGAGTGGGTACGTGGTACGCTCATGCAACATCCACCTAGACGCAAGGTAATTAAGTGTAAATGGGTGTTCAAGAACAAGAGGGGCGCAGATGGAAACCTAAAATGACACAAGGTGAGGCTCGTCACCAAGATTTGCTCGTAGTAGGAAGGCATTGATTACACTCAAACCATTGCTCCTGCTGCAAAGTTTTCATCTGTCCGTACGCTCCTCTCTTATGTTGCAGATAAGGACTTCGCGATCCACCACATGGATGTCATGACAACATTCTTGAATGGTGACGTGGAGGAGTACATCGACATGGAATAGCCAGAGAGATTCGTCATGGATGGCCGGGAGCACCTGGTTTCCAAGCTACACAAGTCGTTGTACCGCCTCAACCAAATGTCGCGTGCTTGGAACCGAAGCTTAGATTCGGTGCTAAAGTGCATGGGGTTCGAGCGTAGCAAGTATGATTACAACGTCTATTGCTAGCAGCATGTGCATGAGATCCTCTTGATCATTGTCCATGTACATGACATGCTCCTCCTCTCAAACAATATGTCTACATTATAGGAGTTCAAGGAAGCCATGTATGACCGCTTCCTGATGTCTAATATGGGAGAAGCGTCATACATCCTCGACATCCATATCACGCGTGATCGCAAATCACGCTCTCTTTGACTGTAGTAGATCTGCTACACCAAGGATGTTTTATCCTTATTCAGCATGGCAGAGGACAAATCCATCGCCACGCCGCTGGAGACGTGACAGTGCCTTGTGAGCTTCAATGGAGACCCGGATGGACTTGAGCGGCAGAAGCACCAAAGCGCCATCAGCAATCTAATGTACTTGATGGTGGCCATGAGGCGGGACCTCGCGCAAGCTGTGAGCAGTCGAGGTGAACACGTGGCAAACCCGTGACGTGAGTACCAAAATATGCAGTAAAATGAATATTCCGCTACCTTACTCAAACCATCAACATGGACATCACCTACGACGGCAACGACAATAGTATCATTCGTTACACAGACACGGATTGAGCTTCAAATCCCGAGGACCGCAAGTCCAACTTTGGACAAGTGTTCCTCATGAATGGTGGGGCCATCAACGGGTGTAGCAAGCATCAGGTGGTTGTGGCCAATGTTTTGAAAGAATCCATTCGACTCAGTTTTAGGTCCACAAGAGCAAGTTCCCGGAAAGTTCCAGGTGCCTACTTTGATCATCAATCCAAGTTCACAATTGGAAAGATCAGGTGGCAAAATGTCTAGAGTCAAAGGTTCAAACCGATCCAAGGGTCAAACTCAAAGATATGAATTTCTAAAGTTTTCAGGGTCGTCGACCGCTAGTATCTGCATGACCATGGGCGATGAGTCCATGCCTGAGCCCGAGAAAAGAAAAAGGCAAGAGGTCCAGGGTCAAGACCTGATAGGAAAAATATGCAAAAAGGCCCTATTTTCTTAGATTGACTTGTCAGAGCGTGCTCACTAGGAAATAGGTATCTCCCCTTACGTTTTCGGTGAGGTGAGATCCTTTTGTGCTAGCCATGGACTTATGGCGATTCTCCATGGGATTTTGGGTTATGTTACCAGTGGATGTGTGCCATGAGAGCATTTTCTAGCTCTCTAGGTTGTGTTTGAGTGGTCAGCCTGATTCTAGGCTGGTTTCCTCTCTTCTGTGAGATTATGGACTCTAGTGTGCGAGCCTTAGCCGCCATGGCTAAGTGGTGTGGCTTATGAGAGGGCTGACTTGCCCAATCTCTAGCTCCATACATACACCATGATTTTGAGTCATTCAATAACCACTCTTCAGCACAAGTGATGCCCTTCTAGTCCCACATGTCTGATGCTACAAGGCTCCCTGTCTCCTCTCCAACAAACACCATCTCCTACTCGCATCTTCAATACGTGAGTGACAAGGCTGAAACGAAATTGGGAAGGGACACATTGTACAAGAAGTATGAGACTAAGGACCTTGTATTCCTCATGCTTTTGGAGGAGAGGATGATAGCGTTGAAAATGCAAGGTGGCCAAGGGATGGAGGCGTACCTGGACAAGGGAAAGGAGCTGGCAAAGTAGCTCAAAGCGGCCAAAAACCCTGTGGAAGATACGCGGTTCATCCTCCTCTTCTTGAGGGTACTCCTAGTGAGCTATGGCACAGTGCGAGAGACGTTGGAGTGCCAGCGGACTCTCGACCTGGACTTCATCTACACGTACTTGGTGCAGATAGAAATGTGCTATAGTGGAGTAAAGCGCAATGGCACCGCCAACAGCGAAGGAGCATTTGTGGCCACAAGCTCACGTAACCAGTTGTAGTAGTAGTACGGGTAGCATAGAGGCAAGAACACAGGCAAGTGGCACTAGTGCCAAAAAGAGGGGCACCACAAGAAGGAGTGCTTCAAGTTCAAAAGGGACCAGAAGGAGCAGCACTAGGAAAAGTAGTAATCTCCACAAGAGTAATAGCATCAGTCACAACAGCATCGGCAGCAGCAACAGAAACAGGAGAACCTGACCAACATGCGCCATTCTGGTAACATGAATGTGGCCAAGGGGGTGTGCGACAGCCTTATGGCAAAGTCTGATGTGTCACAGGTGGAGAAGGCGGATCTTCCATGGTACAAGGACTTTGGGTGTACCAAGAGCCTGACGCTCCACAAGAGGTGGTTTACGTAGGTGCTCTCCATTCCCCCTCGTCCGTTTGCTTTAGGAAATGATTGCATGGTGTATGCTGAGGGGATTAGGATTGTGAACATGTGGTTGAAGACTCCGCGTGGCATTGAAGTGGGAGTGTTCCATGGCTTGCTGTATGTACCTCATGCTGTGTTCAATCTTCTCTTAGTGTCCTCTCTCACAAACATAGAATTACGAGTCATCTTAGACGGCGAGTATGGCTATATCCTCAACAAGAAAAGAGGAGAGGAGTTGGTCAGGTTGGTGAAGAAAGGCGACCTGTACCACCTGTTGGGGGCGACTAAGATCCCGCGTGAATAAAGTCTTGTAGCCGTGGTGTACATGACAGATGGGAAAGTGTGGCATGCATGCTACGGGCACATTGGCATATGCGCCTTGTAGCAACTTCAAATGAAGCAGATGGTGGTTGACTTGCCCACCATCTCTAACTTTGACCGGCACTTGTGCATTGGTTGTTTCGAGGGGAAGCAACGTCGCGAGGCGTTCTCTGGAGCAGGGCAGCGCACGAAGGAGGTGCTGTAGCTGGTCCATACAAACTTGTGTGGCCCAATGCAGACACAGAGCTTTGGAGACTCTAGGTATTTTCTCACCTTCATTGATGATTTCAGTCGTTACACTGCTGTGTATTTCCTTTCCTCCAAGGATCAGTGCTTTGATTGGTTCAAGGAGTTCAAGTCAATGGTGGAGAACCAGACTTGCAAGAAGATCAAGACGTTGCGCTGTGACCGTGGTAGAGAGTACCTGAGCAAGGAGTTGCAAGACTACCTCACAATCACACGCATCAAGGCGCAGCGTACCGCACCTTATTCCGCGCAGCGGAACGGGATAGAAAAACGCACCAACAGTAGCATCGTTGAGTTTGTGCGCTCCATGTTACACACGTCTTGGCTCACCTAGGACTTTAGGGCCGAAGCAGTGAGCACCGTTGTCTACACCAAGAACAGCAGTCCAACCAAGGCCCTGGAGCATACGACGCTATACGAGGCCTGGTTTGGGAAGAAGCCAAGCATGGAACATCTTCGTGCCTTTGGCAGCTTAGCGCACTTGCATGTGCAGAAGGAGAAGCGGTACAAATGGGACGCAAAGAGTGCGCAGATGATGATGATGATCGGTTATGACATCGCAAGCAATACTAATTGCCTATACGAGAGGGATAACGGCCACATCATCACCTCCAGGGAGATCATACTCAACAAGAGCAACATCATTGGCACCAACATTCTTTTTGAGGAAGCAACACGACCTGCAGCTGATGAGGCAGTGGAAGCGGATACCCTTCCAAACCCAGTCTCTCCTGACCCTTCATCTACTTTGACAGTGGGAGAACCTCTCCACTCTCCCATATCTGATGCAGCAGATACAACGACCTCATAAGCAGGAGCAGAGGACAAAAATGCACCACCAACAAGAACTGTGCGAGTAGCAACGCGCCAGCCCCCTACCAACGCTCCAGCACCAAGTGTAAGATACCCTCTAAGGGTACGCTACAAGCCTGGTGAGCGCGAGCATTTCTAGATGCTCCTAAAACTGAACCAGATGATGGCGCAGTTGTAGCAGATGCTGATGAGCCGATGTCGTATAAGGAGGCCATGACTGCACTAGATGCAGCTAATTGGGTCCAAGCTGTGTAGCAGGAGATACCGTCACATCTCAACAATGGTACATGGGAGCTCACTGAGCATCCACCTGGATGTAAGGTAATCAAGTGCAAGTAGGTGTTCAAGAAGAAGAGGGGTATCGATGGCAACCGCCAAAACTACAAGGCGAGGCTCTTTGCCAAGGGCTACTTGCAGTAGGAAGGCATTAGCTACACCAAAACCTTTGCTCCTGTTGCAAAGTTTGCCTCCGTGCGCATGCTCCTTTCTTATGCAGCAGCTCAGGACTTCAAAACTTACCAGATGGATGTCAAGATGGCATTCTTAAATGGTGACGTAGAGGAGGAAATCTACATGGAGCTACCACTGGGATTTGTCATGGATGGCAAGGAGTACCTGGTTTGCAAGTTGCAGAAGTCAATGTATGGCCTCAAGCAAGCATCACGTGTTTGGAACCAGGAATTGGATGCGGTACTGTAGTTCATGGGGTTCGAGCGTAGCAAATGTGAATACAGTGTCTATCGCTAGCAGGATGGGTATGGGATCCTACTGATGTCTATGTGGATGACATACCGCTCCTCTCCAACAGTATGTTTACACAACAGCAGTTGAAGACGGCCATGCAGGGGCGCTTCCATATGTCTGATTTTGGAGAGGCACCATATTTCATCGGTATACAGATCATTCATGACAGCAAATCACGTTCTCTCTCACTGTAGTAGAGCCGCTACATCAAGGATATCTTGTAGCGGTTGGGTATGGCGGAGGCAAAACCCATCGACACGGTGATTTGTCAACTTGCCTGAGGCGACTGTCTAGAAAAAGGGTTTTGACACAATGGTCCCGCCGACTGCTCTTGGTATTGCAACCATTAGGTAACATCTGTCAACTTGCATGAGGCAACGGTCTAGAAAACGGGTTCTGACACAATGGTTCCCACTGACCGCTCTTGGTATTGCAACCAAGAGATAATATCACTAACATACCCAAGTTTCCACACTGAGCAGTTCATAGGAATCACTTCCTTGTACTATGTCCTTAGCACCTGGTCACTTTTGCTCAAGGAGCTAACTCCTCAGGCTTAGACCAACCAATGCTTCTTTACTATTTGCCTCTAGTGGGAAACTCTGTTAGGAGTCTCAAAGGTAAGAAGTGTACTCAATGACAGGCAATAGATAAGTTTTTATAGTCCTTGAGCTAGCAATTATCCTAGGCGCATAGTGCCAACATGCTTCGTGTCATGCACAGGATTGCTCGATTCATCTGCTAGGCAACGCCATTACTAGAAGGGATGTAAGTTCTGATAGTCTTGTGGTTGATGCCGTGCTGGCTCAACCAGCCTTTACACGCCTCATACTCACCACTGTTGTTCGTGCGTAGTGCCTTTACCTTCTTGCTTATCTATCCCTCTACCATCGTGACAAACTCTTGGAACTTCTCTTTGACCTCTCCCTTTATCTTGAGGAAGTAGATTTACATCTTCCGACTGTGGTCATTGATGAAGGTCAAGAAATACCTACTACCGCTGTTTGAAGGGATGCGGAATGGTCTGCACACATCAGAGTAAATCAGGTCCAAGATTGCTGCCGCACGTTGTCCGTTGCGCTCAAAGGGCTTTCTCTTTGCCTCCCCTTGGCAGCATCTGTCACACAGCTTTTTGTACTTTTCCTCATCTTTTGCCTTGCATCCCTCTATCCAATGAACTACTTCGTGTTGCTGCATAACTTGTAGTGTGGAGTCGGCCACATGGCCAAACCGCCAATGCCATAGCCCCGCATCTGTGTCCGTGGAGTTGGCTGCCATGGTGACGCCCTGTGGTGCAACATCATGCTTTGGAGACTTGGGCTCTTCAATCGCCGCACATCCCTTATTTGCACTCTCAAGGAGTTTGGTTTGCAGCACGTAGAGCCAATCAACTCTTGGGACTTGTACGACAAGACTATCCTTGGGATAGGAGATCTTGATGTCCTTGTTCTTGACAATCACTACCTCCTATTTTGTGAAGACGGCCGTCATGTTGTGGTTCGTTACTTTAGACACTGACAAGATGTTTGGCGCAAAAGATGACATGTAGATGACATTCGCTAGCTTCATGTCTTCTTCAACACCGTTCACCTTGATGCTGATCAACTTATCTCCCTCCTTCTTCCTTGAAAAGCGGTTGTTCATGCTAGAGTCGAGCCCGTAGGCTCCATCCTTGAGCAATACTGTACCCTTGGTTGCTGGCATGCTCTTAGCCATCATGTTCGTCAACTCCTTATCCTTTCCTTTGCCCTCATACCTACCACCATGATCTCTTTCTTCCTTCATGGAAGTTATGTACTCATGTGCGCAATACCCAGGCTTAACACAATTATGGCACTTCCCAGGACGCTTTGAACTCTTTCCACCGCCACCATTACCTTTCTTCCACGGCTACCGCTTCCGGTACTACTCTGACCAGAAGAGAAGTTGTCATGACCATCATACTGTGCAACATAGGCTGAAATGCTAGCCTCACTACCACTGTGACTCATGGCCTCGTTGCGCATGTATTCAAACACTACCTCATACGTCAAATCGTCCTATTTCCAACCGCCAAACACGGTGATCTGAGGACTGCACCTTTTAGGTAGCGCCATGAGGAGGATCATGGCCTGCATGTTGGTGTCGATTTCCTAATTTGGTTGGGTCACTTGCTGCAGCAGTCCTTCAAACTATAAGAAGAAGTCCGGAATAGACTCTCCCTTGCTTACTCTCATTGAAATCAGCTCTAGAAGGATGAAGAGGCAATTTTTGAGAGCCGTTGATTGGTCCACATATACAAGCTTCTTATAAGCCTTTGATGAATGTGTGATGCCTTGGAGGTGGGCATGCTGTGACTCATGTACTGATGCCACAGGAATTGCAAGTGCCATGTCATTTTTTACACTCGACGCTTCATATCCAAGATCTATTTTTGGAGATTCAACCTCGTCTCCAAGGAACATCTTGAAGTAGCCACGCACCCTCATGACAATCTAAAATTTCCATTTCCACAAGGGAAAACCAAACCCTGTGAACATTGACATCCCTTCATTGACCTGCTTGAGTGTGAGCTGTTGGAGTAATGCTCCTCGCCATGACAGGAGTGACTCCAAAAAGGAACACCAAAAAGACAAGCCAAGGTGGCTTAGTGGTTAATGGTGTCCACCTCTAGAGGCAAGGGCCCGGGTTCAAGTCCCACTAGATGAAATTCTGCCTTGCTTCAAGGGAGGAGGAAAACAGATGCCAGGAAGCTAGCTCAACATCTAGAGTTCCTCTTTAAGTTTCTATAAGGCCAGGTGAGGGTCCAGGAAGGTGGCAGACCTTCCAGAAGGGGTGACTTGTCCTACAAGGCATCTAGAAGTATCTAAGTTTTCAGGACACCTTCCCTCCTAGTAGAAGCAAGATGAGGAATCTAGGAAGGGGTAGAAGTCTCTAGAGGAAGGAAAGGATGCCTTCCTATGTGGGAAAAAGGACAGCCTAACCAATAAACACTCTAGAAGTCATGGAATCTGCTAGGAAGCTCCAAATCTGGCATGCTTTTGTCTTCTGGAAAGCTTAGATCAGTGGCTATACAATTCCACTACTTTTGAGCCTTGATCAAGTGTTCATTCCCAGTCAATTGAGGCCAAAACAGTTGCTACACTCTATGGCCAGATTTTTTGCCATCCTTGGAACCATTTGCCTCCAGAGTTTCAGTCTCTCCTAAAAGAGTTGGTGGTGTGAACCAACCACTGCTAGGGATCGTTCAGGGTGCAAACTCACCCTCAAGCCAACAAAGAGTTCTCGTCCCACGCCTCTAACGGGTTCAAAGCTAGCCTGATTTCACGCTTCCAACAGCAAGACTTGGCAACTAGCGAGCAAGAAAGCAGCCACGCTGTCCTTGAGTTTGATGGGTCGGGCTTTGCCTTGTGGAGGTGGCAGTTTGAGGTCTTACTTAACGACAAGGGACTGCTTGAGCTTGTAAAAGGTGATGAGATTGCTCCACCGGAAACTACAACGGCTGAGGTGAAGGAGGCATACAAGAAGCGCAACAAAAAGGCGTTGGCGCACCTTGTGTCCGCGTTATGGCCACCACAACTTGGGCGCATCCAAGGATGCACCCTGGCCGCAGACCCATGGTCAAAACTCTGCTCCATCTACCTGTCAAGCAACCTTGGCAATCAGCTCTTCATATTCAGACAACTCGTCAGCCTCTGAGCAAACGAAGGTGCTAACATCATGGAGATCATGCAGGAGATTGAGTCGCTTGCAGCAGAGTGCGTGGCAACTGGTTGGGAGGTCGACTGTCAGTTGCAAGCTATGATCCTCCTTCTGGCCCTGGCGGATGGTTGGAGTCCCATTATCACATTCCTTGGTAACTGGCCTTCCAACGAGCTGAAGTACTTGAAGGTTGCTGAGTACGTGCATAATAAGGTTGCAACGCGGCGGTCAAAGGAGTAGAGCGGCATCAAGTGCAGCTTACACAGTTTATCCTCAAAGTGGAGGCCGAGGTAACAAGTGGAAGGGTGCCAAACAGGGCACAAAGAAGGGTAACAAGGAGTGTTTCAGCTGCGGCAAGGAGGGCCACTACGCGCGCAAGTATCCCGAAAAGAAAACAGATCGGCCGTAGCGGGGCGGGAAGAAAGATGAGCACGTCCTTATGGCGTACAACTCCACCAACTTGAAGGATCCAGGACTTGTCGTCATTGACTCCGGATCAAGCCGCCACACGCAATGCAACAGGGCGGCATTTATCACATACGGCGCCTCGGAGAGACGCATGATGGTGGCTAATGGAAAGACAGAGTTGGCCACCGGTGAGGGTAACGTCCGCATTGAATCAACTGTGGATGGAAAACCTGTCACGAGCACAATCTACAATGTGTTGCATATGCCCAACTTTGGGGTAAACCTGCTCTCCGTCAGCCGCCTTACCGACAAGGGACTTGAGGTACTCTTCACAAAAAAGGAGGCCGTCATCCGCAAGGAGGGTAAAGGTGAGGTGATTGCGTGTGCCAAGAGGGAGGATGAGTTGTACCTGCTACGCGAGAAAATCCTCAGCAGCCACGTGGGGTCCAACGCCGCAAATCTTCCAATGAAGGATGGAGGAGACCTGGACGTAGGGCACTGCCGATTATGCCACATTTCTCCATCGACAGTGAAGGAGATGGCTAAGAGGGAAGTGGTGCAGGGTCTCCAAATCAGCGGCCTTGATGGAACCAAGGAGACCGTGTGTGAGTCATGCATTGTTGGCAAATAAACTCGATAGGCGTTTGTTGCCAAGGGGTTGGATGCATCGGCAAAACTGGTCGTGGTGCACACTGATGTGTGTGGACTGCTTGAAAGCTCCATTGGCGGCGCTCACTACTTCCTCACCTTCATTGATGACCACAGCCGGAAACTCTACCTCTACCCAATGAAGCGGTAGAGTGAGAACCTTGGGTGCATGCAAGAGTTTGTGGTAGATGTGGAGCAGCAAACAGAGTTGAAGTTAAAGACATTCCAGAGTGACAATGGTAGTGAATATGCAGTGTGCCTTTGGTGGATGAAGAACAAGGGGACTCAGTGGCAGAAAACAACTCCACACTCCCCACAATAGAATGGCATCGCAGAGAGAGCGAATCGCACAATTCCTAACATGGTGCAATCCATGTTGAGTAACGCTGGCCTTACACAACGGTATCAGGCGGAGGCGGTAAGGACAGCAGCCTACATCATGAATCTCATGCCGACAAAGCCGTTGATGGACAAGGAGAGCGAGACACGGAAGATGCCACAAAAGGTGTGGAGCGAGAGGAAGCCGGCGATGGGTCACCTATGCAATGTTTGGTTTTGTTGTACATGCAACGGTGCAGGCAAGTGAGGGACAGAGCAAGCTGGACCTGCGTACCCGCTGGTGTATTTTCCTTGGATATGAGAGTGGAAGCAAAGTGTACCGGCTCTTTGACCCAAGGAGGCAATACATTGTGCGGAGTCGCAACGTCACGTTTGATGAGAAAAGCATTTGGACAGACAACGAGGCAGGTCTCTCCAAGAGGGGGGGGTGGATGCCACTCCTTGAGGGGGTAACGTCGGAGGACGTGAATGAGGGTGACATCCTCGCATCACCACCAACCAAAGAGCATTGCTTGAGGGATGGACAAGCGGTAGACTTGATTCCGGCCAGTTTGGATGAGGAATTTGAGGCACCGGAGATGGACGTGGAGGTGGGGAGTCGACAGATGTCTCCAAGGTCTCCAAGAGAGGGGGAGCAGGCGCTTGGAGAGGATGGCGCCAAAAGGAGAAAACAACAACAGCAACCGCCTCAAGATCCCCACACGAGCAACCGTGTGCAAAGAAGGACAAAAAGGTATGATGCTGACAAGGGCATTTGGACTGGGTTTGCACAAGCCTTCTTCACGCAAGAGGAGCCTCAATCTGTTAAACAGGCACTACAGCGGAAGGATGGGGCTTAGTGGGAGGGAGCAATAAAGTTTGAGCTTGCCTCCAACGATGAGAACGGCACTTGGGAGCTGGTTGACCGCCTCGAGGATGAGAAAATCATCGGCTCCAAGTGGATCTTCCGGAAGAAGCTCACGAAGGAGGGGAATGTGGAGCGGTACAAGGCGCGGTTGGTGGCGAAAGGGTATGCCTAGAGAAAAGGAGAGCACTACAACGAGACCTTTGCACGAGTTGCCAAGTTTTCCTCCATCTGTACTATCATCTTGGTGGCAATAGCATGCGACTACGAAATCCACCAAATGGACGTCAAAATTGCGTTTCTCAATGGCGACTTGGACAAGGAAGTCTACATAGAGCAGCCAGAGGGGGTGGATGCACCGTAATGGAAGGTGTGCCGGCTTCGTAAGGCGCTCTATGGACCGAAGTAAGCTCCGCTCGTGTCGTACCTCAAGATGGATAGTTTCATGGGTGAGCTTGGTTTCAAGCGCTGCGAGGCGGATCACAACGCGTACGTGCATAATCAGCTGGGACTCTACCAAATTGTCGTCCTTTATGTCGATGACCTCATCCTTGTGTCTTGGGATGACAGGGATCTCAAGAGCTTGAAGCAACAGCTTGGTGGCCGGTTCAAGATGACAGACATTGGCGAGCTTGAATTCTACCTAGGCATCGCCGTAAAGATGGACCGCAAAGCACGCATGCTTGAGATGGGTCAAGAAGAGTATGTGCAGGAGGTGCTCCGCCGCTACAACATGGAGTAGTGCAACCCCATTGGCACACCTATGACAATGACATGTGAGCTGTGCTCGAGCATGGGCTCAAGCACAGAGGTCGAGAAGGAAGAGATGGCTAGAGTACCGTACCAGTCCGAAGTTGGCAGTATAATGTATGCCATGGTGGCAATGCGGCCTGATCTTGCCTTTGCTGAAGGACAAGTGAGCCGCTATGTTGCTGATCCGGGGCCGCTACATTGACAAGCAGTGAAGAGAATCCTCCGCTACTTGAAGGCATCGACACATTCGCGACTTGTGTTTGGAGGGGGAGCCCGGACTGACTCCCTCAAGTTGGTTGGCTACTCTGATGCTGATTGGGCAGTTGACGTTGATGACCGCAAGTCAATATTAGGCTCTGTTTTTGTGCTTGGCAGGGCAGCGATGTCTTGGGCAAGCCGGAAGCAAGAAATATGGCTCTATCTAGCACTGAGGTGGAGTATATTGCGCTCGCGGAAGCCGCAAAGGAGGCAATATGGCTGCGGCGATTGCTCAATGAGATTGGGGTGCTGCAAAAGAAGCCAACGGTACTCAATGTTGACAACATGAGTGCCATCAGCCTGACCAAGAACCCTGTGCTACACCAGAGGACCAAGCACATATAGATCTCGTATCACTTTACACAAGACCTCGTTGTTGAGGGTGATTTTGTGCTTGTGCACTGCAGTACAAAGCATATGCTTGCTGATGCCATGACAAAGGTGCAACCCAAGGACAGGCATAATGCTACTTGTATGGAGCTTGGACTTTCCAAAGCCTCTTGAATTGGAGGTTGAGCATGGACAATTGCCATGGGTGATGCGCAAGGAGGAGATAACATTGGAGTAATACTCCTCACCATGGAAGGAGTGACTCCAAAAAGGAACACCGAAAAGAGAAGCCAAGGTGACTTAGTGGTTAATGGTGTCCACCTCTAGAGGAAGGGGCCCAAGTTCAAGTCCCACAAGATGAAATTCTACCTTACCTCAAGGGAGGTGGAAAATAGATGCCAAGAAGCTAACTCAACCTCTACAGTTCCTGTTTAAGTTTCTAGAAGGCCAGGTGAGGGTCTGAGAAGGTAGCACACCTTCTACAAGGGGTGACTTGTCCTACATGGCATGTAGAAGTATCTAAGACTTTTGGACATCTTTCTTCCCACTAGAAGCAAGCTAAGGAATCTACAAAGGGGCAGAAGCTTCTAGAGGAAGGAAGGGATGCCTTCCTAGGTTGGAAAAAGGACAGCCTAAAAAATAGACACTGTAGAAGCCATAGAATCTGCTAGGAAGCTCCAAATCTGGCATGCTTTGGTGTTCTGGAAAGCTTAAATCAGTGGTTATAAAATGCCACTGCTTTTGAGCCTTGATCGAGTATTCATTCCCAGTCAATTGAGGCCAAGACAGTTGCCACACTCTTTGACGAGTTATTTTGCTATCCTTGGAATGGTTTGCCTCCACGGTTTTAGCCTCTCCAAAAGGGTTGGTGATGTGAACGAGCAACTGCTAGTGACCCTCCAGGGTGCACATTCACCCTCAGGCCAACATGAACGTCATGGTTGTTGTCATACTCCTTCTCTGCTTCTCTGCTTCTCTACTTTTGTGAGGCCAACGTAGGCTGATGTAGGCTGTTGTCTTCTACTAGTTTAGAAGGTGCAGATCTGTCGCTTACCTTTTAGCCGTTGATCACCTTCAAACAAAGAATAACGTAAATAGCAAACCGAGGGTCGTGCCCCCAAGGGCAAGGCTTATCCTGGTTAGGGTCCAAGCGTAGTACCTGCAAGGGCAGAGGTTATCCTTCGCCCTTGATTGCTGAGTTCCAGCACCCGCCATTGTAGCCAATGGAACAGGTGGAGCAGATGGAGCAGATGGAGCTGATAAAGCTGATCTGCGTTCCAAGACAGAGTGGGTGACAGAGTGCGCAGAAGCGTACCTTACAACTAGTCTGTGTGGGCCAATAACCCTTTATCAACTTGCCTGAGGTGACGGTCTAGATAACGGGTTCCAACACAATGCTTCCCGCCAACCGCTCTTAGTATTGCAACCAAAAGATAATATTGCCCTAAATGCCAAGCTTCCACACTGAGTAGTTCATGTGAATCACTTCCTAGCACTTTGTCCTTAGCACCTAGTCACTTTCGTGCGAGGAGCTAACTCCTAGGGCTTAGACCAACCAATGCTTCTTTAGTGTCTACCTCTGGTGGATGACTCTGTTAGGAGTCTCAAAGGTAAGAATTATACTCAATGATAGGCAACTGACAGGTTCTTATAATGATAAAGTTAGCCTGTAGCCTAGGCGCGTAGTGGGTCCTTAGATGAGCCACATTGGCGCTCCTTGTGACCGCCAAGTGGCACCTGCCAAAGTGAAGGACCTTAGAACGTTCATATCCACCTTTTGCTCACAAAGAAAAATAGTCACTTGTCTCGGATTTGACCCAGTGACCTCTCGCTTGAGAGACTAACTCTGGAACGTCTAAGCCACAAGGAGTTCTCTTATGTAGTGTTTGCTGGCGTGCTCCAAAGGAGTAGTGCATATATTGTCTCTATGAAACAGACTTAGAGGACTTAGTCCAAGGGAGCAGTGCATGTCTAGTCCGTCTTGTCGGCGTCCAAATATGAGCAATGGACAAGGAGCTTATCAGGTCAACATGCTTGAGACGCGGCACTACCGTGTGGGCTTCAATGGAGAAGTGGATAGAGCTGAGGGGCCAAAGCAAGTAAGCGCCATCAGCAGTCTCATGTACCTGATGGTGGCAACCAGGCCAGACCTCGCACAAGCACTAAGCGCTGTGAGCCAGTACATGGCGAACCCCAGACCTTAGGACTAGAAGACACTAAAGCGAATCTTATGCTACCTTGCTAGAACCATCAACACTAGGATAACGTACGACAACGAGAATGACATCATCGGCTACAAAGACGTAGATTTGACTTCAAACCTTGAGGACCGGAAGTTGAGATCTGGACATGTGTTCCTCATGAATGGTCGGACCATCAGCTGGTGTAGCAAGCGGCAGGTGGTCGTGGCCACCTCAAGCACACAAGTAAAGTATATCTCTTTCAGCTTTGGATGTAAGGAAGCAGTTTGGCTTTAGCATCTCATTGCATAGATGAGTGAGAGTGTAGTACTTCCAATTCATGTGCGCGTCCACAACCAGAGCGCAATAGCACTTTCCAAGAATCCTGAGTACCATGCACGCACCAAGCACATTGACATTACATATCATTTCATCAAGCACATGGTGCAGGAGGGTGCTATCAACTTGAGTTTAGTCCAACCAGCAAGCAGGTGGCTGATTTGTGCACCAAGCGAGTGACCTGTGAGAAGGAGCAGTTTTGCATGAAGGCAAATGGACTCAGTCCACTCGTACTGCGGCAAACTGGGAGATTGTTGGGAAAGGAGCCATTTGATCCGGTTTCAAATCCACAAGAGAAAGTTCCATGAAAGTACCAAATGCCCTTTGTGATCGTCAATCCAAGTTGGTCATCGGAAAGATCAGGTGGCAAAATGTCTATGATCCAAGTTTTGGGCCGATCCAATGAATAAATTGGGAGATATGAGTTTTCAAAGTTTTCAGGGTCATTGACCGCCGGAATATGGGTGACCATGGGGGATGACTCCATACCTTAGCTTTAAAAAGAAAAAATACAAGATGTCCATGATCAAGACCTGATGGGAGAAATATCCAAAAGGTCCTAGATCCTTGGGTTGCCTTGTCAGAGTGTCCTAAGTAGGAAAAAGGTATCTCTCCTTAATCTTTGCTAGGGCAAGATCTTTGTGTGTTAGCCATGGACACAGCGATTCTGCATCGGATCGTGGATAATGTGACCACTAGGAGCATTTTCTACCTCTCTAGGTCATGGATGAGTGGTGAGCCTGACTTCTAGCTTGATCTCCTCTCTTGTGTGAGATTATGGACTCTAATGTGTAAGCTTTAGCCTCCATAACTAAGTGGTGTGGCTTATGAGGACTGGCTTACCCAAGCTCTATCTCTATGTGTACTTCATTATTTGAGTAATTCTTCAACACAAGTGATGCCCTTCTAGTCCGACATGTTTGCTACTCCTAGGCTCCCTCTCTCCCCCACTTCCAAAAGCCATCTCAGGCACCAAATCTAAGTATGTCTCTCTCAATTTTAGAGCCAAGGAAGCAGCTTGGCTTTAGCGTCTCATGGTGGAGATGAGTGGGAGTGCAGTTGTTCTTGTTCCTGTGCGTGTCGACAACCAGAGCTTAATCAAACTTGCCAAGAATCCCAAGTACCATGCACGCACCAAGTACATTGATATTGCATACTATTTCATCACCCACATGGTCCAAGAGGGTATTGTCAAGCTGAAAAATACTCCAACCAGCAAATAGGTCGTTGATTTCTTCACCAAGCCAGTGTTGGAACTTGAGGAGAGAGGGAGCCTTGGAGCAGCGAGCATGTGTGATTGGAAGGGCATCACTTGTGCTGAAGAATGGTTGTTCAATTTCTCAAAATGGTGGAGTACATATAGAGCTGGAGCTTGGGCAAGTCAGCCCTCTCACAAGCCACACCACTTAGCCATGGAGGCTAAGGCTCACACACTAGAGTCCATAATCTCACACAAGGGAGGAAATCAGCCTAGCAATCAGGCTGACCACTCACACACAACCTACAGAGCTAGAGAATGCTCTCATGGCACACTCCTAGTGGTCACATAACCCACAAACCCATGGAGAATTGCCATGTGTACATGGCTAGCACACAAGGATCTCACCTCACCCAAAAAGTAAGGAGAGGTACCTTTATCCTAGTCAGCACACTCTGACAAGGCAATCCTAAGACCAAGGACCTTTTTGGATATTTCTCCCATCAGGTCTTGACCCTGAACCTCTTGCCTTTTTTCTTTTCTCAGGCTAAGGCATGGAGCCATCACCCATGCCCACCCAGACATCGACGGTCCATGACCC
>SZWC01000692.1:167057-193307 GCA_023375785.1 Penium margaritaceum | reverse complement strand
AAAATGGGGATTCCTCCCAGGGGTCCAAGACCTTGCGGCAGTGACATAGCACTCACATTTGCTCCAGTGGTCTGCCCTATGGTAGCCACTGTTGAGCTTGAGGACTGCCCTGCGGCAGCCCCCACTCCTCTCGATGGGTCAACCATTTTTGTTGCCCTTGTCTGCTTCCCACGTCTCTGCTGCGTTGAGGCCGATGTAGGCTGATGTTAGCTGATGTCTGCTACCGGTTTTAGGATGCAGATCCGTTGCTTACCCCTCCAGCCGATGTTCACCTTAAGACAGAGAATAAATCTACACCAACACACCCAGGGTCTTGCCACCAAGGGCAGAGCTTGTCCTGGTTCGGACACAAGGGTCGTGCCTCCAAGGGCAGAGCTTGTCCTTAGTCCCTGTGTGCTAAGTGCAGAGCAAGCCGTTGGATGTGATGAAGCTGATGGAGCTGATGGAGTTGATGGAGCCGGCGTGTGCACCTGGAGAGAGCGTACCAGAGTTGAGCAAAGCGTGCCTTACAACTGGTCAGTGTGGGCCCATAACCCTTTGTCAACCGGCCTGAGGCAAACGGACTAGAAAACAGGGCCAACACAATAGCACCTGCCGTCCGCTCCTAGCATTTCAGCTAGGAGAAGATATCACCCTCAGGATCACGGTTCCACACTGAGCAGTTCCTAGGCAATCACTTGCTAGCAACTGTGTCCACTTAACACTTGGTCACTTTCGCGCGAGGTGCTAGTCAAAGACTAACTCCTGGGGCTTAGACCAACCAGTGTCTTCTTTATACTGTTCCTTAGTTGGACAACTCTGTGAGGAGCATCTAAGGCCAGATTGTGTAATTAGAATGAGGAATGAGCCTGGTACATATAGTCCTAGGCCTGGCTTCTAAGGTGTGTGGGTAGTGACACTTTTGGGGTGGTCACTCCACACCACCTCACCAGTCCGCCAATTGGCGCATCCACTGACCGCCAAGTGGCGCACTCTCCTCATGCATGGAGAAATGTCTAAGAAACTTCCCCTGTGCTAGAAGGTCAAAAAACCTCCTGCGCACATCAAGGCTCGATCGTAGGACCTGTTGTCCCTAAGTCCAACATGCTATCCGTTGCGCTACACTTCTGGTGTCTCGCTTGGACTTGCACCACGAACAAGGTTTGGGGGACTTACTCTAGAGAGCAGTGCATGCCCAACCTGTCCGTCAACCCATAGCAGTGGCCATGGGGCATAGAAGAGCAACAACAGGGAGCGCCATGTGGGCAAGGGGGATGACACAACCCAGTTTGCTCCCAATGTAGCTCATCCAAGGAGCTACTGTGCGCCTAGGCTAGAGGCTAGCTCTAGGACTATAAGAACTTGTCCGTTGCCTATCAATGATACAGTTCTTACCTTTGAGACTCGTAACAGAGTTTTCCACCAAAGGTAGAGACCAAAAAAGCATTGGTTGGTCTAAGCTCTAGGAGTTTGCTCCTCGTGCGAAAGTGACTAGGTGCTAAGGACACAATGCGAGGAAGTGATTCCTATGAACTCCTCAGTGTGGAATCTTGCCTCTGAGGGTGATGTTATCTCTTGGTTGAAATACCAAGAGCAGTCACCGGGAACCATTGTGTCGCAACCCCTTCTCTAGACCGTGGCCTCAGGCAGGTAGACAGTTATCAGGTGCCTTGCATGGTGCTACTGACATTACCGCTACTGCTGATCATGCTGCATCTGTTTCCTCTATTTCTGTCGATGAGGCCACCGTATATACAACACTAGACATGGAAGAGTAGACTCGTTCTTGTACTCTGATAACACAGGAAGGATCAAGATTTCTTGCTCTCACTACCTTGTTTGCTTGTCGTTTTGTTGTCTCTTTATAAATGATGTTGGTACCGATGACATTACCTTTGTTGAAGATTACATCCCCACAAATGATGACGTGGCGAGTGTCCCTCTTCTAGAGGTGATACGCCTTGCTAGATATGTCATGGGCGATCTTCAGCATCCATGCGCTCTTCATATCCCATTTCTGCCACTTCTCCTTAGCCAGATGCATATGCGCTAGGCTGCCAAACGCTCGAAGATGACCCATGTCCGTTTCTTGCCAAACCATGTCTCATACGGTGTCATTTTCTCTAATGCCTTACTTGGACTACGGTTTTTCATGTACACTACAGTGCTCATTGCTTTGATCTTACAGTCATATGTGAGCCGAGTCGCACGTATTATGGAATTTCCTGACTCAACGATGGTGAAGTTGGCGCAATCTGCTATACGATTCTACTACATAACGTACGGCATGGTACTTTGCGCCTTGATGCTTGCTGCTGTGAGGCAGTCCAAGAACTCCTTGCGTAGGTACTCTCCACCACGGTCAATGCTTTGATTTTCTTGCAAATCTGGTTCTCTTCTGTTACCTTGAACTTCTCAAACCTGTCAAAGCACTAGACCTTGGATGAAAGAAAGTACACAATATTCGATGAGCTTAATACATCGATGAAGGTCAGAAAAAACCTTGAGCCTCCTAAACTCTGGGTCTGCACCGGGCCACGGAAGGTTTTGTACACCAGCTCCAGTACCTCTTTCACGTGTTGCCCTAATTCAAAGAATGCCTCGCAATGCTGCTCCCCCTCTAAACATCCGATGCAAAACTGTTAGTCAACATTAGAGATGGTGGGCTGGTCAAGTACCATCTTCGTGACTTGGAATTGTTAGAAAACACGCATGCTGTTGGGGCCACAGTGTGCATGCCTCATCTCACTATCTATTTCTTCTATCACTTCTGCTAGACTCTGCTCACGTATGATTTTAGTACCTCTTAGTAGGCGGTACATATCTCTCTCCTTTACTCACTTGCCAGCTCCTTTCTTGTGTCCTTGTTATGGATGTCGCCATAGTCATTCCGAGAGACAATGTGTTGGCCTAAGGGTGAGTGTGCATCCTGGAGAGTCCGTAGCAGTGGCTGGCTCACATTACCAACTGTTTTTGAAGAGACTTAACTGTGTAGGTAACTGGTTCCAATGATGGCAGAAAACTGGTCAGAGAGTGAGGCAAAAGCTTTGGCCTTAACAGAGTGGGAATGACCTCTTTATCAAGGCTCACAAGTAGTGGCATTTTATAGCCACTGATCTAAGCTTTCCAGAACACCAAATGATGCCAGATTTGGATCTTCCTAGCAAATTCTTCGGCTTCTAGAGTGGCTCTTGGTAGGCTGTTCTTTTTCCCACCTAGGAAGGCATCTATTCCCTCCTCTAGAAGCTTCTCCACCTTCCTCGATTCCTTAGCTTGCTTCTACTAGGAGGGAAGGTATCCAGAAGACCAAGATACCTCTAGATTCCTTGTAGGACAAGTCATCCCTTCTAGAATGTGTGTAACCTTCCTGGACCCTCACTTGGCCTTCTAGAACCTTAAGGAGGAATTCTAGAGTTTGAGGTGGCCTCTTGACATCTGTTTTCCACCTCCCTTGAGGTAGGGCAGAAGTTTATCTTGTGGGACTTGAACCAGGGGCCCTGCCTCTAGAGGTGGACACCATTAACCCGTAAGCCACCTTGGCTTGTCTTTTTGGAGTTCCTTTTTGGAGTCAGTCCTGCCATGGTGAGGAGCATCACTCCAACAATCTCCCCCTTGCGCATCACCCATGGTAGTCGTCCATGTTCAATCTGCAACGGAAGAGCCTTTCTCCTCATTGGAGATGAGCTCATACTTTATTACTCCCTCCCACTCAGCCCCATCCTTCTTGTGCAGTGCATCCTTCACCCTCCTCTTGCGTGAAGAAAACGTGTGTGAACCAATTCCAAATGCCCTTTTCGGCAACATATCTTTTTGTCCTTCACACACGGCTGCTCGTGCGGGGCTCTTGTGGCGGTTGTTCTTCTTGTTGTCTCCATTTGGTGCCATCCTGTCCAAGTGCCTCCTCCTCCTCTCTTGGACACCTTGAAGATATCGGTCGACTCCCGCCTCCACGTCCATCTCGGGTGCTTTGAATTCCTCATCCAAACTGGCCGAAATACATTTTGCCACTCACCCTTCCCTTGGACGATCCTCTCCGGCTTGCGCTCCTGCGAGAACGTCACCCTCATTCATGTCCTCCGACGTCTCCCCCTCAAGGCGTGGCAGCCACTCCCCATGCTTGGAGAGACCTACCTCCTTGTCCGTCCTACGACTTTTCTCGTCAAACGTGACGTCACGACTTCGTAAAATGTGTTGCCCCCTTGGGTCAAAGAGCCAGTACACCTTGCTTCCGCTCTCATATCCAAGGAAAATATACCGGCGGGTAAGCGGGTCCAGCATGCTCCGTCCCTCACGTACTTGAACCATTCCATGTGCAGCGGTGGTGATCCATTGCCGGCTTCCTCATGCTCCACACCTCTTTCAGCGTCTTCCACGCCTTGCTCTCCTTGTCCTTCAGCGGCTTTGTCGGCATGAGATTCATGATGTAGGCTGCTGTCCTTGCCACCTCCACCCAACACTGTAGTATAAGGCCAGTGTCGCTCAACATGGATTGCACCATGTTAAAGATTATATAATTTGCTCGATCTGTGATGCCATTTTGTTGTGAGGAGTGTGGAGTTATTTTGTGCCACTCAATTCCCTTTCTCTTCATCAACCCAAGGCACCCTACATATATAGCCCTCTTATCATTCTGGAACGCCTTCACCTTCAATTTTGCTTACCACTCCACATCTTCCACAAACTCCTGAATGCACGCAAGGACCTCGCTTTTCTGCTTCATTGGGTAGATGTACAGTATCTGGCTGTGGTCATCGATGAAGGTGAGGAAGTAGCGAGCTCCGCCGATGGAGCTCTCAAGCGGTCCACACACATCTGTATGTACCACGGCTACTTTTGCCGATGGACGCATCCCCTTGGCCACAAACGGCTGCCGCGTTGATTTGCCAATGATGCATGACTCACACACGATCTCCTTGGTTCCATCAAGGCCGCTGGTTTGGAGATCCCACACCACTTCCCTCTTAGCCATCTCCTTCACTGTCGATGGAGAAATGTGGCAGAGTCGGCGGTGCCATAGGTGTAGGTGTCCTCCATCCTTTGTTGCAAGATTGGCCGCGTGGGACCCCGCCTGGCTGCTGAGGATCTTTGCGCATAGTAGGTACAAGTCGTCCTCCCTCTTGGCATGCGCAATCACCTCACCTTTACCCTCCTTGTGGATGACGGCCTTCCTCTTTGTGAAGAGCACCTCAAGTCCCTTGTCAGAACGACGGCTGACAAAGACAAGTTTGCCTCAAAGTTGGGCATATGCAGGACATTGTAGATTGTGCTCGTAACAGGTTTGCCAACCATAATTGACTCAATGCGGACATCACCCTTTCCGACGGCCCCCTTTGGTTTTCCATTGGCCATCGTCATGCGTCTCTCTAAGGCGCCGTATGTGACAAGTGCCGCCCTGTTGCATTGCGTGTGCCGGCCTGATCTAGAGTCAATGACGGCAACTCCCGGATCCTTAAATATGGTGGAGTTGTATGCCATAAGGGCGTGCTCATCTTTCTCCCCGCCCCGCTGCGACCGATCTTTTTTCTTCTTGGGATAGTTGTGCATGTAGTGGATCTCCTTCCCGCAGTTGGAGCACTCCCCCTTCTTGTCACCCTCCTTGGTGCCCCATTTGGCACCCTTCCACTTGTCGCCTCGGCCTCCACTTTGAGGATAAACCGTGTAAGCTGCACTTGATGCCGCTGCACTCTCTTTTCAGCCACGTCGCATCCACTCATTGTGTACATACTCAGCAACCTTCGGGTACTTCAGCTCGTCAGAAGGCCAGCCACCAAGGACTAAGATCATGGGACTCCAACTATCCGGTAAGGCCAAAAGGAGGATCATAGCTTGCAATTGAGAGTCAACCTCCCAACTAGTGACCCCGCACTCTGTTGCAACTGACTCAATCTACAACATAATCTCCATGACATTGTTGCCTTCATTGGCTTGGAGGGCGACGAGCCGTTTGAAGATGAAGAGCTGATTAGCAAGGTTGCTTGACTGGTAGATGGAGCAAAGTTTTGACCATGCGTCTGTGGCCAGGGTGCATCCTGAGATGTGCCCAAGTTGTGGTGGGCATAACGCGGACACAAGGAGCTCCAATGCCTTTTCATTGCGCTTCTTGTGTGCCTCCTTCACCTCAGCCGTTGCAATCTTTGGCAGAGCAGTCTCATTGCCCTTTACGGACTCAAGCTGTCCCTTGTCGTCGAGGAGGACTTCAAACTGCCATCTCCACAAGGCAAAGCCTGTCCCATCAAACTTAAGGATAGCACAGTTCCTCTCTTGCTCGCTTGTCGCCATGTCTTGCCATTGGAAGTATGAAATCAAGCTGGCTTTCAACCGCTTACAGGCGTGGGCCCATAATCCTTTGTTGGCCTGAGGGTGAGTGTGCACCCTGGAGGGTCCCTAGCAGTGGCTGGTTCACACCACCAATTGTTTTTAGAGAGACTAAACTGTGGAGGCAGCTGGTTCCAAGGATGGCACAAAACAAGTTAGAGAGTGAGGCAATAGCTTTGGCCTTAATTGACCGGGAATGAGCTCCTGACCAAGGCTCACGAGTAATGGTATTTTATACTCCCTGATAAAGCATGCTAGATCTGGAGCTTCCCAGCAAATTCTATGGCTTCTAGAGTGGCCCTTGGTAGGCTGTCTTTTTTCCCACCTAGGAAGGCATTTATGCCCTCTTCTAGAAGCTTCTACCCCTTCCTAGATTCCTTAGCTTGCTTCTACTAAGAGGGAAGGTATCCAGAAGACAAAGCCACCGCTAGATGCCTTGTGGGACAAGTCATCCCTTGTAGAAGGTGTACCACATTCTTGGACCCTTACCTGGCCTTCTAGAACCTTAAGGAGGAATTCTAGGTTTTGAAATGGCCTCCTAGCATCTAGTTTCAACCTCCCTTGAGGCAGGGCAGAAATTGTTCTTGTAGGACTTGAATCCGGACCCCTGCCTCTAGAGGTGGACATCATTAACCACTAAGCCACCTTGACTTGTGTTTTTGGTATTCCTGTTTGGAGAAACTCCTGCCATGGTTAGGAGCATCACTGTAACACCATGTGAAATCCAGTGTTGGTGACAGAGGAGACTAAAAGGAGACTGAATGTAGCATGAAGTATATACAACATGCCATGGAACACTCGAAATCCTTCTTAGAAAAGGAGCCATCCAGCTTAGTTTCACGTTCAGAAGAGAACGTTCAAGGAAACTACATGATGCCTGCTCCGATCATCAATTTGACTTAAACAATGAAAAGATCAGGTGGAAAAATGTCTCTGATCCAAGTTTAAGGCCGATCCAACAGTCAAATTGTGGGATATGAATTTTTGAACTTTTCGGGGTCATCCACTGCCGGCATCTGGGTCACCATGGACGATGACTCCATGCCTTACCATGGACGATGCCTCACATAAGAAAAAGGCAAGAGGTCCAAGGTCAATACGTGATGGGAGAAATATCCATAAAGGTTGTAGATTATTGTGTTGCCTTGGTAGAGTGCTGACTAAGAAAACTGTACCTCTCCTTACTTTTTAGGTAAGGTGAGATCCTTGTGTGCTAGCCATTGACATAAGGGAATTCTCCATGGGATTGTGGGTTAAGTGACCACTAGAAGCGTGCCATGAGGGCATTTTCTAGCTCTTTAGGTCGTGTGTGAGTGGTCAGCCTGATTCCTAGGCTAATTTCCTCTCTTGTGTGAGATTATGGACTCTAGTGTGTGAGCCTTAGCCTCCATGGCTAAGTGGTATGGCTTGTGAGAGGGCTGACTTGCCCAAGCTCAAGCTCCATACATGCACCATCATTTTGAGTGATTCAACAACCATTCTTTAGCACAAATTATGCCCTTTCAGTCTCACATGTTTGTTGCTCCAACGCTCCCTCCCTCCTCCACTTCCAACACTTGGTGTCAGAGCCAAGCTCTGCCACTTTCACCTAGCACGGGCCATCACATTGAGAGTGACTGGTGAGGGTTAAACCTTCACTAAACTTGATGCTCAACAATTGAATCTTCAAGTTCAAGAGACAAGCTTTCCAGCAAGTATCAAATGGTGAGGATCCAAGAGTCGAACTAAGAGTTATGCTAAAAACGAGGTCGGCCAGGGCTACACTCTTCTCTCAGAGTAAGACGATCGCCTTGTGATGACCGTAACTCTCTCATTTCTCTGTCAAATTTAAAAACTAGCACATGGTGAATGAATAATTCTTCCAAAGCTTTCTATTAGTCCAAATATGTTTGCATTCCATTGGTACGTTGGGAGAAACACTCTTTACAAGCTAGTTGGTGTGAGCTGGAGTAGTAGTTGCATACCCTGAAAAGGCCATATCTCTGAAAATCCTTTTGTTGATGATCCTGTTTTATGAGTGGATCTAAAATGTTTGAGGTAAATCCTCCAGTGGTGGGCTCATTTTCTTTAGACATGTCTACTGGCCTCTACAGTCCATTTTCTATTAGACAGATTTTTGGTAGAAGTAGTAGCAGAAGCAGGGGTAGCGCCGCCACTGAAGGGAAGCGCTAAGCATCACCAAAGCTCAAAATGGCAACAGCAGGCGTGGTAAGAGCAGTCCAGCACTTGGAGAAGCCAGAAAGACAAACCAACTTTACGTTTTTCAAGATCCGTACTCGCCTGCTTTTGGAGAAGAGGGGCTTGTGGGAGGTGGTGAGCGGCGACAATCGCGCTCCGCCTCCACAGGCAAAAGGCATCACCGTAGCGGAGGTGGTGGTAAGGAAGACTTGCATAATGGTGCGGCAGATGCAAGTTTATCTACAACTATAGCGATGGCAAATGAGGAGTAGAAGAAGGACAGGCAGGCCTACTGGCTAATTGTCAACACCATTTCCAACCCGCATCTTCAGTACGTGAGTGACAAGGCTACTGCAAAAGAGGGGTGGGATACGTTGTGCAAGAAGTATGAGAGCAAGGATCCTGCATTCCTCGTGCATTTAGAGAAGAGGATGATGGCGTTGAAAATGCAGGGTGGCGAAGGGATGGAGGCGTACTTGGACAGGGCAAAGGAGCTGGTAAAGCAGGTGAAAGCGGCCGGCAATCCTATGGAAGACACATGCTTCGTCCTCCCCTTGCTAAGGGGACTCCCAACCAGCTATGACACAGTGCGATGTACGTTAGAGTGCCAAGCAACTCTCGACCAGGACTTCATCTGCAGGAGCAGCAGTGAAGCAGCTTTCATGGCCATGGGCTCTCACAACGAGCAATAGAGGGGCAAGAAGAAAGGCAAGTGCCACTATTGCCAAAAAGAATGGCACTACAAGGAGTGCTTGAAGTTCAAGAGGGACCAGAAAGAGCAACAACAGCAGCACTACTAAAAGCATCAATCTCCACAGCAACAGTAGCAGCCGTCACAGCAATGTCACCAGCACCACTAGCAGCAAAAGTAGCAGCAGGAGAACCAGACCTGCGTATGCCAGTTTGACAATGAACGTGGCCAAAGAGGAGCACGACCGCCTCTTCATGGGGAAGTTTGACGTGTCACAAAAGGAGAAGGCAGCTCTGGCGTGGTACAAGGACTCACGGTATACAAAGAGTGTGACGCACCACAAGGAATGGCTTACGTAGCTGCTTTCCATTCCCCCCCTACTCATTGCTTTGGGTAATGATCGGGAAGTATATCCTGAGGAAATTGGGATTGTGGAGATGTGGTTGGAAACTCCGCGTGGTATTGAAGTGGGAGTGTTCCATGGCGTGTTGTACGTACCTAATGTTGCGTTTAATCTTCTCTCTTTGTTCTCTCTCACCAACAGAGGACTTCAAGTTGTCTTTGACGATGACTATGGCTACATCCTCGACAAGGAAACAGGAGAGGAGTTGGCCATCTCGGTGAAGGAAGGCGACATGTACCGCCTGTTGTAGGCAACCAAGATCCCACGCGAGCAGAGTCTCCAGCAGTGGTGTAGACCACAGATGGCAAAATTTGGCATGCGCACTACGACCACATTGGCATGCGCGCCTTGTAGCAACATCAAACAAAATAGATGGTGCGTGCCTTGCCCAACATCTCTAACCTTGAGCAGCAGTTGTTTATTGTGTGTTTGGAAGGGGAGCAGTATCGCAAGGCGTTCTCTGGAGCAAGGGAGCGTGCAAAGGAGGTACTGGAGCTACTCCACACAGACTTGTGTGGCCCGATGAAGACCCAGAGCTTTGGAGGCTCAAGGTATTTTCTGACCATGATTGATGATTTCAGCCGTTACACTACTGTGTACTTCCTTTCCTCCAAGGACCAGTGCTTTGCCAGGTTCGAGGAGTTCAAGGAAACGATAGAGAACCAAATTCGCCAGAAAATCAAGGCATTGCATAACGATGTGGCGAAGAGTACCTGCGTGAGGAGTTTGAGGACTACCTCGCAGCATCAGGTATCAACGCGTAGCAGACAGGGCCATACTCGCCGCAGCTTAACGGCGTAGCAGAACGCGCCAACCGTACCATCATTGAGTCGGCGCGCTCCATGCTACACAGAGCTCGGCTCTCCTATGGCTTCTGGGCCGATGTAGTGAGCACTGCGGTGTACATCAAGAAATGTAGTCCAACCAAGGCCCTGCAGCAGAAGACGGCGTATGAGGCATGGTTTGGCAAGAAGCAGAGCGTGGGTCATCCTCGCGCGTATGGCAGCTTGGTGCACATGCACGTGCCCAAGGAGAAGCGGCAGAAATTGGACGCAAAGAGTACACATATGCTCATGATTGGCTATGACGTGGCAAGCAAGGCATATCATCTATACGAGAGGGACATTGGCCACGTCATCATCTCCAAGGATGTTGTTTTCAACGAATGTAATGTCATGCCACCAACATCATCTTCAAAGAGGCAACAGAACATGCAGCTAATGAAGCAGTACGAGCAGACATTCTCCTTGACCCCGTCTCTCCTGGACCTTGCTCCACTATGACAGTGGGACAACCACTTTTCTTTCCCATGTCTCATGTAGCCAATACAGCGGCCTCATTGGTACAAGGAGAGGAAGAAGATGCACCATCATCAGTAGGGGCAGTTCTAGCAGCACCGCGCCAGCCGCCTGCGAACTCTCTAGAACCAGGTTTAAGGTACCCTCTCAAGGTGTAGTTCGTCATGGACGGTCAAGAGCACCTGGTTTGCAGACAAAAGAAGTTGCTGTACGGCCTCAACCAGACATTGGATACGGCGTTGCAGTGCATGGGGTTTGAGCAAAGAGAGTGTGGGTACAGCAACTATCGTTGGCAACATGGTCATGACGTACTCATTGTCATCATATATGTGGATACCATGCTCCTCCTTTCCAATAGCATGTCTGCACTACAGGAGTTCAAGGAGGCCATGCAGGAGCGCTTCTACATGTCTCATCTCAGAAAGGCACTATACTTCCTCGAAATCCAGATCACATGTGACCGCAAATTACGCTCTCTCACAACACTAGAGTTGCTACATCAAGGATGTCTTGCATCAGTTGTGCATGGTAGAGGCTAAACACTTTGGCACGCTACTCGAGATGCGGCAGTTCCTCGTAAGCTTTAATGGACAAGAGGATGCAGTTGATTGACAGAAGTACCAGATCACTATCGGCAGTCTCATGTACCGGATGGTGGCAACTAGGCCAGACATTGCAAAGATAGTGAGCGCTACGAGCCAGCACATGGCAAACCCCGGACATGAGCACCAGAAGGCAGTAAAACGGATCTTCCACTACCTTGCTTGAACCATCAACATTGGCATCACCTACAATGGCAACGACAAGAACATCATCCGCTATATAGACGCAGATAAGGCTTTTAACCTTGAGGACCACAAGTCCATTTTGGGACATGTGTTCCTCATGAATGGTCGGGCCATCAGTTGGTGTAGGAAGAGGCAGGTGGTCATGGCCGCCTCAAGCACGGAAGTTGAGTATGTGTCTCTTTGCTTTGGAGCCAAGGAAGCAGTTTGGATTTAGCATCTCATGGCGGAGATGAGTGGGAGTGCAGCATTTCCAGTTCCTGAGTGCATTGAAAACCAGAGCGTAATTGCACTCGCCAAGAATCTTGAGCACCATGCATGTACCAAGCCCATTGACATCGTATATCACTTCATCAAGCACAAGGTGTTCAATGGTGTTATCAAGCTGGAGTTTACTCCAACCAGCAAGATGGTCACTGATTTCTGTACCAAGCCACTGACCCGTGAGAAGCAACAGTTCCACTTGAAGGTATGTGGACTCAGTCCACTCTGAGTCTGGCAAAGTGGGAGATTGTTGGAAAAGGAACCACCCGGCTCGGTTTCAAGTCCACAGGAGCAAATTCATGGACAATACAAGACATGTTTTCCGATCGTCAATCTGACTTCTTTATTCGAAAGATCAGGTGGCAAAATGTCTTCAGTCCCAGTTTGAGGCCGATCCAACGGTCGGATTGTGAGATATCAATGTTCAAAGTCTCTAGGGTCATCAACCGCCTGCATCAGGGTAACCATGGCCGATGGTTCCATGCCTTAGCCTGAGAAAAGAAAAAGGCAAGAGGTCAAGGGTAAAGACCTGATGGGAGAAACATCCAAAAAAGGTCCTAGGTTCTTCGGTTGCCTTGTCATAGCGTGCTGACTAGGAAAAACGTACCTCTTCTTATGTTTCAGGTGAGGTGAGATCCTTGTGTGCTGGGCATGGACACATGGCGATTCTCCATGGGATTGTGGGTTATGTGACCACCGGGAGTGTGCCATGAAAGCATTTTCTAGCTCTCTTGGTCGTTTGTGAGTAGTTAGCCTGCTTGCTAGGCTGATTTCCTCTTTTTGTGTGAGGTTATGGACTCTACCGTGTGAGCCTTAGCCTCCATGGCTAAGTGGTGTGGCTTGTGAGAGGGCTAACTTGCCCAAGCTCTAGCTCTATATGTACTCCATCATTTTGAGTGATTCGACAATATTTCTTTAGCACAAGTAATGCCGTTTCAATCCCACATGTTTGCTACTCGAAGGCTCTATTTCTCTTACATTCCAACAATTCTATGCCATGTAGGGTCTTTAACCACATCTCCTATGTCCAAATCCCCTGAGCATACACCATCTGATCATCACCCTAAACAATAAGGCAAGGGAGAACTGAAAGCAGAAATGAGAACCACTCCTTGTGGTGCGTCAGACTCTTAGTCCACCTTGAATCCTTGTACCATGCCAAGTGTGCCTTGTTGATATGCAACATGTTGGACTTTGCAATAAACAGGCGGTCGAGCACCTCCTTGGCTATGGTCATGTTGCCAAAGTGGTATACTTCAGCCTGGTGATGTTGTTGTTGCTGCTGCTAACGCTGTTGTTACTGCGATTGTTGTTGTTGTAGAGTCTATTCCTTTTGTTACTGCTGCTGCTCGTGGTCCTTCTAGTCCCTCCGGAACTTGAAGTACTTTTTCTTGTAGTGACCCTCTTTCAAGTAGTAGTGGTACTTCCCTTTCTTCTTGCCTCTGTAACTTCCAAAAAGCTATTATTACCATTGGTTGGGTGAGCTCGTAGCCACAAAAGGTGCTTCACTATTGCCGCCGCCATTATGCTTTCCAGGATTGTGATGCAAATCAGCCTACACCAGGTGTGTACGGATGAAGTCCAGGTCGAGAGTTGGTTGGTATTCTAGAGTCTCTCGCACCGTGTCGTACCAGGTTGGGAGTCCCCTTATCAAGAGAAGAATGAAGCGTGTCTCTTCCATAAGGTTACTGGCTGCTCTCAACTGCTTTGCTTGATCCTTTGCCCTATCTAGGTATGCCTCCATGGGATCATCATCCAGAATTTTTACCGCCATGATCCTGTCCTCCAAGAGCATGAGGAATGCAAGGTCATTGCTTTCATACTTCTCGCATAATGTGTCCAACCCCTCCTTTGCAGTAGCCTTGTCACTGACGTACTAAAGATGCGGGTTGGAGATGGTGTTGACAAGCAACGTATGTGCATGGCTGTTCTTCTTCTACTCCTTATACGGCACTCGTGAAGCTATAGATGAACCTACATTGGCTGCACCTTTCTACGGCATCAACCCCGCAACCACATGTAGTGTAGTGATGCTTGTTGCTTACAGATTTGGAGCTGACTCGTTTTCCCTTACCACCTCCCACAAGCCCCTCTCCCCCAACAGGAGGCCGGTACTAATCTTCCAAAACGTGAAGTTGGCGTGTCCCTCAAGCCTTTCCAAAGGATGGGCTCCTGTCACAACACCTGCTGCTACTAGCTTTGGTCATGCTCAGTGTTGCCCTTGGGTGGCGTCGCTATCCTTGCTTCGACTGTAGCTTCTACCAAAAATCATTCTGACAGAAAATGGATTGTAGATGCCAACAGAGTGGGAACTTGGAAAAACAGAGTCCTCCACTTTTGGATCGTTCCATTAAAAGGGTCGCTAGCAAGGGATTTTAACAGACATGTTCTCTTGAAAGAGGATATGCTTCTATTCATACTCCAACTCAGACTAGCCAGTTTGTAACCAATGTCTCTCTTAAACAAATCAATGGAATGCAAATATTTTTACATCAATAGAAGACTTTGGGAACATACTTGAATTTGCTTGTGCTACTTTTCAGACTTGACAAAGAATTAAGAGAGTTTCTCATGTGTTCATGGTATACTGTTGTTTTTCACAAAGTACACAATTCCATGGAGATTTACCATGTGTGCATGGCTAGCGGACAAGCATCTCTCCTCGTCTAAGTGATACACAGGGGTACTTTTTTTGTTGATTAGCACATTCTGTCATGGAAATCCAAGAATATAGAACCGTTTTGGATATCTGTACCGTGAGGTCTTCACCGATGACTTGCCCTTTTTCTTTTTTGGGCTATGGCATGCACCTTTCCATCAAGCGATCTCAGACAATGGACTGGAAAACAAGGCCGACACAATGGTATTTGCTGTCTACATATAGTGCTACAACGAGGAGGAGATATTACCCTCAAAATCATAATTACGTACTGAGAAATTAATAGGAATTACTTCCTTGCATTGTGTCCTTAGCACCAGTCACTTTCGTGCAAGAAGGTAGGTCCTAGGGCTTAGACCAACCAATGCTTCTTTAGTTTCAGCCTTTGGTGGAAAACTCTGTGTAGAGTTTCAAAAGGTAAGAGCTCTAATGAGTAAGGGAACTGACAAGGGCTTATTGTCTTAGAGCCAACCCCTAGCCTAGGCGTGCAGTGGCTCCTTGGATGAGCCACTTTAGGGGCAATCTGGATTGCATCATCACCCCTATATGCGTGACACTCTCTTGTCCCAGCCACTAGGAAGGATCTTGGAATGTTTTAAGATGTCTTTTGGAACCTTCGCGTCTCCCTTTTGGTCATAAAGGAAATTAGTTACTGGGTTGGGATTTAACGTAGTGACCTCTTGCTCCAGAAAACAACCCTGGAACATCTAAGCCACAAGGAGTTGTCCTATGTAGTGTTTTCACGCTAAACTATCCTATTCAGACCAAGAGGTCTTACTCCAAAGGAGCAGTGCATGCCATGTATATCCGGACCAGACTTATGGGACATACTCAAAGGTAGCAGTGCATGCCTAGTGGGTCTTCTGCCTGTCAAGAAGTCAGCTTTGGACAAGGGGCATATCAGGTCCACACTTTCAGGCATAGTCACCTAGACACTAATAGGCAATGATGTTCACTTTTCTAAATCCATATCTCTAGATCCGCCTTTTCAATCAGCCTTAAACTTTGACCATAAAAATTTTGCTACCTGATCTCGAATGGAGAACTTAGATTGAGGATTGGAGCAAGTTTATTGTAGTTTCCTAGAACATGCCTTTGTGGACCTCAACCTGAGCCAGATTGCGTAATTCCAAGCAATGTTTCATTTTGCAATGGAGTAGGTTTAGTTACATATCTCCATGGAGAATATCTGATTTTCACAGGTCATGAACTCGATGCAAAAGTGAGTGACCTACGTACTAGTTAGTATGAACTCCTACTTTATGGTACCCTCTTATACCATATGCTTGATCGAATGATCTGCGCTGTCTATGTACTTAAGTCATGTAAAATCTTCAGGATTCTTGGCAAGTGGAGTTTTGTTCTAGTTATCTAATCATATAAGAGCAAGTTAAAGAACACTCCTTCACTCTGCCATAAAACATAGCCACATTAATTCCAAATGTTCAATGAGCTAGCTCACAGCACTTATAGCCTGTGCAAGATGTGGCCTTACTACCACCATCAGGAATATAAGAGTGTAACAGTGTTCTAGTACTTCTGCAACTGAACTAAAGCTGCTTTTTGATTCAAGTTCACAAGGTGCTATCATCTCTCAAGCAAGGTGGTGATGGGTTTTTCTTCTTCCATGCCAAATCATTGCAAAATGTCCTTGATACAATGGCTCTCCTAGTGTAAGAGAGAGCGTCATTTGTGTCCGTGCATGATCAAGATGTTGAGGATGTTTGATGCGTCTTTGATATCAAATATGTTGAAGGGCTCTAGGATGGCTTTCTTAAACTCTTATAGTACAAACCTGCCATTGGAAAGAAGTATGTCATCCTCATAGACAATGATAATCAGGATGTGATACTCATGCTACTTGCAATAGACAGTCTAGTCATACTTGCAACACTCAAACCCCATGCACTAGACCGTCTTATCTAACTTTTGGTTCCAAGGACGCAATTCTTTATTCAAGTTGTATAGCAACTTTTGTAACGTACAAGGTACTCCTGGCCATCTATGATGAATCCCTGTGGTTGCTTCATGTAGATCTCCTCCAAGACACTGTCTAAAAATACCATCTAGATATCCACAACATGGATCTTGTTGTCTTTTGCTGTTGCATAAGAGGGTAGGGTATGCACCAAAACAAAATTCATAACAGGGATAAAGGTTTTACAGTAATGGATGTCCTACTGCAAGTAGCTCATAGTTACCAGAACTGCATTGTACTTTTTTGCTTGTCATCTGCTCCCTACTTCTTCTTAAACACCCACTTAGACTTGATCACATTATGCCCAAGAAGATGCTCAGTCACCTCATATGTGTCGTTGCCGAGCTGTGATGGTATCTCTTGCTACAGAACTTGCATTTAGTCTGCTGCATCAGGTGAAGCCATGACCTCCTTGCAAGATGCTGGCTAATCTAGTATACAAGTACAATTTTCATCTGTTATAGTTTCTGGAACATCAACAAATGGCCATGCTCACCGTGAACCTTCTTGAGGTGATGGTTTAGAAAATGGATTCCAACACAATGGTTCCCGCCGGCCGCACTTGGTATTGCAACCAAGAGGCGATATCACCCTCAAATCCAAGGTTCCACCATGAGCATTTCATCGGAATCACTCCCTTGCACTCTGTCGTTCGCACTTGGTCTCTTTTGCGCTAGGAGCAAACTCCTGTGGCTTAGACCAACCAATGGTTCTTTAGTGTTTGCCTTTCTTGGACAACTCTGTTCAGAGTCTCAAAGGTAAGACCTCTACTCAATGACACACTCTTATAGTCATATAGCCAGCCTCTAGCCTAGGCGCGCAGTGGCTCCTTATATGAGCCACTTTCGGAGCAACCTGCATTGTATCATTCCCCCCCGCCTACATGGCACTCTCAGTGACCACCAAGGGACGCCAACCACCAATAAGAACCTTGTTATGTTTTAAGATGTCTCTTAGAACCTTCCTGTCCCCCTTTCGGTCACAACAAAAGTTAGTCACTCGGCTAGGATTTGACCCAGTGACCTCTCACTCTAGAGACTAATGGCGGAACGTCTAAGCCACAATGAGTTGTCCTAGGTAGTGTTTGTTGGCTGTACTATCCAGTTTAGACCATGTCGACTTGCTCCAAAGGAGTAGTGTATTCCTTGTCTATCCGGACCAGACTTAGGGGACTTACTCCAAGGGAGCAGTGCATGCCTAGTTCATGCTGTGCTTGTCCAAGTATGAGCTATGGACAAGGAGCATATTAGGTCAACACTAGGCTTGAAGCCCACCTTAAGAGGGTGACCTTGTCCTACAGTAATAGCTAATGGCTAGCACCAAACAGTTGCCAGAGCTCCAACAACACGTGGTGTTGCATTTCCATCATTTTCTTGTCGATGATGCCATGGTATCTACTATATCATACATAAGAGAATATAGTGTGTTTACTACTATCACTATAGAGGAAGGGTTAAGAGAGACTTGGCTAGGAAGGGTGTCCGTTCCCATTACCTCCTACGTTCTTGGTTTTGCCACCTTTTGAAAAACAATATTGTGCCAATGATGTTGCATTCTTTGATGATGACATTATGGATTCACCTTTCATAGAGGAAATACATCCCACTTACCATATCGTAGTCAATCATCAATAACTACGTACTCTTTAGGTCCCATTTTTCCGACTTCTCCTAGGGCATGCGCGAGTTTGCCAAGCCCCCAAACGCCTGGAGGATTATCCAATCTTGGCATCTTGCCAAACCATGCTCCATGTAGTGCCATCCGCTTTAGCACTTGGGTTGGAGTGCGATTGTTGATGTATAACACAGTGCTCACTACTTCAGTTCATCAATAAAATCTGAGCTGAGTTACATGGAGCATGGAGCGCATTGACTCAATGATAGCATGGTTGTGTTCTCCTACGCTGTTCTATTGTGGTATGTATGGGCACGTATGAGATGCCTTGTGGCTGGTTGTTTCGCGTTGTTCTTAAAACGTCTTGCTTACATTCGTCCTACCGTTTTTGGTATGTCGCACCTTGATTCTCTTACCCGTCTCCTTCTCCATACTTGCCTTGAACCGTAAATCCTTAGTTATCAATCAATATCAGAAACAACCTAGAGCCTCTGAAGCTTTAGATGTGGATCGGACCACACAAGTATGTATAGACCAGGTCTATTACATCTCTTGCGTGCTCTCCTTCTCTACAGAATACCTCACAAAGCTGCTTCTCTTCCAACTGCAAATGTACACGCTACTCAAAGTTGAAATGGTGGATAAGACATGCACAATTTGCTTTGCTTAAAGGTACTGCAAGGCATATGCCCGATCATACCATCTATTCCTAGTACAAATACATGAAGACTTTATTCACATGAGATTTGGTTACCTCCTATATGCAATACTTATCATCCTCCTTCACTTACTTGGTACACTACTCTCTTGTATCCTTGTCAAAAACATAGCCATAGTCATCCTTAAAGACTATGCGCAATCACGTGTTCGCGAGGGTACAATAGGAAAAAGTTCAATGATCCCATGAAATACACAATGGAACTCTCCCTTTTCAATGCCATGTTGGAGTGATGCTCCTCACCATGGCAACAGTGACTCCAAAAAAGAACACCAAAAAGACAAGCCTTAGTGGCTTAGTGCTTAATGGTTTCCACCTCTAAAGGCAGGGGCCCCGGTTCAAGTCCCACAAGATCAATTTCTGCCCTGCCTCAAGGGAGGTGAAAAATAGATCCCAGGAAGCTAGCTCAAACTCTAGAATTCCTTTTTGAGTTCCTAGATGGCCAGGTGAGGGTCCAGGAAGGTGGCACACCTTCTAGAAGGGGTGACTTGTCCTACAAGGCATCTAGAGGTGTCTTGGTCTTCTGGATACCTTCCCTCCGACTAGAAGCAAGCTGAGAAATCCAGGAAGGGGCAGAAGCTTCTAAAGGAGGGAAGGGATGCCTTCCTAGGTGCAAAAAGGACAGTCTACCAATAGACACTCTAGAAGCCATAGAATCTGCTAGGAAACTCCAAATCTGGCATGCTTTGGTTTTCTCGAACTCTTAGATCAGTGAGTATAAAATGCCATTTCTTGTGAGCCTTGATCAAGAGGTCCTTCCCAGTCCATTGAGGCCAAAACATTTTCCTCACTCTCTGACCAGTTTTTTTTCCATCCTTGGAACCATTTGCTTCAACAGTTTCACTCTCTCCAAAAAGGGTTGGTGGTGTGAACCTGCCACTGCTAGGAACCCTCCAGGGTACACACTCACCCTCTGGCCAACAAAGGGTTATGAGCCCATGCCTCTTCGGGGTTCAAAGCCAGACATATCACGCTTCCAACAGCAAGACATGGCAACCAACGAGAAAGAGAGCAGCCGCACTCTCCTTACATTTGATGGGACAGGCTTTGCCTGGTGGTAGTGGTAGTTTGAGGTCTTCCTCGATGACAAGGGACTGCTTGAGCAAGTAAAAGGTGATGAGACTGCTTTGCTAGAGACTGCAATGGCTGAGGTGAAGGAGGCATACAAGAAGCGCAACAAAAAGACGGCGCTCCTTCTGTCCGCGTTATGCCCACCATGACTTGGGCACATCCAAGGATACACCCAGGCCGCACACGCATGGTCAAAACTCTGCTCCATCTACCAGTCAAGCAACCTTGCCAATCAGCTCTTCATCTTCAACCGTCTCGTCACCCTCCAAGCCAACGAAGGCGCCAACATCATAAAGATCATGCAGCACATTGAGTCGCTCGTAGCGGAGTGCGTGGCCACTGGTTGGGAGGTCGACTCTCAGTTCCAAGGTATGATCCTCCTTCTGGCCCTGCCGTACAATTGGAGTCCCATTATAACAATCCTTGGTGGCTGGCCGTGCGACGAGCTGAAATACCCGAAGGTTGCTAAGTATGTGCGCAATGAGTGGATGCGACGTGGTGGTCAAGGGAGTGTAGCGGCAGCAAGTGCAGCCTACACGGTTCATCCTCAAAGTGAAGGCCGAGGCGACAAGTCAAAGGGTACCAAACAGGGCACCAATAAGGGAAACAAGAAGGGGGAGTGCTTCAACTCCGGCAAGGAGGGCCACTACGTGCACAACTGTCGCAAGAATGAAACAGATCGGTAGCAACGGGGCGGGAAGAAGATGAGCACGCCCTTATGAGGTACAACTCCACCAACTTGAATGATCCGGGAGTTGCCTTCATTGACTCTGGATCAGGCCGCCACACGCAATGCAACAAGGCGGCTTTTGTCACCTGCGGCGCCTCGGAGAGACGCATGGCTAATGGAAAACCAGAGGTGGCCACCGGTGAGGGTAACGTCTGCATTGAGTCAATTGTGGATAGCAAACCTATGATGAGCACAATCTACGATGAAATGCACATGCCCAACTTTGGGGGAAACTTGCTCTCCGTCAGCCGCCTTATCGACACGGGACTTTAAGTGCTCTTCACAAAGAAGGTGGCCGTAATCCTCAAGGAGGGCAAAGGTGAGGTGATTGCGCGTGCCAAGAGGGAGGATGACTTGTACCTGCTACGCGCAAAGATCCTAAGCAGCCGGGTGAGGTCCAACACCGCAAACCTTGCAACGAAGGATGGAGGAGACCTGCACGTATGGCACCGCGGACTCTGCCACATTTCTCCATTGATAGTGAAGGAAATGGTTAAGAGGGAAGTGGTGCAAGGTCTCCAAATCAGAGGCCTTGATCGAACCAAGGAGATCGTGTGTGAGTCATGCATCATTGGCAAATCAACTCGGCAGCCGTTTGTCACCAAGGAGACACGTGCATCGACAAAACTAGCCGTGGTACACACGGATGTGTGTGGACTGCTTGAGGGCTCCATCGGCGGAGCTCGTTGAATCTTCACATTCATGGATGACCACAGCCGGAAACTAACTCTACCCAATGAAGTGGAAGAGTGAGGTCCTTGGGTGCATGCAGGAGTTAGTGGCAGATGTGGAGTGGCAAACAGAGTTGAAGCTGAATGCGTTCCGGAGTGAAAACGGTGGTGAATATGCGGGATGCCTTGGGTGGATGAAGAGCTGTTGGATCTTGAGGAGAGAGGGAGCCTTGGAGCAGCGAGCATGAGTGATTGGAAGGGCATCACTTGTGCTAAAGAATGGTTGTTCAATCACTCAAAATGATGGAGTACATATAGAGCTAGAGCTTGGGCAAGTCAGCCATCTCACAAGCCACACCACTTAGCCATGGAGGCTAAGGTTCACACACTAGAGTCCATAATCTCACACAAGGGAGGAAATCAGCCTAGCAATCAGGCTGACCACTCACAGACGACCTAGAGAGCTAGAGAATGCTCTCATGGCACACTCCTAGTGGTCACATAACCCACAAACCCATGGAGAATCGCCATGTGTCCATGGCTAGCACACAAGGATCTCACCTCACCTAAAAAGTAAGGAGAGGTACCTTTATCCTAGTCAGCACACTCTTACAAAGCAATCCTAAGACCAAGGACCTTTTTGGATGTTTCTCCCATCAGGTCTTGACCCTGGACCTCTTGCCTTTTTCTTTTCTCAGGCTAAGGCATGGAGCCATCGCCCATGGTCACCCGGATATCGACGGTCGATGACCCCGAAAACTACGAAAATTCATATCTCCCAATCCGACCGTTGGATCGGCCTCAAACTTGGACCGTAGACATTTTGCCACCTAATCTTTTCAATGAAGAAGTCAGATTGACGATCCAAGCAAGCATCTGGTAATTTCCTGGAGCTTGCTCTTGTGGACCTAAAATTGAGCCGCATGGCTCCTTTGCCAACAATCTCCCACTTTGCTGAAGTCAGAGTGGGCTGAGTCCACATGCCTTCATGCAGAACTGCTGCTTCTCACGGGTCACTGGTTTGGTGCGGAAATCAGCAACCTGCTTGCTGGTTAGAGTAAACTCTAGCTTGATAGCACCCTCCTGCACCTTGTGCCTGATGAAATGATATGCGATGTCAATGTGCTTGGTGCGTGCATGGTGCTTAGGATTCTTGGCAAGTGCGATTGCACTCTGGTTGTCGACGCGCACAGGAACTGAAACTGCTGCACTCCCACTCATCTCTACCATGAGACGTTGGAGCCAAACTGCTTCCTTGGCTCTAAAGCTGAGAGATACGTACTCAGCTTCTGTACTCGAGGTGGCCACGACCACCTGCCGCTTGCTGCACCAGCTGATGGCTCCACCATTCAGGAGGAACACATGTCGAGAGATGGACTTGCGGTCCTCAGGGTTTGAAGCCCAATCTGCGTATGTGTAGCCGATGATGCTGTTGTCATTGCCATTGTAGGTGATGCCGATGTTGATGGTTCCAGCAAGGTAGCGGAAGATCCGCTTCACTGCCTTCTGGTGCTCCGGTCCGGGATTAGCCATGTGCTGGCTCACAGCGCCCACAGCCTGTGCGAGGTCTGGCCTAATTGCCACCATCAGGTACATGAGACTGCCGACGGCGCTCTGGTACTTCTGCCGCTCAACTCCATTTGCTTGTGCATTGAAGCTCACGAGGTACTGCCGCGTCTCCAGCGGCGTGCCGATGGGTTTTGCCTCTGCCATGCCAAATCGCTACAAAACATCCTTAATGTAGCGGCTCTACTACAGCGAGAGAGAGCGTGACTTGCGGTCACGCGTGATCCAGATACCGAGGAAGTATGATGCCTCCCCGAGATCAGACATCTCGAAGCGCTCCTGCATGGCTTCCTTGAACTCCTGCACTGCAGACATGCTCTTGGAAAGAAGGAGCATGTCATCCACATAGACAATGATGATGAGGATCTCATGCTCATGCTGCCAGTAATACACGCTGTAGTCACACTCGTTGCGCTCAAATCCCATGCACTGCAACGCTGCATCCAACTTCTGGTTCCAAGCACGCGACGCTTGCTTCAGGCCGTACAGCGACTTCTGCAGCTTACTGACAAGGTGCTCCTGGCCATCCATGACGAACCCCTCCGGCTGCTCCATGTAGATCTCCTCCTCCAAGTCACCATTCAAGAATGCCGTCTTGACATCCATGTGGTGAACCTCGAAGTCCTCAGCTGCTGCGTAAGAGAGGAGCGTGCGCACAGAGGCAAACTTTACAACAGGGGCAAAAGTCTCTGTGTAGTCGATGCCCTCCTGCTGCGAGTAGCCCTTGGCGACCAGCCTTGCCTTGTACTTTTCCAGGTTACCATCTGCTCTTCGCTTCTTCTTAAACACCCACTTGCATTTGATTACCTTACGTCCAAGTGAAGGCTCAGTAAGCTCCCACGTGCCATTGTCCAGCTATGACTGTATCTCCTGCTGCACGGCTTGCGCCCAATCTGCTGCATCCGGTGCAGCCATGGCCTCCTTGTATGACGTTGGCTCATCTGAATCTGCTCCAACTGCGACATTCATTTGATCTGGTTTCTGCAGCATCCAGAAATGGCCGCGCTCACCAGGCTTGTATCGTACCCTAAGAGGGTACCTGCGACCAGGTGCTGGAGCGTTAGCGGGCGGATGGCGCGGTGCTGCTGGCACAACTGCTGCTGCTGGTGGTGCTACATCTGCCGATGAAGCTGCTGTATCTGCAACATCAGACATGGGAGAGTAGAGTGATTCTCCCACTATCACAATAGAGGACGGATCAGGAGAAACTGGGTCAGGAAGAGTTTCTGCTCCCACTGTCTCGTCAGCTGCTAGTTCTGCTGCCTCTTCACACACGATGTTGGTGCCGATGTCGTTGCTCTTGTTGAAGACGACATCCCTAGAGATGATAACGTGGCTTGTATCCCTCTCGTAGAGGCGATACGCCTTCCTTGTCACATCATAGCCAATCATCAGCATTTGCGCACTCTTCGCGTCCCACTTTTGCCGCTTCTCCTTTGGCACGTGCATGTGCGCCAAGCTGCCAAACGCACGAAGATGACGCACGCTTGGCTTCTTGCCGAACCACGCCTCGTACGGCGTCATCTGCTCTAGGGCCTTGGTTGGACTGCGGTTCTTGATGTAGACCGCAGTGCTCACGGCTTCAGCCCAGAAGTCGTAGGTCAGCCGAGCCGCGTGCAGCATGGAGCACACCGACTCCACAATGGTACGGTTGGCGCGTTCTGCTACCCTATTCTGCTACGGCGAATACGGCGCGATACGCTGCGCCTTGATGCCAGTTGCTGCGAGGTAGTCGTCGAATTCTTTGCTTAGGTATTCACCACCGCGATCGCTGAGCAGCGCCTTGATCTTCTTGCCAGTCTGGTTCTCCACCATGGCCTTGAACTCCTTGAACCTCTCAAAGCACTGGTCCTTGGAGGAAAGGAAGTAGACAGTAGTGTAGCGGCTGAAATCATCAATGAAGGTGAGAAAATACCTAGAGCCTCCAAAGCTCTGGGTCTGCATCGGTCCACACAAGTCCGTGTGGACCAGCTCCAACACCTCTTTTGGCACGCTCCCCCGCTTCAGAGAACGCCTCGCGATGCTGCTTCCCTTCCAAACAGCCGATGCATAACTGCTGCTCAAAGTTAGAGATGGTAGGCAGGTCACGCACCATCTGCTTTGCTTGAAGCTTCTGCAAGGCGCGCATGCCGATGTGGTCGTAGCGCGCATGCCAGATCTCGCCATCTGACGCTTGCATCACTGCTGCAAGACTCTGCTCACGCGGGATCTTGGTCGCCCCCAGCAGGCGGTACATGTCGCCCTCCTTCACCGACTTGGCCAACTCCTCTCCTGTTTCCTTGTTGAGGATGTAGCCATAATCATCGTCAAAAACAACGCGTAGTCCTGTGTTGGTGAGAGAGGACACTAAGAGAAGGTTGAACGCAGCATCAGGTACATACATCACGCTATGGAAAACTCCCACTTCAATACCACGCGGGGTCTCCAACCACATCTCCACAATCCCAATCCCCTCAGCATACACCACTCGCTCATCACCCAAAGCAATCGGACGGGGGGGGATGGAGAGCAGCTACACGAACCACTCCTTGTGGTGCGTCAGACTCTTGGTACACCCCGAGTCCTTGTACCACACCAGATCCGCCTTTTCCTTCTGCGACATGTCGGACTTCGCCATGAAGAGGCGGTCGCGCTCCTCCTTGGCAACGTTCATGTTGCCAAAATGGCGCACGCCTCTTTGGTTCTGCTGCTGCTGCTGCTGGCGTTGCTGTGACTGCTGCTGCTGTTGCTGTGGAGATTGCTGCTTTTGCTACTACTAATGCTGCTGCTGCTCCTTCTCGTCACTCTTGAACTTGAAGCACTCTTTCTTCTAGTGCCCCTCTTTCTGGCAATAGTGGCACTTGCCCTTCTTCTTGTCTCTATGCTGCCCGGACTGCTGCTGCTGCTGGTTGCGTGAGCCCATGGCCATGAAAGGTGCTTCACTGCTGCTGCCGTCATTGCGCTTTGTTGCATTGCGACGCAATTCCACCTGCACCAGGTGTGTGCAGATGAAGTCAAGGTCAAGAGTTGGCTGGCACTCCAGCGTCTCTCGCACCGTGTCGTAGCTGGTTGGGAGTCCCCTTAGCAAGAGGAGGATGAAGTGCGTCTCTTCCACAGGATTGCCAGCCGCTCTCAGCTGCTTTGCCAGCTCCTTTGCGTTGTCCTAATACGCCTCCATCCCTTTGCCACCCTGCATTTTCAACGCCATCATCTTTTCCTCCAAAAGCATGAGGAATGCAGGATCCTTGCTCTCATACTTCTTGCACAACGTATCCCACCCCTCCTTTGCAGTAGCCTTGTCACTCACGTACTAAAGATGCGGGTTGGAGATGGTGTTGACAAGCAACCTGT
>SZWC01000692.1:154668-166713 GCA_023375785.1 Penium margaritaceum | reverse complement strand
CCACCCCTCCTTTGCAGTAGCCTTGTCACTCACGTACTAAAGATGCGGGTTGGAGATGGTGTTGACAAGCAACCTGTTCGCCTGCCTGTTCTTCTTCTTCCACTCCTCATACGCCATAGGTACAGCTGCAGAAGAACCCGCATGAGCTGCACCCTTTTGCAGCGTCTTCCCAGCCACCACCTGCGCTGCGATGATGCCTTTTGCCTGTGGAATTGGAGCCGGCTCGTCGCCGCTCACCACCTCCCACAAGCCCCTCTCCTCCAAAAGGAGGCGGGTACGGATCTTCCAAAACGTGAAGTTGGCGCGTCCCTCCAGCCTCTCCAAAGGCTGGGCTGCTGTCACAACGCCAGCTGCTGCCATTTTAAGCCTTGGTGATGCTCAGCGCTGCCCTTGGATGGCGGCGCTACCCCTGCTTCTCTTGCTGCTTTTGCCAGAAATCTGTCTGACAGAAAATGGACTGTAGATGCCAGCAGACTGGGAATTTTAAAAAACGAAGCCCACCACTGGGAAATGCAGCTCAAAACCTTTCAGATCGATCCATAAAACAGGGTCATCAACAGGGGATTCCAAAAGATATCCCCTCTTGAAAACAGGGTATGTTTCTGCTCCTGCTCCAACTCAGACCAGCCAGTTTGTAAACGACGTTTCTCCCAAACGAATCGATGGAATGCAAATATTTTTGCAGCAATAGAAAGCTTATGAAAAATACTACAATTCGCATGTACCAGTTTTTTAATACAACAAAAAAACGAGAGAGTTATGGTCATCACAAGGCGACAGTCTTACTCATAGAGAAGAGTGTAGCCCTGGCCGACCTCGTTTTGAGCATAACTCTCAATCCGACCGTTGGATCTTCGCGATCTTGAGCTTGTTAGAAAGCTTGTCTCTTGAACTTGAAGATTTTGTGGTTGATCATCAAATCTGGTGAAGGTTTCACCCCAACCCGTCACTCTCAAAGTGACGGCCTGTGCTGGCTGGAAGTGGCAGAACTTGGCTCTGATACCAAATGTTGGATCTTGAGGAGAGAGGGAGCCTTGGAGCAGCGAGCATGTGTGATTGGAAGGGCATCACTTGTGCTGAAGAATGGTTGTTCAATCACTCAAAATGGTGGAGTACATATAGAGCTAGAGCTTGGGCAAGTCAGCCCTCTCACAAGCCACACCACTTAGCCATGGAGGCTAAGGTTCACACAGTAGAGTCCATAATCTCACACAAGGGAGGAAATCAGCCTAGCAATCAGGCTGACCACTCACACACGACCTAGAGAGCTAGAGAATGCTCTCATGGCACACTCCTAGTGGTCACATAACCCACAAACCCATGGAGAATCGCCATGTGTCCATGGCTAGCACACAAGGATCTGACCTCACCTAAAAAGTAAGGAGAGGTACCTTTATCCTAGTCAGCACACTCTGACAAGGCAATCTTAAGACCAAGGACCTTTTTGGATATTTCTCCCATCAGGTTTTGACCCTGGACCTCTTGCCTTTTTCTTTTCTGAGGCTAAGGCATAGAGCCATCGCCCATGGTCACCCGGATATCGACGGTTGATGACCCTAGAAACTACGATAATTCATATCTCCCAATCCGACCATTAGATCGGCCTCAAACTTGGACCGTAGACATGTTGGCACCTGATCTTTTCAATGAAGAAGTCGGATTGACGATCGGAGCAGGCATCTGGTACTTTCCTGGAACTTGCTCTTGTGGACCTGAAACTGAGCCGGATGGCTCCTTTCCCAACAAGAGCAAGGGGATTGAGTGGCAAAACACAACTCCATACTTCCCACAAAAGAATGGCGTCGCAGAGAGAGAAAATCGTACAATCCTTAACATGGTGCAATCCATCTTGAGCGACGCGTGCCTTACACAACGGTATTGGACGGAGGCAGCAAGGACAACAGCGTGCATCATGAATTTCATGCCGACCAAGCCGCTGAAGGACAAGGAGAGCAAGGCGTGGAAGACGCCACAAGAGGTATGGAGTGGGAGGAAGCCGGCGGTGGATCACCTTCGCATGTTTGGTTGTGTTGCACATGCAATGGTGCAGGCACATGAGGGACGGAGCAAGCTGGACCCGCGTACCCACCGGTGTGTTTTCCTTGGATATGAGAGCGAAAGCAAGGCATATCGGCTCTTTGACCCAAGGAGGCAGTGGATTGTGCGGAGTCGCGACGTCACGTTTGACGAGAAAAAACGTTGGATGTCAAGGAGTTAGGTCTCTCCAAGAGGGAGGAGTGGATGCCACTCCTTGAGGGGGAGACGCCGAAGGACATGAATGAGGGTGCAATCCTTGGATCACCACCAACCGGAGAGCATCGCCTAAGCGATGGGTGAGCGGCATATTTCATTCCGGTTAGTTTGGATCATAAATCCAAAGCACCGTAGATGGACGTGGAGGTTGGGAGTCGACCGATGTCTCCAAGGTCTCCAAAAGAGGGGGAGGAGGCGCTTGGAGAGGATGGCGCCAAAAGGGAACAATAACAACAACAACAACCCCCTCAAGAGCCCTATACGATGCCAACAAGGGCATTTGGACTAGGTTCACACAAGTCTTCTTCACACAAGAGGAGCATGAAGGAGGCACTACATCATAAGGATAGGGCTGAGTGGGAGGGAGCAATGAAATGTAAGCTCGCCTCCCATGAGGAGAAAGACTCCTCAGTTGCAGGTTGAGCATGGAAGACTACCATTGGTGATGCGCAAGGGAGAGATTGTTAGAGTGATGCTCCTCACCATGGCAGGAGTGACTCCAAAAAGGAACACCGCAAAGACAAGCCTTAGTGGCTTAGTGGTTAGTGGTGTCCACCTCTAGAGGCAAGGGCCCGGGTTCAAGTCCCACAAGATCAATTTCTGCCCTGCCTCAAGGGAGGTGAGAAGTAGATGGCAGGAAGCTAGCTCAAACTCTATAATTCCTCCTTGAGTTTCTAGAAGGCCAGGTGAGGGTCCAGGAAGGTGGCACACCTTCTAGAAGGGGTAACTTGTCCTAAAAGGCATGTAGAGGTGTCTTGGTCTTCTGGATACCTTCCCTCTTACTAGAAGCAAGCTGAGGAATCCCGGAAGGGGCAGAAGCCTCAAGAAGGCATGCCTTCCTAGGTGGGAAAGGGACAGCCTACCAATAGACACTCTACAAGCCATAGGATCTGCTAGGAAGCTCCAGATTTGGCATGCTTTGGTGTTCTGGAAATCTTATATCATAGGCTATAGAGTGCCACTGATTGTGAGCCTTGATCAAGAGTTCATTCCCTGTCAATTGAAGCCAAACCTTTGCCTCACTCTCTGACCAGTTTTCTGCCGGCCTTGGAACCCATTGCCTCCACAGTTTTAGTCTCTCCAAAAAGAGTTGGTGGTGTGAACCAGACATTGCTAGGGACCCTCCAGGGTGCACACTCACCTTCAGGCCAACATGCCATGCAAGGTATCCAACAACATCTTAACAATCCAAATTTCCTCAACACACATCACGCAATCATTATCCAAAGCAATAGGTCAAGGAGGAGATTGACAATATCAAAAAGAACGACTCTTTGTGGTATGGCAGACTTCAGGTACACCCTGATTTCAATTTGCTTGTGACAATGGACTAGGAAACAAGGCCGACACAATGGTACTTGCCTTCCGCTCCTAGTATTGTAACAAGTAAGAGATGTTACCTTGTGGAAAACAGTTCTAGAGTAAGCACTTCATAAGAATCACTTCCTTGCACTGTCTCCTTCGCACCTGGTCACTTTCTCGCAGGGAGTGAACTCCTGGTGCTACGATCAACCAATGGTTGTGTTGTGTCTCATTCTGGTGGAAAACATAGTGAGGAGTCTCAAAGGTGAGAGCTATAATGAATTGCACGTAACTAAAAGGTTCTTATGTTCGAAGAGCTAACCTCTAGCCTATGCGTGCAATGTCTCCTTGGATGAGCCACTTTGGAGAAAGAATTGATTGCATCATCCCCCCTACCTACATGGCACCATGTGTGACTGCCAAGTGGCTCATGTCACCAGGGAGGACCTCAGTGGATCTAAGATGACTCTTAGAATCTTTGTGTCCCCCTTTTGGTTACAAACAAAGTGACTCAGTGGACTGGGATTTGACCCAGTGACCTCTCGCTCCAACGACTAACTCTAGAATGTCTAAGCCACAAGGATTTACTGTATGTAGTATTTGTTGGCTATACTATCCAGTTTAAACCAAGAGAACTTGCTTCAAAGGAACAGTGCATGCCATGTCTTCCAGGACCGGACTAAAGGGACTTACTCCAAGGGAGCAGTACATTCATAGTCCGTCTTGTGCCTATCCAAATATCATCAATGAAAAAGGGGCATATCACGTCAACAAACTCTCCCTTACACCTCTCTCCATCTAATGTGAGAAGCCATCTCTCCCTAGCTGCATTGGCCTTGGTTTTTCTTGGTTGTCTTGACCGTACCGATGCCTTGGGTGCGTGCAAAATGCAATTGGCTGTCAAGCGCCTTGGTCATGTAATCTGCAAGCATCTTCTTGGTCTTCGTGTATTCAAGTTCCATAATCTCCTTTGTGAACAGGTCGCATGAGTAAAGGTACTTGATATATATGTGCTTGCTCCGCCATGAAATAATGTCAACTTGTACTATATTCATGGGACTCTTGTTGTATATGCGGACGTCCGTTTCTTCCTTCTTTGGCACTTTAGTCTCAGCAAGCAAACTATGTAGCCAATGTATCTCCTTACATGCTTTTGAGAGAGCGATAAACTCTGCCTCGGCGGTAGAGATAGGAATAGTTTTGCTTTTGTCAGATCTAGAGTAGAAAGGGAGCATTGAAGAAGCGAGCGTATGCGACTAAAAAGGCATGTGTTGTGGTGAAGAATGGTTGTTGAATTACTCAAAATGATGGATTACATATGGAGCTAGAGCTTTGGCAAGTCAGCCCTCTCAAAAGCCACTCCACTCACCCATGGAGGCTAAGGTCCATACACTAGAGTCCATAATCTCACATAAAAGAGGAAGTCAGCCTAGCAATTAGGCTTACCAGTCACATATGATATATAGAGCTAGAAAATGCTCTCATGGTATACTCTTGGTGGCCATATAATTCACGATCTCATGGAGCATGACCATGTGTTCATGGCTAGCACACAAGGATATCACCTCACCTAAAGAGTAAGGAAAGGTGCTTTTATCCTAGTCAGCACACTCTGATAAGACAATTCTAGGACCACGGACCTCTTTGGATCTGATTCAAATCAAGTCTTGATCCTAGACCTCTTGCCTTTTTCTTTTGTCAGGCAAAGGCATGGATCTCTCACGCACGGTCACCTAGACACCGACGGTCCATAAAACTTCATATACTCATATCTTTCCATCCGACCATTGGATCAATCTAAAACTTAGACCGTATATAACTTCTGATCACAAGAAATGGATCCAAATTCTCGTCACAAGCAGGCGACTCTTGCTTGAGGCCGTACAACGACTTTTGGAGCTTATAAACCAAGTGGCCATCGATAACGAAACCCTCTAGTTGCTCCATATAGATCTCCTCCTCCAAGTCACCATTCAAGAATGTTGTCTAGACATCCATGTGACGAACCTCAAAGTCCTCAGCTTCTGCATAAGAGAGAAGCATGCACACAAAGGCAATCTTTGAAAGGGGGAAAAGGGTTTATGTGTAGTCGATGTCCTCCTGCTACGAGTAGTCCTTGGCGACTAGCCTTGCCTTGTACTTTTCTACGTTGCCATCTTCTCCTCAGTTCTTCTTGAACACCCATCCACTCGCACTTAATTACCTTGTGTTGAGGTGGACACTTAGTCAGCGCCCATGTGTTGCTGCCGCGCTGGAACTATGTTCCCTACAGCATAGTGTGCGTCCAATGTGCTGCACCTGGTAAAGCCATGGCCTCCTTGTATGACGTTGGTTCATCTGAATCTGTTACAACTGTGAGTTTCATCTGTTTTGGTCTCTACACCATCGAGAAATGGCTATGCTCACCAGGTTTGTTGTGTACCCTGAAAGGGTATGTGCAACCTAGTGCTGGAGCATCATCCAGCGCCTGGCGTGGTGCTGCTGGCACAACTGCTGCTGATGCTGGTGCCAATCTCCTTCCTTTCCTTCTATCGATGAGGCTGTTATGTTGTCAGCACTAGACATGGAAGAGTAGGTTGGTTCTCGCATTCTCACAGTGGAGGAAGGATCAGGAGAGACTGGATGATGACTGATTTTTACTCCCACTGCCTCGTCAACTACTGATTTTGCTGTCTCTACAAAAATGATATTGGTACCGAGAATGATACATTTTTTAAGACTACATCCTTGGAAATGATAACATGGCCAGTATCCTTTTCACAGAGGCCATATGCCTTGATAGCCACGGCATGGCCAATCATCAGCATCTGCGTGCTCTTCGCATACCATTTTTGTCGTTATCTTTCAGCATATGCATGTGCGCCAGGCTACCAAATGCTTGGAGTTGATGTGTGCTCCACTTCTTGGCTAGGCACGCCTCGCATGGCATCATCTACTTCAACACCTTAGTTGGACTGCGGTCATTTATGTACACCATAGTGCTCATTGCTGCAGCCTTAAAGCCATGTATGAGTCGCGCCGTGCGTAGCATGGAGCGCGTTAACAAGGTGATGGTGCGATTGGCGTATTATGCTACACTATTCTACTGTGACGAGTACCACATGTTACGATGCGCCTCAACACCAGCTCTTACGAGGTATTCCTCCAACTCCTTGTTCATGTACTCGCAACCACGTTTAAAGCACAACACCTTGATTTTCTCGCCAGTGTGGTTCTCTTCCATTGCTTTGAACTCCTCAAACTTGTAAAAGCACTGGTCCTTGGAAGAAAGGAAGTATAAAGCATTGTAGCGGCTGAAATCATCAATGAAGGTTAGGTAATACCTAAGAGTCCAAAGCTCTGGGTTTGCAACGGGCCACACGAGGTTTTGTAGACCAGCTCGAGCACCTCCTTTGCATGTTCCACAGCTGCATGACTCTTCTCACGTGGGATCTTACTTACCCTAGTTAGGTGGAATATAGCGCCCTCTTTTACCAACCTGGCCAACTCCTTTCTGTTGCCCTTGTTGAGGATACAGCCATAGTCATTGTCAAAGACGACGCACAATCCTATGTTGGTGAGAGAGGAGATTGAGAGGATGTTGAATACACCATCAGGTATATACAGCATGCCATGGAACACTCCCACTTCTATACCACGTGTGGTCTCGAACTACATCTCCACAATCCAAATCCCCTCAGCATACACCATTCGATCGACACTAAAAACAATAAGATGAGGAGGATTTGTCAATAGGTGTGAAAACCACGTCTTGTGGTATATCAGACTCTTAGTCCATCCTGCTGTTCGGAAAGGAGCCATCCGGCTCAATTTCAAGTCCATAGGAATAAGTTCCAGGAAACAACCAGATGCTTGCTCCGATCGTCGATCCAACTTCACCATTGGAAAGATCAGGTGGCAAAATGTCTACGGTCCAAGTTTGAGGCCGATCCAATGGTCGGATTGGGAGATATGAATTTTCGTAGTTTCCGGGGTCATCGATCGCCAATATCCGGGTGACCATGGGCGATGACTCCATGCCTTAGCCTGAGAAAAGAAAAAAGGCAAGAGATCCAGGGTCAAGACCTGATGGGAGAAATATCCAAAAAGGTCCTAGATTCTTGGGTTACCTTGTCAGAGTGTGCTAACTAGGAAAAAGGTACCTCTCCTTGCTTTTTAGGTGATGTGAGATCCTTGTGTGCTAGCCATGGACACATGGCGATTCTCAATGGGATTGTGGGTTATGTGACCACTAGGAGTGTGCCATGAGAGCATTTTCTAGCTCTCTAGGTCGAGTGTGAGTGGTCAGCCTGATTGCTAGGATGATTTCCTCCCTTACGTGAGATTATGGACTCTAGTGTGTGAGCCTTAGCCTCCATGGCTAAGTGGTGTGGCTTGTGAGAGGGATGACTTGCCCAAGCTCTATCTGTATATGTACTCCATCATTTTGAGTGATTCAATAACCATTCTCCAGCACAAGTAATGCCCTTCTAGTCCCACATGCTTGCTGCTCCAAGACTCCTTGTCTCCTCTAGTTCCAAAATTTGGTACAAGAACCTGACCAGTGGGCTTCATTTTGGCAACATGAACGTCGCCAAGGAGGTGCGCGACCGCCTCTTCATGGCGAAGTCTGACATGTTGCAAAAGGAAAAGGCGGATTTGGCGTGGTACAAGGACTTGGGGTGCACCAAGATTCTGACGTACCACAAGGAGTGGTTTACGCAGCTTCTCTCCATTCCCCCCCCGTCCGATTGCTTTGGGTGATGATCGGGTGGTGTATGCTGAGGTGATTCGGATTGTGGAGATGTGGTTGGAGACCCCGCGTGGCATTGAAGTGGGAGTGTTCCATGGTGTGCTGTATGTGCCTGATGCTGCGTTCAACATTCTCCTAGTGTCCTCTCTCACCAACATAGGACTGCGCGTCGTCTTTGACGATGACCATGGCTACATCCTCGACGAGGAAGCAAGAGAGGAGTTGGCCAGGTCGGTGAAAGAAGGCGATGTGTACCGCCTGCTGGGGGCAACCAAGATCCCGCGCGAGCAGAGCCTTGCAGCAGTGATGTAGGCCAGAGATGGCAAAATCTGGCATGCGCGCTACGGCCACATCGGCATGCGCATGTAACAGCAACTTCAAACAAAGCAGATGGTGCGTGACTTGTCCACCATCCCTAACTTTGAGCAGCAGTTGTGCATCGGCTGTTTGGAGGGGAAGCAGCATTGCGAGGCATTCTCTGGAGCAGGAGAGCGCACGAAGGAGGTCCTGGAGCTGGTCCACACAGACTTGTGTGGCCCAATGCAAACCCAGAGCTTTGGAGGCTCTAGGTATATTCTCACCTTCATTGATGATTTATGCCGTTACACTACTGTGTACTTCCTTTGCTCCAAGGACCAGTGCTTTGACAGGTTCAAGGAGTTCAAGGCCATGATGGAGAACCAAACTGGCAAGAAAATCAAGGCGCTGCGTAGCGACCGCGCTGGAGAGTACCTGAGCAAGAAATTCCACGACTACCTCGCAGCAGCAGGCATCAAGGCGTAGCGCACCGCGCCATACTCTCTGGAGCAGAATGGCGTAGTAGAACGCGCCAACCGCACTATCACTGAGTCGGTGCGCTCCATGTTGCACGCAGCTCGGCTCACCTACGACTTTTGGGCGGAAGTAGTAAGCACTGTGGTGTACATCAAGAACCGCATTCCAACAAAGGCCTTGGAGCAGATGACACTATACGAGGCGTGGTTCGGCAAGAAGCGGAGGGTGGGTCATCTTTGCACGTTCGGAAGCTTGGCGCACATGTACGCGCCAAGGAGAAGCGGCAAAAATGGAAAGCGAAGAGCGTGCAGATGCTGATGATTGGCTACAACGTGGCAAGCAAGGCGTATCGCCTCTACGAGAGGGATACAGGCCATGTCATCATCTCCAAGGATGTCGTCTTCAACAAGAGCAACGTCATCCGCACCAACAATGTCTGTGAAGAGGCAGCAAAAGCACCAGCTGAGGAAGCAGTAGGAGAAGATATTCTTCCTGACCCAGTCTCTCTTGATCCTTCCTCCACTGTAACAGTGGGAGAACCAGTCTACTCTCCCATGTCTCATGCAGCAGATAATGCAGCCTCATCAGCACAAGCAGAGGAAGAAGATGCACCACCATCAACAGGAGAAGTTGTGCCGGCAGCACCGCGTCAGCCGCCTGCTAACGCTCCAGCACCAGGTCGGAGGTACCCTCCCAGGGTGCGCTACAAGCTTGGTGAGCGCAGGCATTTCTGGATGCTCCAGAAACCAGACCAGATGAACGTCGCAATTGCAGCAGACTCTAATGAGCCGACGTCGTACAAGGAGGCCATGGCGGCACCAAATGCAGGAGACTCTGCACAAGCTGTGGAGTAGGAGATACAATCGTAGCGCGTTAATAGTACGTGGGAGCTGACAGAGCGTCCACCAGGACGCAAGGTAATGAAGTGTAAGTGGGTGTTCAAGAAGAAGCGAGGAGCAGATGGCAACCTAGGAAAGTACAAGGCCAGGCTGGTCGCCAAGGGCTACTCGTAGCAGGAAAGCATCAACTACACGGAAACCTTCGCTCCTCTTGCAAAGTTTGCCTCTGTGCGTATGCTCCTTTCCCATGCAGTTGTACAGGACTTTGAGGTCCACCACATGGAAGTCAAGACGGCGCTCCTAAACGGTGACCTGGAGGAGGAGATTAACATGGAGCAGCCGGAGGGTTTCGTCATGGATGGCCAGGAGCACCTGGTTTGCAAGCTGCAAAAGTCGCTAAACGGCCTCAAGTAAGCGTCGCATGCTTGGAACCAAAAGTAGGATGCGGCGTTGCAGTGCATGGGGTTCGAACATAGTGAGTGTGACTACAGCGTCTATCACTGGAAGCATGGTTATGAGGTGCTCATCATCATTATCTATGTGGATGACATGCTCCTCCTTTCCAACAGCATGTCTGCACTACACCAGTTCAAGGAGGCCATGTAGGAGCGCTTCCAGATGTCTGATCTCGGGGAGGCATCATACTTCCTCGGTATCCACATCTAGCGTAACTGCAAATCACGCTCTCTATTACTACAGCAGAGCCGCTATATCAAGGGTGTCTTGCTGCGGTTCGGCATGGCAGAAGCAAAACCCATCGGCACGCCACTGGAGACGCGGCAGTACCTCGTTAGCTTTAATGGAGAAGCAAATGCAACTGAGCGGCAGAAGTACCGGAGCGCCATCGGCAGCCTCATGTACGTGATGGTTGCAACTAGGCCGGACCTCGCACACGCTATTAGCGCTATGAGCCAGCACAGAGCAAACCCCGGACCTGAGCACCAGAAGGCAGTGAAGCGGATCTTTTTGTACCTTGCTAGAACCATCAACATTGACATCACCTACAACGGCAATGACAACAACATCATCGGCTACACAGACGTAGATTGGACTTCAAACCCTGAGGACCGCAAGTCCATCTGTGGACATGTGTTCCTCATGAATGGTGGGGCCATCAACTGATGCAGGAAGAGCAGGTGGTCGTAGCCACCTCAAGCACGAAAGCTGAGTACGTCTCTCTCAGCTTTGGAGCCAAGAAAGCAGTTTGGCTTCAGCGTCTCATGGCAGAGATAAGTGGGAGTGCAGCAGTTCCAGTTCCTCTACGTGTCGTCAACCAGAGCGCAATCGCACTCGCCAAGAACCCTGAGCACCATGCACGCTCCAAGCACATTGACATCGCATATCATTTCATCAGGCACATGGTGCAGTAGGGTGCTATCAAGCTGGAGTTTACTCCAACCAGCAAGCAGGTCGCTGATTTCTGCACCAAGCCAGTGACCCGTGAGAAGTCGCGGTTCTCCATAAAGGGATGTGGACTTAGCCCACTCTGACTGCGGCAACGTGGGAGATTGTTGGGGAAGGAGCCATCCGGCTCAGTTTCAGGTCCACAAGAGCAAGTTGCAGGAAACAACCAGATGCCTGCTCTGATCGTCAATCGGACTTCACCACTGGAAAGATCAGGTGGCAAAATGTCTACGGTCCAAGTTTGAGGCCGATCCAACAGTCGGATTGGGAGATATGAATTTTCGTAGTTTCCGGGGTCATCCACCGCCAATATCCGGGTGACCATGGGCGATGGCTCCATGCCTTAGCCTCAGAAAAGAAAAAAGGCAAGAGATCCAGGGTCAACAACTGATGGGAGAAATATCCAAAAAGGTCCTAGATTCTTTGGTTGCCTTGTCAGAGTGTGCTGACTAGGAAAAAAGTACCTCTCCTTACGTTTTAGGTGAGGTGAGATCCTCATGTGCTAGCCATGGACACATGGCGATTCTCCATGAGATTGTGGGTTATGTGACCACTAGGAGTGTGCCATGAGAGCATTTTCTAGCTCTCTAGGTTGTGTGTGAGTGGTCAGCCTGATTGCTAGGCTGATTTCCTCCCTTGTGTGAGATTATGGAGTCTAGTGTGTGAGCCTTAGCCTCCATGGCTAAGTGGTGTGGCTTGTGAGAGGGCTGACTTGCCCAAGCTCTAGCTCTATATGTACTC
>SZWC01000692.1:114085-144696 GCA_023375785.1 Penium margaritaceum | reverse complement strand
CTATGTGTCCTAATCACCTTGTAGCTTTTGTACGTGGAGCTAAGTTGTGGAGCTGAGACCAACCAATGCTTCTTTAGTGTGTGCCTCATGTGAAAACCTCTGTGAGGAGTCTCAAAGGTAAGACCTGTAATCAATGACTTGCAATCAAAAGGTTCTGATAGTTCTAAAGCAAGCTTCTAGCCTAGGTACACAGTGGCTCATTAAATGAGCCACTTAGGGGAGAATGTGGATTGCATCAGCACCCTCGCATACATGGCGCTTCCTGTGACCGCAAAGTGGCGCCAGCCAATAAGAGAACCTTTTGAATGTTCTAAGATGTCTCTTAGAACCTTCTCATCCCCCTTTTTGTCAGAAGGAAAACTAGTCAGTGGGCTCGGATTTGACCCAGTGACCTCTCGCTCCAGAGACCAACTTTAGCATGTCTAAGCTACAAGGAGTTGTCCTTGTGATATCATGGCCTGGATTTTGCAGAGAAAGCTTTCTAGTTTTCAGGTCCGGGCTCGCCTCCAGCCGTGAGCACATTTTTTAGCCTAGGTGGTCCCATTGACCGTGTATCTACCTTTTCCGCCTTGTGCTGTCACGCGCCCGTGCTTCCATGCGCTTCCTTGTTTTCTATGCCACATGTTATGATGAGTACTTTAGTCATGATTCACTGTCATGTTGTACAAGGCATTGATCAGGGCTCATCTGAGCAGAAACTGGTTTCCCATCAATGATTAGACCATTCTATCATGACCACTCTCAACCAACGTTACCTCCTTAATCCAGTATCAAGAGTTCTTACAACCCTAAGAAGCCTTCGATACACAGCGAGAGGTGACTAAGTCAAATCCTAGCCCAGTGACTAATTTTCTCTGTGACAAAAAAGGGGACAGGAAGCTTCTAAGAGACATCTTAGAACATTCCAAGGTCCTTCCTTGTGGCTGGCACCACTTGGCAGTCAAAGGGAGCGCCATGTTGGTAGTGGGGATGATGGAATCCAGTTTATCCCCAAAGTGGCTAATCCAAGGAGCCACAGCATGCCTAGGCTAGAGGTTGGCTCCACGACTATAAGTACGTGTTATTTGTATGTCATTGATTACAGCTCTTACCTCTGAGACTCCTCATAAACTTGTGCACAAGAGACACACACTAAAAAAACATTGGTTGGTCTAAGCCCCTGTAGTTAGCTTCTCCCACAAAAGTGATCAGGTGCTAAGAACAGAGTGCAAAAAAGTGATTTGTATGAATTGCTCAGTGTGGAACCGTGATTTTCAGGGTGATGTCTCCTCCTAGTTGCAATACCAAAAGCAGAAGGCAAGTGCTATTCTGTCGGCCTTCTTTTCTAGGTTGTTGCCTCAGGCCGGTTCACAAAAGATGGCAAAAAGCCACCAACATGGTTGAACAAAGCACGCGTCCAACAAAGGTCGCGACACTGCTTGGGCCAGGAGCCGTAGGGATCGACTCCCTTACCAATCACCACTCAAGCAACAACAAGGCTTGAACTATCTCCTGCACCCACTGATTGGTGGTTCAAATGCACAACAGCAGCATTGTGAACGTAAACAATACTGGAGACAAGTTGGTGGGGATCAATCTTAATGGTACAGTGAATTATCCGCAACTGTGTGACGTAGTCTACATGCCCTCTTTTATGGTAAATTTTTTGCTCATGTCAAAAATCATCGACAACGAAATCATAGTAGTGTTCATGGAGAAGACGGCAGTCAATGTCAAGAAGGAGGACATCAAGGTCCTCTACGTCAACAAAGATCTCGTAGCATAGGTCACATGGGTCGCCAGGCTCTATGTATTTGAGACAACTGCAACAAAGAGATCCAAAGATGCGGCTTACGCGGTTGTGACGAAGGCAGTAACATCGGCACCAATACAAGAGAGTACATTGATGGAAACTCAAAAAGCGCCTTTTGCCGCAAAGAAAAAAGACGCAAATCTCTAGCATACATGCTTTGGGCACGTTGCAAACAGCATGCTCCAAGTCATATACCAACAACAGTTGGTCTACGGCATGGATGGAAGCAATTAGGATGTGGTTGGATGTTGTAGCCTGTATGAACCTTGCCTCCAATGCAAGATCAAGTGAACGCGCTTTGAGCGCAACGGCCGCCGCATAGAATAAGCCCTTCACCTAACTCACACCGATGTGTGCGGACCCTTTTGCACAGCCTCAAACGGTGGTAGCCGGTAGTTTTTGACCTTCGTCGACTACCACAGCCACAAGGTTCAGATCTTTTTCCTCAAAACCAAGAGAGAGGTCAAGGAGTTGCATGAATTTGTCTCCATGGTAGAGCGGCGACTCAAAAGAAAGTCAAAGCAGTACAAGGCAAGAGCGGCTAAGAGTATGACTCATGCAAAGGCTGGTTGTGGCAACATGAGATCAGCCACCAGCCCACCATGCCCTTTGTACTACAAAGTAATGGTATGGACAAATGGATGAATCAAACCATCCTTGGAACAGTGCGCAACATGCTCTTTGATGCAAAACGTCCACCACATTTCCCGGAAAAAATGACAAGAATGGCATGCTATCTTGTCAACCTTACTCCTACGGCTACTCTGGGTACGCGCGCAAGGAAAAAGGGCAAGCACTAGATGACATCACAAGAAGTATGATCAGGCAAAAAGCATGACTCCTCACTCCTCAAAGTGTTCGGCTGGACTACATGGGCAAAGGTCCTGGCGGCTGAAGGTGCCGACAAGCTTAATGTAAGAGCACAAAAGTGTGTTGTTCTGGTGCACTATGAGACGACCCACAAGACCTATTGTTTGTGGGACCTTGCAAGAAGAAGACTCATAAGCAGTTGTGACATATCTTTTGTTGAAAAGGAATCAGACAAGAAAGACATGCTTGATCCCACACAAGCTCCAAAACACAGAGAGTGGCTGGTGCTCCTGGAGTCTGGAGATCAAGCTCCTAAAAACAGGCTTGTGGTACCATTGCACCAAGCCGTGAAAAAGAGTGGTGTGGTTCAGAGAGCAGCTACACAGGCTAATGCAGGGGTAAACTACAACATAATTTCACCCAACAGAGGAAATAAACCCAGCAATCAGGCTGACCAGTCACACACAACCTAGAGAGCTAGAGAATACTCTCATGGCTCACTCCAAGTGGTCACACAACCCACAATACCATGGAGAATCGGCATGTATCCATTGTTAGCACACAAGGATCTCACCTCACCTAAAAAGTAAGTGGAGGTACTTTAATCCTAGTCAGGACACTCTGACAAGGCAATCCTAAGACAAATGACCTTTTTGGATATTTCTCCCATCAGTTCTTGAGCCTGAACCTCTTGCATTTTTCTTTTCTCATGCTAAAGCATGGAGCTGTCACCCATGTACACCCACATATCGGCGATCCATGACCCCATAAACTTTGAAAATTCACATCTCTCAGTCCAACCGTTGGATTGGCCTGAAATGTGGATGGTAGACAATCTGTCACATGATCTTTCCAATGGTGAAATCAGATTTATGATCTGAGTGGGAATCTGGTAGCTACCAAGAACTTACTCCTATGGACCTGAAACTGAGCCATATGGCTCCTTTTCCAACAATCTTCCACTTTGCCGCAATCAAAGTGGGTTGAGTCCAGAAGCTTTCATGCAGAACTGCAGCTTCTCACGGGTTATTGGCTTGGTGCAAAAATCACCGCCCTGCTTGCTCCTTGGAGTATACTCTAGCTTGATAGGACCCTTCTACACCATGTGTCTCATGAAGTGATAGGCGATGTCAATGTGTTTGGTGCGGGCATGGTTCTTGGGTTTCTTTGCGAGTGCAATTGCCCTCTGGTTTTTTACGCGCATGGGAACTGGAACTACTACACTCACACTCATCTCTACCATGAGACGCTAAAGCCAAACTACTTCCTTGGCTCCAAAAGCTGAGAGTTTCTTACAAGAGCTTCTCCTTGTCCTCTCTTTTTGTCTTGAGTAAGTAGATCCACATCTTGCAACTATGGTCATTAATGAAAGTCAACAAGTACTAGCGGCTGCCATTTGAAGGAGTGTGGAATGGTCCACACACATGAGAGTGAATCAGGTCTATGATTGGGGCCGCACGTTTTCCATTGCGCTCAAAGGGCTTTTTCTTTGCCTTTCCTTGAAGGCATGGCTGACAAAGCATCTTGCACTTTCCCTCATCCTTGGCCTTGCATCCCTCCATTCCATGAACCACTTCGTGCTGCTACATAACTTGTAGTGTATTGTCAGCCACATGGTCAAACCGATTTTGCCGAAGCTCAGCATCTATTTCTTTGGTGGAGCTGGCCGCCATGGTAGCGACCTGTGGTGTAACATCGCGCTTTGGAGACTTGGGCTCTTTAACCGCTGCATATCCCTTGTTTGTACTCTTGAAGGGTGTGGTCTCTAGTGCGTAGAGCCCATCTGGCATTTGTGCAACAAGAATCTCTTTGGGATAGAAGATCTTGATGTCCTTGTTCTTGACAATCAAGGCCTCTTCCTTCATGAAGACGACCGTCATGTTGTGGTCCTTAGTTTTGGACACCGATAAGACATTTACCCCAAAAGACAGCATGTCAATGACGTTCTCTAGCTTCAAGTCTTTCATGCATTGGTTCACGTTGATGCTCATCAACTTGTCTCCCTTGCCTTGCGCATGGACAAGGCTGCCATTGGCACACCTGAAGCAACGTTCAGTGTCCCAAATGGAAACAAACCCATCCTTCTCACTTGAAAAGTGGTGGTTTGTGCCAGAGTCCAGCCCATAGGTTCCACGCTTGAGTAGTGTCGCACTGTTGGTTGTTGGCACGCTCTCAGCCATCATGTTGGTCAACTCCTTCTTACCCTTTCCTTTGCCCTCGTTTTTGCCACCATGACCTCTGTGTTCCTTCTTGGAAACCCTGCACTCCCATGCCCAATGCCGTAGCTTGCCACAGTTATGGCACTTCCTAGGATGCTTTGGACCCCTTCCACCACCACCATTGCCTCTTCCTCCACGGCCACAGTTTCCGCTCAAGCTTTAACCAGAAGAGGATTTGTTGCCACGGCCACTATACGATGCAGCATAGGCTGAAATGTTAGCCTCACTACCATTGCGACCCATGGCCTTGTTGCGCACGTACTCTGACACTACCTTCTACGTCAAATGTTCCCCCCTCCAACCGCCAAAGACGACGATAAGAGGACCCTAGCTTTCAGGTTGGACCATGAGAAGAAACATGGCCCGCATGTTCGTATCAATTTCCTAGTTCATTTGGGTCACTCTGCTATAGTAGTTCTTCAAACAACAGTAGGATGTCCAGAAACCACCCTCCCTTGCTCACCCTCATCAAAGTCAGTTTTTGAAGGATGAAAAGGTGATTTGCAAGAGCCCTTCATTGGTGCACACGTGCAAGCTTTTCATAAGCCTTTCATGCTTGTGTGATACCTTGGAGGTGGACATGCTATAAATCATGCACTGATTTCACAAGATTCGAAAGCACCAAGTAATCTTTGACACCCCACACTTCATATCGAGCATCTCTTTTTCGAGGCTCAACCTCTCCTCCATGGAACATCTTCAACTAGTAATGCACACTCATGACAATCTTACATTTCCATTTTCACAAGGGAAACCCTGTCCCTATAGAATTTGTTATCCCACCATTGACCTACTCAAGACAGAGCATCGTAGGTGTCGTCATATTTCTCTAAATCTCTGCTTCATTGAGGTCAATGTAGGCCATTAAAAGTTTTTTTCTGCTACCAAGTTTTGAATGTGCAATCCATTGCTTACCCCTTACCCGTTGATCACCTCCAAACACAGAAGAACGCACTCTAGAAAACCCAGGGTCCTGCCTCTAAGGGCAGAGCTTATCCTGGTTAGGACCGACGGGTCATACTTTAAAGGGCAGAGCTTATCCTCAGCCCTTGTTTGCTAAGTGCCAACACCCACCAGTGGAGTTGATGAAGCAGATTGAGCCAATGGAGCTGATATAGCTGATATTCTCTCCAAGACAAAGAGGGCAAGAGAGCATGCACAAGGCTGCCTCAAAACTAGTCATTGTAGGCCCATAACTCCATGTCAACAGGCCTCAGGCAACGGACTAGAAAACAAGGCCAACACAATGATACTTGTCCTTTGCTTTTAGTATTGCACCAAGGAGTAGATATCACCCTCAAAATCACGGTTCCACATTGAGCAGTTCATACGAATCACTTCCTTGCACTTTGTCCTTAGCACCTGCTCACTTTTGCGCAAGGAGCTAACTCTTGGGGCTTAGACCAACCAATGTTTTTTCAGTGTCTGCCTTTGGTGGAAAACTCTGTGAGGAGTCTCAAAGGTAAGGAATGTGATGAATCATAAGCAAAAGTATCTATAGCCCTAGAGCCAGCCTCTAGCCTAAGCGCACAGTGGCTCATTGGATGAGCCACTTTGGGAGGACTCTGGATTGCATCATCCCCCTTGCCTACATGGCGCTCTCCCTAACTGCCAAGTGTTGCCACCCACAAGGAATAATCTTGGAATGTTTTATGATGTCTCTTAGAACCTTTGTGTCCCCCTTTTGGTCAGAGGAAGATTAGTCACTCAGCTGGGATTTGACCTAGTGACCTCTCGCTCTAGAGACTAACTCTGGAATGTCTCAGCCACAAGGAGTTGTCCTGGGTAATTTTTGCTGGTTATACTATTCAATATAGACCAAGGGGACTTCCCCCAAAGGAGTAGTGCATGCCTTGTCTATCTGGACCAGTCNCCCACAAGGAATAATCTTGGAATGTTTTATGATGTCTCTTAGAACCTTTGTGTCCCCCTTTTGGTCAGAGGAAGATTAGTCACTCAGCTGGGATTTGACCTAGTGACCTCTCGCTCTAGAGACTAACTCTGGAATGTCTCAGCCACAAGGAGTTGTCCTGGGTAATTTTTGCTGGTTATACTATTCAATATAGACCAAGGGGACTTCCCCCAAAGGAGTAGTGCATGCCTTGTCTATCTGGACCAGTCTCATACGACTTACTCCAAGGGAGAAGTGCATGCCTAGTCTGTCCTGTGGTTGTTTAAATGTCAGTTACGGACAAGGGGCATATTAGGTCAACGGTGGCAAAGTCGGTAAAACAGGACAACATACACTGCCAGTTGGGGAGAACTAAGATCCCGCATGGGTAGAGCATTGCACCAATGGTGTAGGCACTAGATTGTAAGAACAGGCATGAACGCTATGGCCACATCGACATGCGCGCCTTGCAGCTACTTCAAGCAAAGCAGATGGTGCGTGACTTGCCCATAATTTCCATCTTTGAGTAGCAGTTGTGCATCAGCTGTTAAAGGGGAACCAATATCCCGAAGCATTATTTGGACCATGAGAGCGTGCAACAGAGGTACTCAAGCTAGTTCACATAGAATTGTGTGGTCCCATACAGATCCAGAGCTTTGGAGGCTCTAGGTATCGATGATTTCATCTGTTACACTGCTGTGTTTTTCCTTTCTTCCAAGGACCAGGGCTTTGAGAGCCTCAGGAAATTCAAGGCAATGTTAGAGTACAAGACTTGCAAGAAAATCAGGGCATTGTACAGTGACCGTGGTGGAGAGTACCTTAGCAAGGAGTTCAAGGACTACCTCGTAGCAGCATCAAGACCTTGACATCAAGGTATCGCGTACCACGCCATACTCGCCACAGTTTAACACTATAGCATAACACGCCAATCACATCATCATTGAGTCAACGCGCTCCATGATGTACATCAAGAACTGCAATCCAACTAAGGCATTAGAATAGATGACGCCGTACGAGGTGTGATTTGCCAAAAAGCCAAGCGTTGGCCACCTTCTTCCATTACGTAGCTTGCGCACATGCACGTGCCAAAGGAGAAGCGGGGAAAATGGGACACAAAGAGCATGTAGATGCTGAGGATCAGCTATCATTATTGAAAGATAGGCCATCTGGCTTAGTTTAGGTCCACAGGAGCAAATTCCAAGAAACTATGAGACGCCTCCTCCGATCGTCAATCCAACTTTTTCATTGAAAAGATCCAAGTTTCAGGCCGATCCAACAGTCGGATGGTGATACATGAATTTTGTGAATTTCGCGGATCATCGACTAGCGGTGTGTGGGTGACCATGGGCGACAGCTTCCATGCCTTAGCCTGAAAAAAAGACAAAAGGCAAGAGGTCTAGTGTCAATACCTGGTAGGAGAAATATCCAAAAGGGTTCTAGATTCTTGGGTTGCCTTGTCACATTATACTGACTAGGAAAACATTTCAACCGGCCTAAGGCAACGAAATGGAAAACAAGGTGAAAAAAATAGCAATTGCCTTCCCCTCCTACTATTGCAAGTAGGAGAAGATTTCTCCCTTAGAATCACAATTTCATAGTGAGCAGTTCATATGAATCACTTCCTTGCACTGAGGGTTTTGCACCTGGTTACTTTCGCACCTGGTTACTTTCGCACAAGGTTCTAAGTCATGGGGCTTAGACCAACCAATACTTCTTTAGTTTTTGTCTCTAATAGACAACTTTGTGATTAGTCTCAAAGGTAAGAACTGTAACCAATCACACATAACTGATATGTACTTATAGTCCTAGAGCCAGCCTCTAGCCTAGATCCACAATGGCTCCTTGGATGAGCCACTTTGGGGGTAATCTCAATTACATCATCCCAGCTGCCTACATGCCGCTCTCTGTGACCGCCAAGTGGTGTCACCCACAAGAACGGACCTTGGAATGTTCTAAGATGTCTCTAAGAACCTTCCTATCCCCCTTTTGCTCATATCCAGAACTAATCACTGGGCTGGGATTTGACCGACTGACCCGCAGCTGTAGAGACAAATTCTGGGATGTCAAACCCACAAGGAGCTCTCCTAGGTAGTGTTTGTCAGCTATAGAATCCAGTTTACACCAAGGGAACGTGGTCCAAAGGAGCGTTGCTTGCCTTGTCTATCTGGACCAGACTAAGAAGAACTTACTCCAAGGGAGTAGTACATGCCTAGTCTGTCATGTGCCTGTCCAAATATCAGCTATGGACAGGGGGCATATAAGGTCAACAAAAAGGTACCTCTCCTTAACTTTTTGGTGAGGTGAGATCCTTGTGTGCAAGCCATGGACACATGGCAATTCTCCATGGGATTGAGGGTTATTTGACCACTATGAGTGTACCATGAGAGCATTTTCTAGCTCTCTAGGTCATGTGTGAGTTGTGAGCCTGATTGGTAGGCTAATTTCTTTTCTTGTGTGAGATTATGGACTCAAGAGTGTGAGCCTTAGCCTCCATGGCTAAGAAGTGTAGCTTTTGAGAGGGCTGACTTGCCCAAGCTCTAGTTTACATGTAATCCAACATTTTTTGTGATTCAATAACCATTCATCAGAAGACCTGATGCCCTTTCATTACGACGCGCTCGTTGCTACAAAACTTCCTCTCTCCTTTAGTTACAACACTTGGTATGAGAGCCAGGTTATGCTAGTTTCAGCCAGCGCAAGCCTGTCACTTTCAGAGTGACAGGTTAGGGTCAAACATTTTTCAAGTTTGATGATCAGCAGGCAAATTTCAAAGATAGCAAGACAAGGTTTCCATTGAACCCAAGACCGCAAAGATAAAATCGTCATATAGAGAGATATGCTGAAAACGAGTTGGGCAGAGGCTAGACTCTTATCTCTCAGTAAGAAAATTGCCTTGACATAACCATAAATTTGTCATTTCTTTCCCAAATCTGGAACGTAGCAAATGCAAATAATATTAAAGTTAAAGAAATTTATTTTTCTTGAGCTTGCCATTGGTGCAAAGATATTTGCATTCTATTGGTACGTTTGGGAGAGACATTTACAAGTTGGCTGGTCTGAGCTAGAGTAGGAGCTGCTCCATATCCTGTTTCCAAAAGGGCATAACTTTCTAGATCTCCCATTGATGACCATGTTTTATGCATCCATCTGAAACATTTTTGAGCTGAAGTTTCTAGTGGTTGGCTTGCTTTTTCCACATTCCCAGTTTCCAGACCTCTATTGTCCATTTTCTGTTAGACAGATTTCTAGCACAAGTAGTAGCAGAAGCAGGAGTAGCGCCACCATTCAAGGGCAGCATTGAATGTCACCAAAGCTCAAAATGGCACCAGCAGATGATGTGAAAGCAGCCAAGCCCTTAGAGAGGCTAGAAGGATGTGCCAACATCACGTTTTGGAAGATCTGTACACGCCTCCCATTAGAGAAGAGGGGCTTGTGGGAGGTGGTGAGCGGCAAGGAGCCAAGTCCTTCTCCACAAGCAAAAGGCATGACCACAGCGTAGGTAGTGGGGGGGAAGGCATCACAGAAGGGTGCAACAGATGCACGTTCATCTAAACTGCAATAGTGACACATGAAGAGTGGAAAAAGAAAGATACACAGACTTACAATTTTCTTATCAACATCATCTCTGACCCGCATTTTCAGTATATGAGAGACAGGGATACCCAAAACCATGGCAGACTAGGGGAAGAGGAACAGCTCTGTCCATGTTGGACAAGACCCTCCAGCCCCAACGGGATTAAGCTCTACCCCTTTTAGAAGGTGGTAAGACCCCGAGTCCGTTCTCTCACGACGGCACCATCGCATTAGGCAATCATTGGCGGGAGGGGTATGCAACAGAACCAACTGCACCTTTGACAACGGTCACAGTCTGCAGCCTCATCAGCCTCATCGGCCTCAACGAAGAAGAGTAACAGCGAAGCAGAGAAGACAAGCAACCGCAAGAAATGGCGGATCCGACTCAAGCCTGCCTTGAGGCGGGTATGTCCACATTCACGGGGACATGTGTTCCCTAGTGGAAGTGGCATTTTGAGATTGTCATGAACGTGTAAGGGTACACACCGGGTAAGATTCTCGAATCCCGGGTTGGATTCTGATCCACGGTTCTGGATCCAAGGATGGATTTGGATCCTCGGATACAAGAAAAGATCCTCGGATCCTATGGATACCCGAATCTTTTCCGGATCCTACAGGCTCAGCAAGGATAATGCCTTACATTTTTTCACTCCTAACCCTGTTTTTCCCTCTTTTACATGTGGTGAAAAGATCCTCGGATCCCGAATCAAACATTGATCAAGGATCCAGATCCCCGGATTCGGATCCGGATCGGGGTTCACGGATATGTTCCCCGGATCCTAGGACTTGGTGTGCAGCCTTATGAACATGCGTGGCTACCTTGACATCCTAAAAGGGACCAAAACAGCACCCGCCCATGCAACGGTGACGACATATGCAGCTGACCTTGCAGCATGGACAATGAAGAACAACATGGCTCTCGCCATTCTTGTGACGTCCATCAATGAGAATTAACACTCCCACATCACAGGATGTACATTGGCTGCCGAGGCCTACGCAAAACTCGCACGTGTGTATCAACTGAATGCCTTAGCAAACCGACTCTTCATCTTCCAAAGGTTGATTTTGATGAGGGTGTGCAAAGGAGAATCGATACCCGCATTTTTGCAATCATTCAACAACGTGCTACAGGAGGTCCAATAAATGGAATGGAATCTCGACTCCAACATGCGTGCCATGATCCTTCTAATGGCGCTGCCGGAAAGCTAGGGGTCCTTGATCACCGTTCTTAGTGGTTGGAAGGAGGCAGATCTGACGTACGAGGCTGTCGCCGAACACGTCTGCAACGAGTCCATGCGACACAGTGGCAGTGAGGCAAGCATCTCAGCCTATGCATCTCGCATCGGTGGACAAGGCGCAAGCTCTCGCTCCAGTCAAAGCAACAACAGGAGCGGTGGCGGTGGAGGGAAAGGCAATGCTGGTGGGAAGAGTTCCAAGAAGCCCGGCAACTGTCAAAACTGTGGCAAGGCTGGGCACTGGGCTAGGGACTGCCGTAGTCCCAAGAAAGAAGGTGGGATCAAAGGTGGAAAGGAGAAGAAGGAGCTCAACAACATGATGGCTAGGGGGCTGCCCATGAAGGGCGTAGTGATCCTCAGGCCCGGTGCATTCGCCCTTCACTCGGGCACCAACTACCACTCATCAAATGAGAAGGGTGGATTTGGCTCCATGGCCGAATCTGTCATGTGCATCAAGTGTGGAAATGGCGGCATCATCCAAGCCATGGACAAAGGGGACAAGGTCATCACGTTCAACGTGAATGGTGTGGAGAAGGTGGTCAACCTTCAAAAGGTGGTGTACATGCCCTTATTTGCAGCCAACTTGTTGTCTGTGTTACAAATCACTGACAACAACATGACAGTGGTGTTCACCAACAAGGAAGCGGTGGCCCTAAAAAACGAGGACATCCGGATTTTGTACACCAAATACGATCTTATGCCTCAAGTTCCAAGATTTGACGGCCTCTACGTGCCTCAAACCAAAGTAACCAAGGCGTCGGATGAGGAACTCGCATGTACCACCAAGACCGTGGCACCGGAGCCAAAGGATGCACCACCAGCAACCACTGCGGCCGCCACATCAACCAAGGACACTCACACTGAGCTGTGGCACCGGCGATTTTGCCATGTGGCCAATAGCACGCTACAGAAGGTGCAGGAGGAAGAGATTTTCTGGGTAACAAAAGGGTGCGCCATAAAGCATGGCGGATGGTGTGCATTGTGTGAACCATGTCTCCAAGCAAAGGCAAAGAAGTCGTTTGGGAGAGGAGGTCAACGAGCAGAGCACGTCTTAGAAATGATACACAATGATGTATGTGGACCCTTCCGCACATTGTCTTGTTGGCCTGAGGGTGAGTGTGCACCCTGGAGGGTCCCTAACAGTGGCTGGTTCACACCACCAACTGTTTTTGGAGAGACTGAAACTGTGGAGGCAACTGGTTCCAAGGATGGCAGAAAACTGGTCGGAGATTGAGGCAATGGTTTTTGCCTCAATTTATTGGGAATATACACTTGATCAAGGCTTGCAAATAGTGGCTTTTTATAGCCACTGATATGAGCTTTCCAGAAGACCGAAGCATGCCAGATTTGGAGCTTCCTAGCAGATTATATGGCTTCTAGAGTATCCCTTGATAGGCTGACCCTTTTCCCACCTAGGAAGGCATCCCTTCCCTCCTCTAGAAGCTTGTGCCCCTTCCTAGATTCCTTAGCTTGCTTCTAGTAAGAGGGAAGGTGTTCATAAGACCAAGACACCTCTAGATGCCTTGTAGAACAAGTCACCCCTTCTAGAATGTGTGCCAGCTTCCTAGACCCTCACCTGGCCTTCTAGAAACTTAAAGAGGAACTCTAGAGGTCGAGCTAGCTTCCTGGCATCTATTTTCCACCTCCCTTGAGGCAGGGCAGAATTTCATCTTGTGGGACTTGAACCCAGGCCCCTGCCTCTAGAGGTGGACACCATTAACCACTAAGCTACTAAGGCTTGTCTTTTTGGTGTTCCTTTTTGGAGTCACTCCTGCCATGGTGAGGAGCATCATTCCAACAATCTTTCCTTGCGCGTCACCCATGGCAGTTTTCCATGCTTAGCCTGCAACTCAAGAGGCTTGGGAAAGCCCAAGCTCCATACAAGTAGCATCATGCCTGTCCTTGGGTTGCGCCTTTGTCATGGCATCAGCAAGCATGTGCTTTGTGCCGCAGTGCACAAGCACCACATCACCTTTTGCAACAAGGTCTCGTGCAAAGTGATGCCGAATCTCTATGTGCTTGGTCCTCCGGTGTAGCAGAGGGTTCTTGGTCAGGCTGATGGCACNCCTTGCGCGTCACCCATGGCAGTTGTCCATGCTTAGCCTGCAACTCAAGAGGCTTGGGAAAGCCCAAGCTCCATACAAGTAGCATCATGCCTGTCCTTGGGTTGCGCCTTTGTCATGGCATCAGCAAGCATGTGCTTTGTGCCGCAGTGCACAAGCACCACATCACCTTTTGCAACAAGGTCTCGTGCAAAGTGATGCCGAATCTCTATGTGCTTGGTCCTCCGGTGTAGCAGAGGGTTCTTGGTCAGGCTGATGGCACTCATGTTGTCAACATTGAGTGCCGTTGGCATCTTTTGCGGCACCCCAATCTCCTAGAGCGATTGCTGCAGCCATAGTACCTCCTTTGCGGCTTCCGTGAGCGCAATATACTTCGCCTCAATGCTGGATAGAGCCGCACTGTCCTGCTTCCGGCTTCCCCAAGACACCACTGTACCACCAAGCACAAAACCATAGCCTGATGTTGACTTGCGGTCATCAACGTCACCTGCCCAGTCAGCATCAGATACCCAACCAACTCGAGGGAGTCAGTCTGCGCTCTCCCTCCAAACACAAGTCGTGAATGTGTCGTTGCCTTCAAGTAGCGGAGGATTTTCTTCACCGCTTGCCAATGTAGCGGCCCCCGATCATCAACATAGCAGCTCACTTGTCCTTCAGCAAAGGCAAGGTCAGGCTGCGTCGCCACCATGGCATACATTATGCTGTCAACTGCGGACTGGTACAGTACTCCAGCCATCTCCGCCTTCTCGTCCTCCGTGCTCGGGCCCATGCTCGAGCTCAGCTCCCATGTCGTTGTCATAGGTGTGCCGAAGGGGTTTCACTCCTCCATGTTGTAGTGGCGGAGCACCTCCTGCACATGTTTTTCTTGACCCATCTCCAGCGTGCGTGCTTTGTGGTCCCTCTTGATGGCGATGCCGAGGTAGTACTCAAGCTCACCCATGTTTGTCATCTTGAACCGGCCGCCAGGCTATTGTTTCAGGCTCTTGAGCTCCCCCTCATCCGAAGACACAAGGATGAGGTCATCCACATAGAGGATGACAATTTGGTGGAGTCTTGGCTGATTACGCACGTACACGCTGTGCTCGGCCTTGCAGCGCTTGAAGCCAAGCTCACCCATGAAACTATCCATCTTGAGGTACCACATGAGCGGAGCTTGTTTCAGTCCATAGAGCGCCTTGCGAAGCCGGCACACCTTCCCTTGTGGCACATCCACCCCCTCTGGCACCTCCATGTAGACTTCCTTCTCCAGGTCGGCATTGAGGAACGCGGTTTTCACGTCCATTTTGTGGATTTCGTAGTCGCGTGCCGCTGCCACCGAGAGGATAGTACGGATGGAGGAAACCTTGGCAAATGGTACAAAGGTCTTATCATAGTGCTCCCCTTTTCTCTAGGCATATCCTTTTGCCACCAGCCGCGCCTTGTACCGCTCCACCTTCCCCTCGTTTGTGAGCTTCTCCCGAAAGATCCACTTGGAGCCGATGATTTTCTCGCCCTCCGGCCGGTCAACCAGCTCCCAAGTGCCGTTCTCCTCGTGGGAGGCAAGCTCAGATTTTATTGCTCCCTCCCACTCAGCCCCATCCTTCCGCTATAGTGCCTCCTTTACAGATTGAGGCTCCTCTTGCGTGAAGAAGGCTTGTGCAAACCCAGTCCAAATGCCCTTGTCGGCATCATACCTTTTTGTCCTTCTTTGTACACGGTTACTCGTGCGGGGCTCTTGAGGCNTTTGTGAGCTTCTTCCGGAAGATCCACTTGGAGCCGATGATTTTCTCGCCCTCCGGCCAGTCAACCAGCTCCCAAGTGCCGTTCTCCTCGTGGGAGGCAAGCTCAGATTTTATTGCTCCCTCCCACTCAGCCCCATCCTTCCGCTATAGTGCCTCCTTTACAGATTGAGGCTCCTCTTGCGTGAAGAAGGCTTGTGCAAACCCAGTCCAAATGCCCTTGTCGGCATCATACCTTTTTGTCCTTCTTTGTACACGGTTACTCATGCGGGGCTCTTGAGGCGGTTGTTGTTGTTGTTGTCCCCTTTTTGTGCCATCCTCTCCAAGCGCCTGCTCACCCTCTCTTGGAGACCTTGGAGACATCTCTTGACTCCCCACCTCCACATCCATCTTTGGTGCTTTCGATTCCTCATCCAAACTGGCCGGAATAAAGTCTGCCACTCGCCCATCCCTCAAGCGATGCTCTCTGGTTGGTGGTGATGCGAGGATGTCACCCTCATTCATGTCATCCCGCGTCTCCTCCTCAAGAAGTGGCATCCACTCCCCCCTCTTCGAGAGACCTGCCTCCTTGTCTGTCCAACGGCTTTTCTCGTCAAACGTGACATCGCAACTCCGCACAATCTGCTACCTCCTTGGGTCATAGAGCTGGTGTGCCTTGCTTCCGCTCTCATATCCAAGGAAAATCAACCGGTGGGTACGCGGGTCTAGCTTGCTCCGTCCCTCACGTGCTTGTACCATTACATGTGCAACACAACCAAACGTGCGAAGGTGACCCACCGCCGGCTTCCTCCCGCTCCACACTTCTTGTGACGTCTTCCACGACTTGCTCTCCTTGTCCTTCAGCGGCTTGGTCGGCATGAGATTCATGATGTACGCTGCTGTCCTTGCCGCGTCCACCAAACACCGTTGTGTAAGTCCGGCGTCGCTCAACATGGATCACACCATGTTAAGGATTGTGCGATTCGCTCTCTGCGATGCCATTCTGTTGTGGGGAGTGTGGAGTTGTTTTCTGCCACTCAATCCCCTTGCTCTTCATCCACCCAAGGCATCCTGCATATTCACCGCCGTTGTCACTCCGGAACGCCTTCACCTTCAACTCTGGTTGCCGCTCCACATCTGCAACAAACTCTTGCATGCACGCATGGACCTCACTCTTCCGCTTCATTAGGTAGAGGTAGAGTTTCTGGCTGTTGTCCTTGATGAAGGTGAGGAAGTAGCGAGCTCCGCCGATGGAGCTCTCAAGCAGTCCACACACATCTGTGTGCACCACGGCCAGTTTTACCGATGCACGTGTCCCCTTGGCCACAAATGGCTGCCCCGTTGATTTGCCAATGATTCATGGCTCACACACGGTCTCCTTGGTTCCATCAAGGTTGCTCATTTGGAGACCCCGCACCACTTCCCTCTTAGCCATCTCCTTCACTGTCGATGGAGAAATGTGGCAGAGTCGACGGCGGCATAGGTCCAGGTCTCCTCCATCCTTCGTTGGACGATTGGCGGCGTTGGACCCCACTCGGCTGCTGAGGATCTTTGTGCATAGCAGGTACAAGTCGTCCTCCCTCTTGGCACGCACAATCCCCTCACCTTTGTCCTCTTTGCGGATGACAGCCTCCTTCTTTGTGAAGAGCACCTCAAGTCCCTTGTCAGTAAGCCGGCTGACGGAGAGCAGGTTTACCCCAAAAATGGGCATACCAGCACATCGTAGATTATACTCGTGACTGGTTTTCCATCCACAATTGACTCAATGCGGACGTTACCCTCACCGGCTGCCACCTCTCTTTTTCCATTGGCCACCGTCATGCGTCTCTCCGAGGCGCCATAGGTGACAAATGCTGCCTTGTTGCATTGCGTGTGGCGGCCTGATCCAAAAGTCAATGACGGCAACTCCCGGATCCTTCAAGTTGGTGGAGTTGTACGCCATAAGGGCGTGCTCGTCTTTCTTCCCACCCCGCTGCGACCGATCTGTTTTCTTCTTAGGACAGTTGCGCGCGTAGTGGCCCTCCTTGCCGCAGTTGAAGCACTCCCCCTTCTTGTCACCCTTCTTGGTGCCCTGTTTAAAACCCTTCCACTTGTCGCCTCGGCTTCCAGTTTGAGGATGAACCGTGTAAGGTGAACTTGATGTCGTTGCACTCTCTCAACCGCCACGTTGCATCCACTCATTGCGCACGTACTCAGCAACCTTCGGGTACTTGAGCTCGTCAGAAGGCCAGCCACCAAGGACTGTGATCATGGGACTCCAACTGTCCGACAAGGCCAGAAGGAGGATCATAGCTTGTAGCTGAGAGTCGACCTCCCAACTAGTGGCCATGCACTCTGTTGCGAGTGACTCAATCTGTTGCATGATCTCCATGATGTTGTCACCTTCGTTAAGTCGAAGGGTGATGAACCGTTTCAAGATGACCAGCTGATTGGCAAGGTTGCTTGACTGGTAGATGTAGCATTGTTTTGACCATGCTTCTGTGGCCAGGGTGCATCCTTGGATGTCCCCAAGTATTGGTGGACATAACGCGGAGACAAGGAGCGCCAACGCCTTTTTGTTGTGCTTCTTGTATGCCTCCTTCACCTCAGCCGTTGCAGTCTCCGGCGGAGCAGTCTCATCACCTTTCATGAGCTCAAGCAGTCCCTTGTCGTTGAGGAAGACCTCAAACTGCCACCTCCACAAGGCAAAGCCTGTCCCATCAAACTTAAGGACCGTACGGCTGCTCTCTTGCTCGCCGGATGCCATGTCTTATTGTTGGAAGCGGAAAATCAAGCTGACTTTGAACCCCTTAGAGGCCTGGGCCCATAACCCTTTGTTGGCTTGAGGGTGAGTGTGCACCCTGGAGGGTCCCTAGCAGTGGCTGGTTCACACCACCAACTGTTTTTGGAGAGACTGAAACTGTGGAGGCATCTCGTTCCAAGGATGGCGGAAAACTGGTCAGAGATTGAGGCAATAGTTTTGGCCTCAATTGACTGGGAATATACACTTGATCAAGGCTCACAAGCAGTGGCTTTTCATACCCACTGATATAAGCTTTCCAGAAGACCAAAGCATACCAGATTTGGAGCTTCCTAGCCGATTCTATGGCTTCCAGAGTATCCCTTCGTAGGCTGTCCTTTTTCCCACCTAGGAAGGCATCCCTTCCCTCCTCTAAAAGTTTCTGCCCCTTCCTAGACTCCTCAACTTGCTTCTAGTAGGAGGGAAAGTGTCCATAAGACCAAGACACCTCTAGATGCCTTGTAGAATAAGTCACCCCTTCTAGAAGGTGTGCCAGCTTCCTCGACCCTCACCTGGCCTTCTAGAAACTTACAGAGGAACTCTAGAGGTTGAGCTAGCTTGCTCGCATCTGTTTTCTACCTCCCTTGAGGCAGGGTAGAATTTCATCTTGTGGGACTTGAGCCCGGGCCCCTGCCTCTAGAGGTGGACACCATTAACCACTAAGCTACTAAGGCTTGTTTTTTTTGTGTTCCTTTTTGGAATCACTCCTGCCATGGCGAGGAGCATCATTCCAACACGTCTAACAAAGGAAGCAAGTACTTCCTTTCCTTCATAGACGACCACAGCCGCAAGTTGTGGATATACTTCCTCAAAACAAAGAGAGAGGTCAAAAAGAAGTTCCTCAAGTTTGACGCCATGGTGGAGCGGCAAACGTCCAAGAAGGTGAAGACGCTCCAAAGTGACAACGGGGGTCAGTACAAGGCATGCAAGCCTTGGCTCAAGCTTCATGGTATCCGCCACGAGCAAACCACCCCTTACAACCCCCAAAGCAAAAGCGTGGCCGAGAGGATAATCCAGACCCTACTCGGCATGGTGCGAAGCATGCTCTTCGACGCTAAGCTCCCACCTCACTTTTGGGCATAAGCAGCAACAACGGCCTGCTACCTCTTGAATCTCACGCCAAGAACCGCCTTGCAGAAGCGTGGAAAGGAGGAGGACAAGCAGATGAAGACCCCACAGGAAGCATGGTTGGGAAAGAAACCCAACACATCTCATCTGAAGGTGTTTGGGTCAACTGCATGGGTGAAGATCCAGTTGTGAGAAGGTGGAGGCAAGCTGGACACACGTTCCAAGGAAGTGCGTCATGGTTTGGTATAACACATTGCAGAAAGCCTATCGGCTTTGGGACCAAGAAGCAGGCAGGCTCCTCAGGAGCTGCGACGTCATGTTTGACGAACGCACCCTTGAAAAGGGAGAGCTACTGGACCCGAACCTCACTCCAAAAGTGGGAGAGTGGATAGTGTTGCTTGAGTCTGAAGACTAAAGCACCTGAAAAATGGCTCGCTTTGCAAGCACGTGGTGGGAATGGGAGAGTAGCTGTGGAGGATGATGCAGCATCCGACATGGACGCGAAAACCGAGGCGTCCAGGGCTTCCGAGTCTGACTTGGAGTCTGACAACTCGTCTGACGACGACGAAGACAAACCACCACGTGTGAAAGCACTAGCACCAGATGGACGTCTAGAAAGCATTTCTTTATGGGAAGCTGGACAAGGAAGTGCTGATGGAGGTTCCCAAAGGAGTCAAAGCTCCCAAGAGCAAGGTGTGCAAGTTGGTGAAAGCGCTCTACGGGCTGAGACAGGCCCCAAGGATGTGGTACAAAGACATGGATGGTTTCATGACCGGCCTCTCTTTTGTGCGTTGCCAAAATGACCCGAGCATGTAGGTGCGCGATGATGGGAGAGGGCTGATGCTCGTTGCACTGTACGTGGATGATCTAATCATGTGCTCGTCTTCGGTCGAGCTACTAGATGAGCTGAAGTCTGACCTCAGCCAAAGTTTAAAGATGAAAGACATGGGTACTCTTGATTACTACCTCAGGATTACCATCCACCGGAATTGAGTAGCAAGCACCATCGAACTCAACCAAACAAAGGAAATTGTTGACGAACCGAAGCCCTACCACATGGAAGAATGCAAACCTGTCAGCACCCAAATGACAACCGATACAAAGCTGAATACCTCCATGTCGCCAAGCAACAAAGTATAACAAAGGGAGATGCAACACATCCCCTACAAGTTCATCGTGGGTAGCATCATGTGCGCCATGGTAGGGAATCGTCCGGACATCTGCTATGCTATGGGACAAGTGAGCAGATTCGTGGCCAATCCTAGGCCACAACATTGGCAAGTAAGTAGTCAAGCGCATCTTGCGCTACCTACAAAAGACACGTCACATGGGTCTCATCCTTGGAGGCCAAGAAGGAACGGACCCCCTTTGCCTGAAGTGCTACACAAACACAGACTAGGGAGGAAATCTCAACAATGGGAAATCCACATCTCGATACGTGTGCATCTTGAATGGTGTTGTCATCTCATGGGCCAGTAGGAAGCAGGATTGTGTTTCGATGTCCACAGCTAAGGCACAGTACGTTGCTCTGTATGAGGTGTTCAAGGAGACGCAATGGCTGCGCAGCCTGCTTGACGGAATGACAGTGCCATAGAAGAATGCCACGGTCGTACACGTGGACAACATAAGCACCATCTTGATGGCTGAAGACAAGATCATCTCCCGGCAAGCAAAGCACGGCCACATACATTACCACTACTCACGTGACCTGGTCATGAAGAACGTGGTGGACTTGCAGCATTGCGGAACAAAGAGCATGCTTGCAGAGTAAATGACCAAGCCGCTGGAGAGCGACTTGCACTATGGAGGCATTCATGGATTCAACATGAGGAGTGCGGTAGAGGAAGGGTGAGCCCCAAGGCATTAATAGAACCCAGTAAGCGATGGATGGACAGAGATGCAAGGGAGAGATTTGTTGAAATAGTATGCACCTTGTCCACTGCCTAGCTGGCTAGCCACACATATAGACAAGGCATGCACTGCAATATGGAGTACGTCCCCTTGGTCTGTTCTGAGATGGGCCAGGAATGCACTGCCCATAATGGGTATGTCCTCTGTGGCTCATCAAAGGAACCATACCTTTTTGGCTTGGTTGAATAAGCATCGGAGTCTCAGGCAAGAGGTCGCGGGTTCAAACCCCGCGACGGTCGCAGTTTTCTTTGTGGTCCAAAGTGGGACAGGAAGCTTCTATGAAGCTTACTAGAGCCTGCCTTGAGGATGACACTTGGCGATCTAAGGACACACCAAGTAGGACTGTAGGTTGAGGTTGGCTCCAGTGGAGCCACTACAAACACAAGCTTTAACAAAGCTCAGCAAGTATGAAAGCCTATACCTTGCATGCATCCATTTACAGTTCTTGCCTTTGAGACTCCTCAGAGAGTGTCCAACCAAAGGTAGACACTAGAGACCAACATGTGGACTTTGTGAGGTTGCAAACCAAACGAACCTAAAGTGTCGATCCCTCGTTTGAGGGTGATATGTAATCTTGGGTGCAATACCAAGAGCCGTTGGCGGCCTCCCATGTCGGGACCCGTTTTCTAGACCGTTGCTATCCGCCGCATTGACACATTGCGCTCAAATCCCATGTACGAGAGTGCCGCATCCAACTTCTGGTTTGAAGTACGCGACGCTTCCTTGAGGCCATACAGCAACTTCTGCAGCTTACAAACCAAGTGCTCTTGGCCATCCATAATGAATCCCTCTTGCTACTCCTTGTAGATGTCCTTTTCTAGGTAACCATTCAAGAATGCCGTCTTGACATCCATGTGGTGAACTTCAAAGTCCTCAGCTACTGCATAAGAGAGGAGTGTGCGTATAGAAGAAAACTTTGTAATGAGAGAAAAGGTTTTTGTATAGTGGATGCCCTCCTACTGTGAGTAGCCCTTGGCAACGAGCCTCCCCTTTTACTCTTTCCAGGTTGCCATGTGCAACCCGCATCTTCTTGAATACCCACTTGCACTTCATTATCTTGGGTCCAGGTGGACGCTCAGTTAGCTTCCACATGCCATTGTCTAGTTAGGACTGTATCTCCTGCTACACAGCTTGTGCCCTATCTGTTGCATCTGGTGCTCCCATGGCCTCCTTGTATGACGTTGGCCCATCTCAATCTGTTGCAATTGCAAAATCTATCTGTTCTGGTTTCTGCAGCATCCAGACATGGTTGCGCTCACTAGATTTGTAGCGCACCCTGAGAGGGTACCTAAGACTAGTACTTAAGCATTAGTGGGCGGCTGGCATGGTGCTGCTGGCATAACTGTTGCGATAGGTGCTTCCGCATCTCCTGACTTTGCTCTTGCCAATGAGGTCGCTTTATCTACTGCATTCGACATTGGAGAGTAGAGTGGTTCTCCCACTGTCACACTTGAGTAAGGATCAGGAGAGACATGGTCAGGACGGTTACTTGCTCCCACAACCTCGTCAACTGGTGGTTCTGGTGCCTCTTCATAGACAATGTTGGTGGTCATGACGTTGCTTTTGTTAAAAATGACATCCTTGGAGATGATAACATGGCCAGTATCCCTCCTATAGAGGCCATACGCTTTGCTCGTAACGTCATAGCCCATCATGAGCATCTGTGCACTCTTTGCATCCCACTTTTGCTGCTTTTCCTTGGGCACATGGACGTGTGCTAAGCTGCAAAACACGCAGAGGTGGCCCAAGCTTCACTTCTTGCCAAACCACGCCTTGTATGGTATCATCTACTCCAGCGCTTTAGTTGGACTGCAGTTCTAGGTGCACACCGTAGTGCTCACTGCTCTAGCCTAGAAGTCATACGTGAGCTGAGCCATGTGCAGCATGGAGCTCGCCAACTCAACGATGGTGTGATTCGTGCATTCTGTTACACCATTCTCCTACGTCGAGTATGGCGCGGTACACTGTGCCTTGATGCAAGTTGCTGCAGTATTCCTTGGACTCATTGCTCAGGTATTCTCCACCGCGAACACTACAGAGTGTCTTGATTTTCTTGCCTGTCTGGGTATCCACCACTGCTTTGAATTCTTTGAACCTGTCAAAGTACTAGTCCTCCGAAAAAAGAAAGTACACAATAGTGTAATGGCTGAAATCATCAATGAAGGTCCAAAAATAACTAGAGCCTCCAAAGCTCTTGGTCACTATCGGGCCACACAGTTTTGTATTGACCAGCTCCAACACCTCCTTTGTGTGTTCCCCCACTCTTGAGAATGCCTTGCAATCCTGCATCCCCTCAAAACAGCCAATCCATAACCACTGTTCAAATTTGGAGATGGTGGGTAAGTCACGCACTATGTGCTTAGCTTGAAGCTATTGCAAGGTACGCATACTAATGTGGCCGTAGCGTGCATGCCAAATCTCACCATCCATTACCTACACCACTACTGCAAGACTCTGCTCATCTGGGATCTTAGTTGCCCCCACTAGGCGATACATGTTGCCCTCCTTCACCAACCTAGCCAACTCCTCTCCACTGTCCTTCTTGAGGATATAGCCACAGTCATCCTCAAAGGGGACACACGGTCTTATGTTGGTGAGAGAGGAGACCGGGAGGAGGTTGAATGTTGCACCCTATGGAACACTCGCACTTTAATGTCATGCGGGGTCTCCAATCACATCTCCACAATCTCAATCCCTTTAGCATACACCACCCAATCATCACCCAAAGCGATAGGGTGAGGGGGAATTGATAACAGCTACAAGAACCACTCCTTGTGGTTTGTCAAACTTTTCTTGCACCTTGAGTCCTTGTACCATGCCAAGTCTGCCTTCTCCACCTGCGACATGTCGGACTTTGCCATGAAGAGGCAATCACGCACCTCCTTGGCCACGTTTATGTTGCCTAAGTGGTGTACTCCAGCCTAGTTTTGCTACTGCTGCTGCTGATGCTGCTGTGATTGCTTTTGTTGTTGTTGTGGAGACTATTCCTTCTGTTGTTGCTGTTGTTCCTCGTTTTGCTCCCTCTTGAACTTGAATCACTCTTTCTTGTGATGCCCCTCTTTCTAACAAGAGTGGCACTTGCTTTCCTTCTTGCCTCTCTACTGCCTAGAAACTACTGCTGATACTGGTTGGGTGAGCTTGTGGCTACAAACATTGCTTTACTGTTGCTACTGCCATTGCGCTTTGCTACATTACAATGCACTTCCACCTGGACCAAGTGTATGCAAATAAAGTTGAGGTCAAGAGTCCGCTGGCAGTCAAACATCTCTCGCACCATGTTGTAGCTAGTTGGAAGTCCCTTGAGTAAGAGAAGAATGAAGCGTGTCACCTCCTAAGGGTCACCGGCCGCTCTCAGCTACTTTGCCAGATCCTTTGCCTAGTCCAGGTACACCTACATCCCTTGACCAACCTGCAATTTCAGTGCAATCATCTTCTCCTCCAAGAACATGAGGAATGCAGGGTCCTTACTCTCATACTTCTTGCACAACATGTCCCACCCCTCCTTTGCAGCAGCCTTGTCACTCATGTAATGAAGGTGCGGGCTGGAGACGGTGTTGACAAGAAACCTATAGGTCACTTATTCTTCCACTACTCATATGCTACTAATGTAGGTACACATGAACATGCATCATGTGCACCCTTCTACATCGTCATCCCTGCCACCACCTCTTGTGTGTTCCGCAAGCAAAAGGCATCAGCCTTTTGCTTGCGGATTTGGAGCTCACTCATCGCAAGTCACCACCTCTTCCAAGCCTCTCTCCTCCACTAGGAGACGGGTATGCAACGTCCAAAACGTGAAATCAGCGCGTCCCTCCAGCCTCTCCAAAGGTTGGGCTGCTGTCACAATGCCTGCTGCTGCCATTTTTAATTTTGGTGATGCTCACTCATGCCCATGGGCGGTGGTGCTACCCATGCTTCTGCTACTGCTTCTGTCCAAAATCTGTCTGATAGATAATGGACTAAAGATGCCAACAGATTGGGAATTCCAAAGAATTGAGCCCACCACTGGAACTTTCACCTCAAACGTTTTTTGGATCGACCCATAAAATAGGTTTATGAACAGGGGATTTTGAAAGATATGCCCTATTGAAAATAGGGTATGCTTCTACTCCTACTCCAACTCAGACCAGCCAACATGTAAATGGCGTTTCTCCGAAACAAATCGATGGAAGGAAAATAACTTTGAACCAAGGAAAAGCTTAGGAGAAATGCTTCAAGCATCTGAAAGATTTTGAGCTGTTCTCACTCTGCTGGCCCCTACAGTCCATTTTCTCTCAGAAAAATCTTTGGCAGAAGCAATAGCAGAAATAGGGGTAGCGCCGCCATTCAAGGGCAGCGTTGAGCAACACCAAAGCTCAAAATGGCAGCAACACGCGTGGTGACAGCAGCCTAGTCCTTGGAGAGGCTGGAAAGACGCGCCAACCCTATGTTTTGGAAGATCCGTACCCGCCTCCTTTTGGAGAAAAGGGGCTTATGGGAGTTGGTGATCGGCGAGAAGCCAGCTCCTAGTCCACAAGCAAAAGGCATCACCGAAGTGCAGGTGGTGGCGGAGAAGACGCCAAAGAAGGGTACAAATTGTGCAAGCTCATCTACAACTACAACAGCGGTGTATGAGTGGAAAAAAGGAAAAACAAGCTTATAGGTTGATTGTCAACACCATCTCCAACCCGAATCTTTTGTATGTGAGTGACAGGGGTACTGCAAAGTAGGAGTGGGATGCGTTGTGAAAGAAACATGAGAATGAGGGTGGTGGCTGATTAAAAATATAGGGTGGTGAAGGGATGGAGGCGTACCTAAATAGGACAAAAGATCGGAGAAAGTAGCTCAAAGGAGTAGACAGCCCTGTGGAACAGACGCGTTTCATTCTCCTCTTGCTGGGGGGACTCCCAGTGAGCTACAACATGGTGCATGAGACGCTAGAGTGCCAGCCAACACATTACTTTGACTTCATCTGTACACATGTGGTGGAAGTAGAACTATGTAGCAATGCAACAAAGCCCAATGGTGGCGGCAGCCATGAAGCAACTCTTGTGGCCATGGACTCACGCAACCAGCAACAGCAGCAGTGTGGGCAGCAAAGGAGCAAAAGGTAATGGAAGAGCCATTACTACAAGAAAGATGGGCACTAGAAGAAGGAGTGATTCAACTTTTAGAGGGACTAGAAGGAACAGCAACAACACTCATCGCAGTAGCAGTAAAAGCAGCATCCTCTATAGCAATATCACAGCAGTCATGACAACGTCAGCAGCAGCAGCAAATGTAAACCGGTGTGTGCCACTTTGGCAACATGAACGTGGCCAAGGAGGTGCGCAAGTGCCTTTTCATGGTGAAGTCAGACATGTCCAAGATAGAGGAGGCGAATCTGGTGTGGTACAAGGACATAGCGTGTACCAAGAGTCTAACGCACCACAAGGAGTGGTTCTCACAGTTCCTAGCAATTCTCCTCTCCTTATTGCTTTGGGTGATGATCGGGTGGTGTATGGTGAGGGGATTGTGATAGTTGAGATGTGGTTGGAGACCCTCCGTGGCATTGAAGTGGGAGTGCTCCATGGCATGCTATAGGTACCTCATGCTACATTTAACCGTTTCTCAGTCTCCTTTCTCAGAAACAAAGGACTCCACGTCTTCTTTGACATTGACTACAGCTACATCCTTGCAGACTTGCAAGAGCTCGTCGTCAACATGGCCAAGGGAGGAAGCGCTGATGTGGAGCTCTATACCTGACGGTTGGGGCATTTGGCTCCCGCAACCGTGAAAGAGATGGCAAAGTGCAACATTGTGAGTGACCTCATCATCTACGGTGCTCCATAGGCTGTACCACATGCAACAGCACACAAAACGTGGAAGCCTTGCACTTTGGACAAGGGGAGGCAGAAGCCCTTCAACAAGAACGCGGCTCACGCAAAGGACCAGGTGAAGGTCGTGCACAGCGACGTGTGCAACCCATTCAAAACTCCGTCGAAAAGCGACTTGATATACTTCGTCTCCTTCGTTGATGACTGTAGCAAAAAACTCTACGTATACTTCATGAAGCAGAAAGGGGAGGTCCTAGACTGGTTGATGGAGTATGTTACGACAATGGAGACGCAGACTGGACGAAAGGAAAGAGTGGTACATAGCGACAGTGGCGGAGAGTACGTGGACTTCAACGGGTGGATGAATCAGCGAGGCATCAACTTGGAACCCACTACGCCGTACTCACCACAGTTCAGCGAAGTAGCGCAGTATACAAACCACACGCTGCTCAACATGGTGTGAACCATGCTGGTGGATGCGTGGTTCCAATAAGTGTTCTAGATGGAGGCTGTGCGTTTAGCAAGCTACACCATCAACCTCATCCCAACAGTGGTGGTCAAGAGTAAGGGCGGCTGGAAGACGCCGTATGAGGTTTGGAGTGGGCACAAGTCAAACGTGGCACAGCTGAAGGTATTCCGGTGCAGGGCGCATGCGATGGTGTAGGCAATGCAACGACGTCACATCAAGCTAGAACTGCGTGAAAAGTCCGACTTGTTCCTTGGCTACGAGAGCACGCAAAAGGCATATCAACGCTGGGGCCCACGCATGCAAGAGACCATCCGTAGCCGTGACGTCGAGTTTGACATGCAGCAGAGCTTGAGCAACAGCAGCAACAACTTGAGCACTGGGAACACTCCAAAAGAGGAAGTGTAGTTCTAGCTCCTTTACTACAAGGAGGAGACGGCGGATGCAGAGGTCGATGACGCGACATCAGAGCGTGGCGATGCAGCAGCTGTAGCAGTCGACGCGAAAGACTCCAAAAACTATGTAGCTCGGTTGGAGAACCGATGGAATGATCCGTTGAAGGAGGCACAGCGGGTGCCAAAGCGCACACTCGCGATGGATTTTGCTTCAGGCGTCAAAGAAAATCCTGTGGATGTGCCGCCCGTCCGGTCGATGATTCACCGGAGCGGGAGAGATCCTCGGGGAGCCGTCCGCTCAATGATTCACCGGAGCAGGCAGAGTCGAAAGGATTGCATCATTGCTCCGGTGGCTCCGGTCAATGGATCAGCATGACGCGGTGTATCCTGCCTACATCAACAAAGCCGATGACCGTGCAAGAGGCTCTTGTGTGGCCTGAGGGAAAGCAGTGAGACGCCGCCATCAAGTTGGAGCTGGCATCCATTGCTAAAAACGACACGTGGGACCTGGTTGACAGGCCAAAAGACGCCAAGGTCATCGGCTCCAAGTGGGTCTTCAAGACCAAGTTCACGAAAGAAGGTGTGGTGGACAAGTACAAGGCACGGCTGGTGGCGAAGGTATACGCACAGCGTAAGGGCGAGAGCAACGATGAGATGTTTGCCCCTGTCGCAAACTACCGGCCGACCGGCGTCCGACCGATTAGGTGGCCGGCGGCCCGGCGGCCATCAAGTGACCGGCCGACTACTTGCCAATGAGCCACCAGCCACCAATCGAGCTGGTTGCGCAATCAGTAGCCAGAAGGTTGTAAGGCCTCAAGGGCCAAGGCCTCTGGCCTTGAGCCCTTATCCTCAATGTCTCCCCTTCTCCTCCTCAAGTGAGCAAGGTAAGGAATAGAGAGCAAGGAAGTGAGGCACGAGAGGAATTAGAGCATCGGCACAAAATTACTGGACGTGCCTTGCATGCAATGATTTTGTGGCGTCGTGTCAAAGATGACACTGGAGCTTGTGCGGTATGAACCTTAATTAATTTTTGGAAAAACATTGTGCAAACTCACACGTTGAAAGGAATGTCCACCTCATTTGGGACCCAAAATGGGAGGGCAAGGTAAACATGGAAACAAGCCTCTGAAGACTTTCAAGTCTCCCCGCATTTGTCATTGATGAAAATTGCCCCCAAACTGCCGAACAGGGGAAAATCCCTCGAGCAAGCTCGGAACGCCACTCTACAAAATTCAAAGATGACCTAAGTAAAGGACTGGAGACTAGACTCTTCACAGTGATTCTCTGGGCTATGGGATCCTCTTGACTGACTGGACGACAGTTCGAGTGGCTACGCCTGATGTAAAATGCCACGAGCAGCTTCAACAGCAACAAAAATGCCACAGGGCAATACGCCATCTATACTTATCTGTTTCATACGCCGTAAAGTGTGTTGGAAAGCTCTTTATGAGCTGTTCTTCACCAGTCTCGTTTTGTTGGGCTTCCTCTTATGTCCAACGGTTCTCGTTGAGTTTTTGTGGGACAGGATGGAGAGTGCCCACCCCCAAACCACGAAATTTTCCCCTCCATTCAAGGCTCCTTCTGTCCTCTGTCCAAAAACTAGAGCAGAGGCATTTTTACAAGGGACTCTCAAAGCCTAAGAGTAACTTGAAAGGAAGAAGAGTGATGCCTTCAAAATTTTTGTGGCTTCTCCAACACCACTCGCTCAAGGGAGACTCGGCCAAGAGACACCAGAGGCATTGAGGAACCTGAAGAGGAGACTAAGGAAGACAAAGTCAATAGGAAGACAAGAAATAGGAAAGATAGGGTAAAACAGTTGCTAGTAATTGTTAGAACTCCTCTTCCAATTTTTCCCATTGTTATTTCCAGGGATACCTCACATGTCTTATCATTCCCTTGAATTTTAATCTTTTGTTTTCCTAGATTCCAGCCACTACTAAATGCTGTGAATCATGGCTTAGGAAGACCTGTTTCAAAATCTACGTGATCTTGCCGACCGTGGTGGTCTAGAGTTCAGTATTCTTTCCACACCTCTGCTCATGAGCCCCAGCTAGAGCATTTGATTACACACGACCTCGGCATCCCTCCTCGTCAGCCCCAAGACAGTACGAACTATCTGTCTGGTAGTCAGGAGGTCACAGACGGCTGTTAGACTAAGAATTCTCTCTGGGGTGATACCCCAAATGATCGTTCAGTTTGTACTCCCCTTGTGGATGATGTTGCGGGGCTTGATAATGTGCAGTCATGCTTTGCGTCTGGGGCAGCCATATCACACAGAAGAGATATGACTGAGGACAAGATGCATAGGTCACAATGTGATGTGTCCTCTTACCGCGCCTCCCACCTGCCTCAGCTAGTCCATTTTTACCTCGTGGGTTCGTTATCTGTCCACACTGTTACAGATCGTGGTCGTTATGTTCTCACTCTCAGTGATGACTACTCATGCTTTTGATGGATGTCCTGCCTCTGAAAAAAGAGCAATGTAGCGGTTGTGGTTCGTGATGGGTTCCAAGTTGTAGAGTGTGAGTGTGGCCGTCCCCTTTGGCGCTTTCATTATGACCAAGCCGGTGAGCTTATGGAGGAGGTGGATGCCTTCCTCAGGAGTCGTGGAATCAGACATGAGACGTCTGCTCCCGACACCCCGGAGCACAACGCTGTCTGTAAGCACTGGAACCGCACCATGGCTGATGCGGTCCGAACCATGCGCATTGAGTCTGCCCTATCTGAGGGCTTCTTCTTTGAGGCCATGTCATACATGACTTTGGCTAGGAACAAAGTTCTCCATGGTCCCTTGCCCATTCCTATTACTCCCTGCCTATATTGGTACAGGTAGGACGCAGATCTTCATCCAGCACGCATCTACGGTTGTGTCACCAACGGCTAGCTCATCAAAGACGATCAGGATTGGAAGCTACCT
>SZWC01000692.1:86933-110406 GCA_023375785.1 Penium margaritaceum | reverse complement strand
GGGTTACATGATTGGCTTCCGACATTAAGACACTCTTGTCACGTTTGAAACCCACGAGTCCTGGGTTTCATACATGGCATGATACCTTGTTAGGTCGGAGCTCCATTTGTGTGACTTTGAAATGAGACCAGACAAGATCAATCTCATCTCAAAATGTTTGTGTGTTATCCCAACATTCGATCTCGTCTCGGTGTGTCTTGTGAAAATCAAAATCTCGTATCAAACTCTATGATTAACTCAAGATTTCAATGTTTCCAACACTGTGAAATGTGTTTAGCGTCAAGCGAACGCCGGGCTTCATCCACTTGAATGTGGTTCATGGCAAACTCAAGTCAACTCTAGCAAGTTCGCACAGGTTTAGCAACATACTGCCATTAGACATCCAATGACAAGACTTGTCGAACACTCGCGAATACATTAGCACGCATAAAATGAGTAGCCTTCGAGAACTCAACAGACGCCGAGTTACGTGTTGGTGATCATGTCTCTGTCAGCACCACAAACAACCATTTGCCAGGAAAGGATTGTGCCAAACTCAAACTCAAGTGGTTGGGGCCGTTTGTGACCAAGAGCACTGACAGCTATTGTTGCTAAACTCAAACTACCGGAATGCATGGCTACCCACCTAGTGATTCACATCGATAATCTGATACTTTGTTGGGACCCCAACGCGAACTTCCCCAACGGCAATATACCTCCGCCATCGCCTATGGAAGCAACCGAGGGCGCAAAATACATTGTCCAAGACATTTTGGGACACCCTTGCCGCGGACGAATCACAAGGTTATTGGTCAAATGCGAGGCTGTCTTGATTCGCATAACGGCAACAAATCCCTCAACAGGATATATGTGATGTGGATAACCGTATCAATGGTTACCTTTCCTGTGATTTGTGACGTTCCTGTCGACCTCTACAGTTTACAATGACAACTTGGTCGTGTCCATACTCGTGCGGATCCCTCATGCGGACCCTTGTGTTACTGGTGCCTCATCTGGTGGCGGACTACAAGCTTGGAGGTCACCGAAGACCGTTCCAGAGCTCTGGACGCTACCCTGGACCTCCTACAGGTTTTCTGTAGCACGCAGGAGTTTATCGGTGGACTAGTCGTGGGCTCGATTTGCATGTTTTTGCATTGTGTGTCCACCATTTGATACTGGATGCATGCATGTGACCAGTCGTAGCGTCTGCCTTGTGATCTTGCATGTCTAGGTTCAGACGGCGTAGCGTTTTGACATGTCTGCACACAGTTACCGCTAAAACAATGGTTTTGGGCCGGTTTTAGGACAGATCTTGCATCGTCGTGTGCGACACCCGTTGTGCGCTCCGTCAGGTACTTATGACATGGACTTATCATTTTTCATTTCTCTCTGCAAATGCTATTAAAGCATTCTGACACTTTGCCTTGTGTCTCCTAGCCAGACCCTTGCCGTTGTGTGTACGACTTGTGAATGTTGTCAGCGTCTGACGAGGCATTGATGCCTAGTCAGCGGTTGTGTTGCTAGGAAGCTTCCACGCATCTTCTCATGGTATCAGAGCATTGAGAAAGTTCTCATCGCGCTATCTAGCACAGATGCAACAAAGCGGTAGTAGTGAGAGTCACTAGTGTAGCAAATCCACAGGGACCTATCGATGAAAGCCGACTGCCCTCGACGTCGCTCACCATCATCACGTGAGACTGCATCAATTGCAAGCAACAGCTACAGTAGGCTGTAGTTGCCCGTAGCTATTAACATTGGCACATGCAGCAAGAGTAGCATTTAGCAGTATTAGCAACAGTGTAGCAACGTAGTAGCACAGCAGCAGCGGTAGTAGTACCTGCGGCAGCAGCACACGGCAGCCACAGCATAGCAGCAACGCGCGGTGGCAACAGCATAGCACCAACGTAATAGTAGCAGCAGCAGCAGTGGCGACAGCAACAGTAGTGGCAGTAGCAAAGCAGCAACGGAGCAGCAACAACAATAATAGCAGCGGTAGCAGCAGCATAGTAGTAGCGTAGCATTAGCGACGGTAGCAGCGCGCAGCGGCGATAGCAGCGTGCAGCACTCGCAGCGCGCAGAAACACCATGAGCAGCACCCAGTTGTTGCCACGACTGCGCTCACAGCCGTGTAGCTGCTCCTATACCTAACAACACACCAACAACAACGGTAGCTAAGCGGAAGCTGCCACGCAGCTTTCGTGCAACTTTCGTGTGGTTGCTACAAAGCGGTTGCCTACTCGTGCAGTAACCGCAAGGGTTGACACAAAAAAAAGGAGGACGGGAGCTGACATCAGCATTTTTCCTTACTGACGTCATCAGGTCATGCTGACGTCAGCAAGAAGTTGTTGAGGTCAGCACCTAGTGAAATTTTTGGGTCAGAGAGTCAAGAGTTGTCAGAGTTTCAACTCCTCAAGAAACGTAGACGTTTGCACAATTTGACCACGTTGATCTCTCGGCCCATAATGAGCGGTAACATGACTCTGTCTGATGATAAGGGAAAAAGGATACTAGGTCCCTCTTCTTCCTCCTCAAGGGTCAGGAGCCCACGTTCGCAGCTATTCAAGACCTACGGAGCTAGCAGGACAAGATGCATCGTTTGTAGCAGGAGCACACGGACGCCATCCGTACCCTCACCAAGCTTCTTCGGGGTCATTCCATGACCCCATGATAGACCTCTAAGGATGCGGCCATTGACGCACCCTTTATACAGTTGTCAGCTCCAGCACAAGAGACAGGAGCTCTAGCCGACCCACCACCTCTTGATCCCTGGGATGAGGATTTAGATATGCCATGCATGGAGGGCGACTCCCCCGAGTGCGAGATTCGTGTGCCTCAGGAGCGTCTGCGCCAGCTTCGGACGAGCTCTCAACCCCCACACACATCTCGCTTTCCCGATATTCGAGCTTCCCCTGACCTCCAACCCAGTGACTTCCCTCTTCCTGGTGTCTTTCCTATCCCTTGTCCTTTCTAGCATGTGGTTACTCTCCCTATAGATGGGGAACCCAAGGACTTCGAGACAGCATCCCCACAATACGTCAGCAAGGACGGTTTTGACTGTTGGGAGATCCTCTTCCAGGTTAGGGCCACTTCACAGGGCAAGTGGCCCTACTATCACAGTCCGTATCAGACTACGGACCTCGCATAGGTGCTGACAGCGACTAAAGCGATGTGCGGACCTCTCTGTGCCATGTCGCGCGAGACCGTCGTCGACTTCCGCTCGTTCCTTGGCGAGGCGGGCATACACACCGGCGCTTATCCACGCCGGGGCTCGAACTTATCATTATCCTTCCTTGCTGCAAAGATGCACGCCACCCGCACCGCAGACATTCGTGCCTTTCACTCCCTTTGTCAAGGGCCTACCGAGCCTGCAACCAACTACTGGCAACGCGCCATGCGCATCTACACTCGCCTTGGGACCTTAGGAGGTACATGGCTATAAGTGCTCCGCACGATCATGCTCGGAGTTCGCCTTCAGAACACACACATCTTCACAAGGTACAGCGACACCGTCCTCGAGCATTTTTTGGCCTCACTACAACTTCTTACCCGGGCGCACCAGCTCTTCCTCCAGGTGACTTCTCCCCATCAGGAGCTTTTGGCTTATCAAGAGACACCCCACTTGGAGTGATGCTCCTCACCATAGCATGAGTGACTCCAAAAAACAAAACCAAAAACACAAGCCTCAGTGGCTTAGTGGTTAATGGTGTCCATCTCTAGAGGCGAGGGTCCGGGTTCAAGTCCCATAAGATCAAATTCAGTCTTGCCTCAAGCCAGGTGAAAAATAGATGCTAGGAAGCTAGCTCAACCTCTAGAATTCCTCCTTGAGTTTCTAGAAGGCTAAGTGAGGGTTCACGAAGTGGCCACATCTTCTACAAGGGGTGACTTGTCCTACAAGGCATCTAGAGGTGTCTTGGTCTACTGGATACCTTCCCTTTTACTAGAAGCAAGCTGAGGAATCTAGGAAGGGAGAGAAGCTTCTAGAGGAAGGAAGGGATGCCTTTCTAGGTGGGGAAAAGGATAGCTTACCAATGGCCACTCTAGAAGCCATAGAATCTCCTAGGAAGCTTCAAATCTGGCATGCTTTGGTGTTCTCAAAAGCTTAGATCAGTGGCTATAAAATGCCACTGCTTGTGAGCCTTGATGAAGAATTCATTCCTAGTCCATTGAGGCCCAAACTATTGCCTCACTCTTTGACTAGTTTTCTACCATCCTTGGAACCCGTTGGCTCCACAGTTTCCGTCTCTCCATAAACAGTTGGTGGTATGAACCAGCCACTACTAGGGACCCTCCAGGGTGCACACTCAACCTCTGGCCAACAAAGGGTTATGGGCCCACGCNTCTAGGTGGGGAAAAGGATAGCTTACCAATGGCCACTCTAGAAGCCATAGAATCTCCTAGGAAGCTTCAAATCTGGCATGCTTTGGTGTTCTCAAAAGCTTAGATCAGTGGCTATAAAATGCCACTGCTTGTGAGCCTTGATGAAGAATTCATTCCTAGTCCATTGAGGCCCAAACTAGTGCCTCACTCTTTGACTAGTTTTCTACCATCCTTAGAACCCGTTGGCTCCACAGTTTCCGTCTCTCCAAAAACAGTTGGTGGTATGAACCAGCCACTACTAGGGACCCTCCAGGGTGCACACTCAACCTCTGGCCAACAAAGGGTTATGGGCCCACGCCTCTAAGGGATTCCAAGCAAGCTTAAGTTCACGCTTTGAACAGCATGACATGGCGACCAGCTAGCAAGACAACAGCCATGCTGTTCTTAAGTTTGATGGGACAAGCTTTGCCTTGTGGAGGTGACAGTTTGAGGTCTTCCTTGACGACAAAGGACTGCTTGAGCTTGTACAGGGTGATGAGATTGCTCCGCCGGAGACTGCAATGGCTGAGGTGAAGGAGGCATACAAGAAACATAACAAAAAGGCGTTCACGCTCCTTGTGTCCTCGTTATGTCCGCCACAACTTGGGCACATCCAAGGATACACCCTCGCCGCAGACGCATGGTCAAAACTCTCCTCCACCTACCAGTCAAGCAACCTTGTCAATCAGCTCTTCATCTCCAAACAGCTCGTCCCCCTCCAAGCCAACAAAGGTGACAACATCACAGAGATTATGCAGCAGATTGAGTCACTCACAGCGGAGTGCCTGGCCACTGGTTGGGAGGTTGACTCTATGTTGCAAGCTATGATTCTCCTTCTGGCCTTGCTGGACAGTTGGAGTCCCATGATCACAGTCCTTAGTGGCTGGCTTTCCGACAAGCTGAAGAACCCGAAGGTTGCTGAGCACGTGCGCAGCAAGTGGATGCGACGTGGCGGTTGAGAGAGTGCACTGGCATCAAGTTTAGCTTACACGGTTCACCATCACAACGGAGGCCGAGGCCAGAAGTGGAAGGGTGCAAAACAGGGCACCAAGAAGGTTGACAAGAAAGGGGAGTGCTTCAACTACGGCAAGAAGGGCCACAATGCGTGCAACTGCCCTGAGAAGCAAGAAGAAGCCAAACTGGTCGCACCAAGGAAGGAAGAAAGATGAGCAGGCCCTTATGGCGTACAACTCCACAAACTTGAAGGATACGGGAGTTTCCGTCATTGACTCTGGATCAGGCCGCCACGCGCAATGCAACAAGGCGGCATTAGTCACCTACGGCGCCTCGGAGAGACGCATGAAGGTGGCCAACAGCAAAACAGAGGTGGCCGCCGATGAGGGTAACGTCTACATCGCATCAATTGTGGATGGCAAGCCTGTCACGAGCGCAACCCACGACGTGCTCCACATGCCCAAATTTGGGGCAAACCTGCTCTCCGTCAGTCGCCTTACCGACAAGGGACTTAAGATGCTCTTCACTAATAAGGAGAGTGTCATCCACAAGGAGGGAAAAGGCGAGGTTATTGCGTACGCCAAGAGAAAGGACGACTTGTACCTGCTACGTGCAAAGATCCTCGGCAGCCGGGCGGTCCAACGCCGCACAGCTTGCAACGAAGGATAAAGGAGAACTGGACCTGTGGCACCGCCGACTTTGCCATGTTTCTCTATTGACGGTGAAAGAGATGGCAAAGAGAGAGGTGGTGCGGGGTCTCCAAATCAGTGGTCTTGATGGAACCAAAGATACCGTGTGTAAGCCATGCGTCATCGGCAAATCAACGCGGCAGCCGTTTGTGGCAAAGGGGACGCGTGCATCAACAAAGTTGGTAGTGGTACACACAAATGTGTGTGGACCACTTGAGAGCTCCATCGGCGGAGCTCGCTACTTCCTCACCTTCATCGAAGACCACAACTGCAAACTATACCTCTATCTCATGAAGCGGAAGAGCGAAGTCCTTGCATGCATGCAAGAGTTTGTGTCAAATGTGTAGCGGCAGATAAAGTTGAAGGTGAAGGCGTTATGAAGTGACAACGGCGGTGAATATGCCGGCTGCCTTGGGTGGATGAAAAACAACGGGATTGAATGGGAGAAAACAACTCCACACTCCCCGCAGCAAAATGGTGTCACAGAGAGAGTGAATCGCACAATCCTTAACATGGTGTGACCCATGTTGAGCGACGCCGGCCTTCAACAACGGTATTGGGCAGAGGGGGTACGGACAGCGGCATACGTAATGAACCTTACACCAACGAAGTCGTTGAAAGACAAGGAGAGCAAGGCGTGGACAACGCCACAAGAGGTATGGAACGGAAGAAAGCCGGCAGTGGATCATCTTCGCACGTTTTGTTGTGTTGCACGTGCGGTTGTGCAAGCACATGAAGGATGAAGCAAGCTGGACCCACAAACCCGCCGGTGTATTTTCCTTGGGTATGAGAGCGGAAGCAAGGCGTACCGACTCTTTGACCCAAGGAGGATGCAGATTGTACGGTGTCACAACGTCACATTCGACGATAAAAGCCGTTAGATGGATGAGGAGGCAGGTCTCTCCAAAAAGGGGAAGGGGTTGTAACTCCTCAAGGATGAGACGCCAGAGGATGTGAATAAGGGTGATGTCCTCCCAGCAGCACCAGCCGGAGAGGATTGCCCAGGGGATGGACGAGTGGTGGAATTTGTTCCGGCCAGTTCGGATGAGGAATCCAAAGCTGTGCGGAGATGGACGTAAAAATGGAGAGTTAACCGATGTCTCCAAGGTCTCAAAGAGAGGGGGAGCAGGCGCTTGGAGAGGATGGCACCAGAAGGAGACTGCAACAAGAACAACCGCCTCAACAGTTGCGCACGAGCCGTCGGGCGCGAAGCAGAACAAAGAGGTACGATGCCAAAAAGGGTATATGGACTGGGTTCGCACAAGTCTTCTTGAAGCAAGAGGAGCCTGTAGGAAGCATTGCACCAAAAGGATGGGGTTGAGTGCGAGGGAACAATAAAATGTAAGCTCGCCTCCCATGTAAAGAGATGCTCCTCAGTTGCATGTTGAGCATGGACGACTGCCATGGGTGATGCGCAAGGGAGAGGTTGTTGGAGTGATGCTCCTCACCATGGCACGAGCGACTCCAGAAGGAACACCAAAAAGACAAACCTTAGTGGCTTAGTGGTTAATGGTGTCCATCTCTAGAGGCAAGGGCCCGGGTTCAAGTCCCATAAGATCAAATTCTGCCCTGCCTCAAGCGAGGTAGAAAATAGATGCTAGGAAGCTAGCTCAACCTCTAGAATTCCTCCTTGACTTTCTAGAATGCTAAGTGATGGTCCAGGAAGTGCCACATCTTCTAGAAGGGATGACTTGTCCTACGAGGCATCTAGAGGTCTCTTGGTCTTCTGGATACCTTCCCTCCTACTAGAAGCAAGCTGAGGAATCTAGGAAGCGATAGAAGCTTCTAGAGGAAGGAGGGGATGCCTTCCTAGGTCGGGAAAAGGATAGCTTACCGAGGGCCACTCCAGAAGCCATAGAATCTCCTAGGAAGCTTCAAATCTGGCATGCTTTGGTGTTCTCGAAAGCTGAGATCAGTGGCTATAAAATGTTACCGCTTGTGACCCTTGATCAAGAATTCATTCCTATTCAATTGAGGCCCAAACTATTGCCTCACTCTCTCACTACTTTTCTACCATCCTTGGAACCAGTTGGCTCCACAGTTTCCGTCTCTTCAAAACAGTTGGTGGTGTGAACCAGCCACTGCTAGGGACCCTCCACGGTGCACACTCACCCTCAAGCCAACAAAGGGTTATGGGCCCACGCCTCTAAGGGATTCCAAGCAAGCTTGAGTTCACGCTTCGAACAACATGACATGGCGACCAGCAAGCAAGACAGCATCCGTGCTGTCCATAAGTTTGATGGGACAGTCTTTGCCTTGTGGAGGTGGCAGTTTGAGGTCTTCCGCGACGACAAGGGACTGCTTGAGCTTGTAAAGGGTGATGCGACTGCTCCACCGGAGACTGCAACGGCTGAGGTGAAGGACGCATACAAGAAGCGTAACAAAAAGTCATTCACACTCTTTTTGTTCGTGTTATGTCCGCCACAACTTGGGCACATCCAACAATGCACCCTCGCCACAGACGCATGGTTAAAACTCTCCTCCATCTACCAGTCAAGCAACCTTGCCAATCAACTCTTCATCTCCAAACAGCTCGTCACCCTCCAAGCCAGCAAAGGTGACAACATCATAGAGATCATGCAGCAGATTGAGTCACTCGCAGCGGAGTGCGTGGCCACTTGTCGGGAGGTTGACTCTATGTTGCAAGCTATGATTCTCCTTCTGGCCTTTCTGGACAGTTGGAGTCACATGATAACAGTCCTTAGTGGCTGGCTTTCTGACGAGCTGAAGTACCCAAAGGTTGCTGAGCACATGCGCAACAAGTGGATGTAACGTGGCGGTTCAGAGAGTGCAGCGGCATCAAGTTTAGCTTACACGGTTCACCATCGCAACGAAGGCCGAGGCCACAAGTGGAAGGGTGCAAAACAGGGCACCAAGAAGGTTGACAAGAAAGGGGGGTGCTTCAACTACGGCAAAGAGGGCCACAATGCGCGCAACTGCCCTGAGAAGAAACCAAACTCGTCGCAACAGGGCAGGAAGAAAGAAAAACAGGCCCTTATGGCGTAGAATTCCACAAACATGAAGGATCCGGGAGTTACCGTCATTGACTCCGGATCAGGCCACCACACTCAATGGAACAAGGCGGCATTTGTCACCTACGGCGCCTCGGAGAGACGCATGAAGGTGGCCAACGGCAAAACAGAGGTGGCCGTTGGTGAGGGTAACGTGTGCATCGCGTCCATTGTGGATGGCAAGCCTGTCACGAGCGCAACCCACGACGTGCTCCACATGCCCAAATTTGGGGCAAACCTGCTCTCCGTCAGTCGCCTTACCGACAAGGGACTTAAGGTGCTCTTCACAAAGAAGGAGGGTGTCATGCACAAGGAGGGAAAAGGCGAGGTTATTGCGTGCGCCAAGAGAAAGGACGACTTGTACCTACTACGTGCAAAGATCCTCGTCAACCGGGNCTTACCAATGGCCACTCTAGAAGCCATAGAATCTCCTAGGAAGCTTCAAATCTGGCATGCTTTGGTGTTCTCAAAAGCTTAGATCAGTGGCTATAAAATGCCACTGCTTGTGAGCCTTGATGAAGAATTCATTCCTAGTCCATTGAGGCCCAAACTATTGCCTCACTCTTTGACTAGTTTTCTACCATCCTTGGAACCCGTTGGCTCCACAGTTTCCGTCTCTCCATAAACAGTTGGTGGTATGAACCAGCCACTACTAGGGACCCTCCAGGGTGCACACTCAACCTCTGGCCAACAAAGGGTTATGGGCCCACGCCTCTAAGGGATTCCAAACAAGCTTAAGTTCACGCTTCGAACAGCATCACATGGCGACCAGCAAGCAAGACAATAGCCATGCTGTTCTTAAGTTTGATGGGACAGGCTTTGCCTTGTGGAGGTGACAGTTTGAGGTCTTCCTTGACGACAAAGGACTGCTTGAGCTTGTACAGGGTGATGAGATTGCTCCGCCGGAGACTGCAACGGCTGAGGTGAAGGAGGCATACAAGAAACGTAACAAAAAGGCGTTCACGCTCCTTGTGTCAGCATTATGTCCGCCACAACTTGGGCACATCCAAGGATACACCCTCGCCGCAGACGCATGGTCAAAACTCTCCTCCATCTACCAGTCAAGCAACCTTGTCAATCAGCTCTTCATCTCCAAACAGCTCGTCCCCCTCCAAGCCAACAAAGGTGACAACATCATAGAGATCATGCAGCAGATTGAGTCACTCACAGCGGAGTGCCTGGCCACTGGTTGGGAGGTTGACTCTATGTTGCAAGCTATGATTCTCCTTCTGGCCTTGCTGGACAGTTGGAGTCCCACGATCATAGTCCTTAGTGGCTGGCTTTCCGACAAGCTGAAGAACCCGAAGGTTGCTGAGCACGTGCGCAACAAGTGGATGCGACGTGGCAGTTGAGAGAGTGCACTGGCATCAAATTTAGCTTACACGGTTCACCATCACAACGGAGGCCGAGGCCACAAGTGGAAGGGTGCAAAACAGGGCACCAAGAAGGTTGACAAGAAAGGGGAGTGCTTCAACTACGGCAAGGAGGGCCACAATGCGTGCAACTGCCCTGAGAAGCAAGAAGAAGCCAAACTGGTCGCACCAAGGAAGGAAGAAAGACGAGCAGGCCCTTATGGCGTACAACTCCACAAACTTGAAGGATCCGGGAGTTTCCGTCATTGACTCTGGATCAGGCCGCCACGCGCAATGCAACAAGGCGGCATTTGTCACCTACGGCGCCTCGGAGAGACGCATGAAGGTGGCCAACAGCAAAACACAGGTGGCCGCCGGTGAGGGTAACGTCTGCATCGCGTCCATTGTGGATGGCAAGCCTGTCACGAGCGCAACCCACGACGTGCTCCACATGCCCAAATTTGGGGCAAACCTGCTCTCCGTCAGTCGCCTTACCGACAAGGGACTTAAGATGCTCTTCACTAATAAGGAGAGTGTCATCCACAAGGAGGGAAAAGGCGAGGTTATTGCGTACACCAAGAGAAAGGACGACTTGTACCTACTACGTGCAAAGATCCTCGGCAGCCGGGCGGTCCAACGCCGCATAGCTTGCAACGAAGGATGAAGGAGAACTGGACCTCTGGCACCGCCGACTTTGCCATGTTTCTCCATTGACGGTGAAAGAGATGGAAAAGAGAGAGGTGGTGCGGGGTCTCCAAATCAGTGGTCTTGATGGAACCAAAGAGATCGTGTGTAAGCCATGCGTCATCGGCAAATCAACGCGCGGCCGTTTGTGGCACAGGGGACGCGTGCATCAACAAAGTTGGCAGTGGTACACACAAATGTGTGTGGACCCTTTGAGAGCTCCATCGGCAGAGTTCGCTACTTCCTCACCTTCATCGAAGACCACAACTGCAAACTATACCTCTATCTCACGAAGCGGAAGAGCGAAGTCCTTGCATGAATGCAAGAGTTTGTGTCAAATGTGTAGCGGCAGACAAAGTTGAAGGTGAAGGCGTTATGAAGTGACAACGGCGGTGAATATGCCGGCTGCCTTGGGTGGATGAAAAACAACGGGATTGAGTGGGAGAATATAACTCCACACTCCCCGCAGCAAAATGGTGTCACAGAGAGAGTGAATCGCACAATCCTTAACATGGTATTTGGACTGGGTTCGCACAAGTCTTCTTGAAGCAAGAGGAGCCTGTAGGAAGCATTGCACCAGAAGGATGGGGTTGAGTGGGAGGGAACAATAAAATGTAAGCTCGCCTCCCATGTAGAGAGATGCTCCTCAGTTGCATGTTGAGCATGGACGACTGCCATGGGTGATGCGCAAGGGAGAGGTTGTTGGAGTGATGCTCCTCACCATGGCACGAGCGACTCCAGAAGGAACACCAAAAAGACAAACCTTAGTGGCTTAGTGGTTAATGGTGTCCATCTCTAGAGGTAAGGGCCCGGGTTCAAGTCCCATAAGATCAAATTCTGCCCTGCCTCAAGCGAGGTAGAAAATAGATGCTAGGAAGCTAGCTCAACCTCTAGAATTCCTCCTTGACTTTCTAGAATGCTAAGTGACGGTCCAGGAAGTGCCACATCTTCTAGAAGGGATGACTTGTCCTACAAGGCATCTAGAGGTCTCTTGGTCTTGTGGATACCTTCCCTCCTACTAGAAGCAAGTTGAGGAATCTAGGAAGCGATAGAAGCTTCTAAAGAAAGGAGGGGATGCCTTCCTAGGTGGGGAAAAGGATAGCTTACCGAGGGCCACTCCAGAAGCCATGCTCTCTCCTAGGAAGCTTCAAATCTGGCATGCTTTGGTGTTCTCGAAAGCTTAGATCAGTGGCTATAAAATGTTACGGCTTGTGACCCTTGATCACGAATTCATTCCTATTCAATTGAGGCCCAAACTATTGCCTCACTCTCTCACTAGTTTTCTACCATCCTTGGAACCAGTTGGCTCCACAGTTTCCGTCTCTTCAAAACAGTTGGTGGTGTGAACTAGCCACTGCTAGGTACCCTCCACGGTGCAGACTCACCCTCAAGCCAGCAAAGGGTTATGGGTCCACGCCTCTAAGGGATTCCAGGCAAACTTGAGTTCACGCTTCGAACAGCATGACATGGCGACCAGCAAGCAAGACAGCATCCGTGCTGTCCTTCAGTTTGATGGGACAGTCTTTGCCTTGTGGAGGTGGCAGTTTGAGGTCTTCCGCGACGACAAGGGACTGCTTGAGCTTGTAAAGGGTGATGAGAGTGCTCCACCGGAGACTGCAACGGCTGAGGTGAAGGAGGCATACAAGAAGCGTAACAAAAAGGCGTTCACACTCCTTTTGTTCGTGTTATGTCCGCCACAACTTTGGCACATCCAACAATGCACCCTCGCCGCAGACGCATGGTTAAAACTCTCCTCCATCTACCAGTCAAGCAACCTTGCCAATCAGCTCTTCATCTCCAAACAGCTCGTCACCCTCCAAGCCAGCAAAGGTGACAACATCATAGAGATCATGCAGCAGATTGAGTCACTCGCAGCGGCTTGCGTGGCCACTTGTCGGGAGGTTGACTCTATGTTGCAAGCTATGATTCTCCTTCTGGCCTTGCTGGACAGTTAGATTCACATGATAACAATCCTTAGTGGCTGGCTTTCTGACGAGCTGAAGTACCCAAAGGTTGCTGAGCACATGCGCAACAAGTGGATGTGACGTGGCGGTTCAGAGAGTGCAGCGGCATCAAGTTTAGCTTACACGGTTCACCATCGCAACGAAGGCCGAGGCCACAAGTGGAAGGGTGCAAAACAGGGCACCAAGAAGGTTGACAAGAAAGGGGGGTGCTTCAACTATGGCAAAGAGGGCCACAATGCGTGCAACTGCCCTGAGAAGAAACCAAACTCATCGCAACAGGGCAGGAAGAAAGAAAAACAGGCCCTTATGGCGTAGAATTCCACAAACATGAAGGATCCGGGAGTTACCGTCATTGACTCCGGATCAGGCCACCACACGCAATGCAACAAGGCGGCATTTGTCACCTACGGCGCCTCGGAGAGACGCATGAAGGTGGCCAACGGCAAAACAGAGGTGGCCGTTGGTGAGGGTAACGTGTGCATCGCGTCCATTGTAGATGGCAAGCCTGTCACGAGCGCAACCCACGACGTGCTCCACATGCCCAAATTTGGGGCAAACCTGCTCTCCGTCAGTCGCCTTACCGACAAGGGACTTAAGGTGCTCTTCACAAAGAAGGAGGGTGTCATGCACAAGGAGGGAAAAGGCGAGGTTATTGCGTGCGCCAAGAGAAAGGACGACTTGTACCTACTACGTGCAAAGATCCTCGTCAACCGGGCGGTCCAACGCCGCACGTCTTGTAACGAAGGATGAAGGAGACCTGGACCTGTGGCACCACCGACTTTGCCATGTTTCTCCATTGACGGTGAAAGAGATGGCAAAGAGAGAGGTGGCGCGGGGTCTCCAAATCAGTGGCCTTGATGGAACCAAAGAGACCGTGTGTAAGCCATGCGTCATCGGCAAATCAACGCGGCAGCCGTTTGTGGTAAAGGGGACGCATGCATCAACAAAGTTGGCAGTGGTACACACAAATGTGTGTGGACCACTTGAGAGCTCCATCGGTGGAGCTCACTACTTCCTCACCTTCATCGACGACCAGAACCGCAAAGTATACCTCCATCTCATGAAGCGGAAGAGCGAAGTCCTTGCATGCATGCAAGAGTTTGTGTCAGATGTGTAGCCATAGAGAGAGTTGAAGGTGAAGACGTTCTGAAGTAACAACGGCGATGAATATGACGGCTGCCTTGGGTGGATGAAGATCAAGGGGATTGAGTGGGAGAAAATAACTCCACACTCCGTGCAGCAAAATGGTTTTACAGAGAGAGTGAATTGCACAATCCTTAACATGGTGCGACCCATGTTGAGCGAAGTCGGCCTTCAACAACGGTATTGGGCAGAGGGGGCACGGACAGCGGCATACGTAATGAATCTTACACCGACGAAGTCGTTGAAGAACAAGGAGAGCAAGGCGTGGGCAACACCACAAGAGGTATGCAGCGGCAGAAAGCCGGTAGTGGATCACCTCCGCACGTTTGGTTGTGTTGCACGTGGGGTTGTGCAGGCACGTGAAGGGAGAAGCAAGCTGGACCCACAAACCTGCCGGTGTGTTTTCCTTGGGTATGAGAGCGGAAGCAAGGTGTACCGGCTCTTTGACCCAAGGAGGAAGCAGATTGTGCGGTGTCACAATGTCATGTTTGACAATAAAAGCTGTTAGACGGATGAGGAGGCAGGTCTCTCCAAAAGGGGGAAGGGGCTTTAACTCCTTGAGGGGGAGACGCCGGAGGACGTGAATGAGGGTGACGTCCTCGCAACAGCACCAGCCCGAGAGGATCGCCCACGGGATGGACCAGTGGTGGAATTTGTGCTGGCCAATTCGCATGAGGAATCCAAAGCTGCAGAGATTGACGTAAAATTGGTGACTTTACCGATGCCTCCAAGGTCTCCAAGAGAGGGGGAGCAGGCGCTTGGAGAGGATGGCACCAGAAGGAGACAGCAACAAGAACAACCGCCTCAACAGCCACGCACGAGCCGTCGTGCGCGAAGAAGAACAAAGAGGTACGATGCCGAAAAGGGCATTTGGACTGGGTTCGCACAAGTCTTCTTCAAGCAAGAGGAGCCTGAAGGAAGCATTGCACCAGAAGGATGGGGTTGAGTGGGAGGGAGCAATAAACTGTAAGCTCACCTCCCATGAGGAGAGAGGCTCCTCAGTTGCATGTTGAGCATGGACGACTGCCATGGGTGATGCGCAAGGGAGAGGTTGTTGGAGTGATGCTCCTCACCATGGTAGGAGTGACTCCAAAAAGGAACACCAAAAAGACAAACCTTAGTGGCTTAGTGGTTAATGGTGTCCATCTGTAGAGGCAAGGGCCCAGGTTCAAGTCCCATGAGATAAAACTCTGCCCTGCCTCAAGCGGGGTAGAAAACAGATGCTAGGAAGCTAGCTCAACCTCTAGAATTCCTCCTTGAGTTTCTCGAAGACTAAGTGAGGGTCCAGGAAGGTGCCACATCTTCTAGAAGGGATGACTTGTCCTACAAGGCATCTAGAGGTGTCTTGGTCTTCTGGATACCTTCCCTCCTACTAGAAGCAAGCTGAGGAATCTAGGAAGCGATAGAAGCTTCTAGAGGAAGGAAGGGATGCCTTCCTAGTGTGGAAAAGGACAGCCTACCAAGGGCCACTGTAGAAGCCATAGAATCTTTTAGGAAGCTTCAAATCGCGCATGCTTTGGTGTTCTGGAAAGCTTAGATCAGTGGCTATAAAATGCCACTGCTTGTGAGCCTTCATCAAGAGTTCATTCCTGGTCAATTGAGGCCAAAACAATTGCATAACTCTCTGACTAGTTTTCTGCCATCATTGGAACTAAATCCCTCCACACTTTCAGTCTCTCCAAAAACAGTTGGTAGTGTGGACCAGCCAGTGCTAGGGACCCTCTAGGATGCACAGTCACCCTCAGGCCAACACCCCCTTATTATAGCAGTCGCTGCATCACCACCGACGCCCCTCCTGCAGTCTCCTTCTCCATCCTCTGTCACTTCCTCCTCTTCCCCTTCTACCCCGCTTACACCGACTCAGACATAGGGTGTGGTGGTAGTAGCACAGGGGAAGAAGGGGCGACGGAGGCGCGGCTCAAGCCAGCAGCAGTCACAACAACAGCAATCATCGGGTAGTAGCACTAGACGTTTTGTTCACTGTTACAATTGTGGAGGTGCTCATCACTACACCGATTGCGAACACCAGCTCGACTGGGAACGGATAACTCATGGATTTAAGGCTGTGCACGCACTATAGTCTATGTCGAGCAGCACATCCTCCGAGCGCGCGGCGACCACGACCACAACAGTTCCCGCTTCACCACCGGTGAGCAGCGACGACCCGGATTCACGTGACCGTACCATCGCCGAGCTCCGATACCTTCTGGCGTTTTGCTTTCAAGAAGGTGCAAGTGAATTGTCATAGCCTAGTGGCTTACAAACTGTTTGTCTGTCTTTTCTTGTGGCTCCGGATGACTCGTGTGGGGCGGCACAGTTTGCATGTGATGACGATGGGCCTGACTGTACCGATTGGATTCATGAGTCCCACCTTTGTGCTCTTTATCGTTCCTCCCTACCTGTAGCCCAGCGTATGTCCGAGGTCGAGTGTTCCGTTGCCCATTGTATAGTGACATCCTCTAGTCGTGATTCCGGTGGCACTTGGATCATCAATTTTGACGCCCCTCATCATATGACCTGTCGTCGTAGTGACTTCGTTGTTCTCGGCCCTGTTGCGTCTGTTCGTTTCGTTTGCACAGGCTCACGTCAGTCCTTGCCAGTCCACGGTGTTGGGGTTGTGTGTTTTGATGGTCCGTCTGGCCCCCTGTATCTTTTCAAGGTATTTTTTGTGCCTGACCTTGAGCTGAGTTTGCTTTTTGACCGTGCCTGCACACTGATGGGACTCTCTGTGGAGCACACTACAGACGCTCCGAGTCTGACCGTCATTGAAACTCGTAGAGTTGTTCTTCGTGCCTCTATTGTGGTTGACTTATATCGTGTTTCTCCGACTTCTGCTCCTTGCTCCCCCTCCCCTTCAGCTCGACCTTTTGTCACAGGCGTTCTGTCTCCTGAGCACCAGCGATTGTTTCATTGCCGTCTCCGTCATGTAGGCTCTGACACCTTGTCGAAGCTTATTTGGACACAACCCGCCCTCGGTCTTGAAACGGCTTCCTTCGAGAAGCCACCCAAGACGAACTGTCTCTTTTGCACTCAGGGTAAGGTGCATCGTTGCACCTACCCTGAACCCCGTTCTTGCGCACTTTGCCCCCTTGAGTTTTTCCATTCAGACCTCCTTGCTCCTCTTCCTGTCAAGTCTCTGTCCGATCCGGGTCGATACGTCCTGACCCTGACTGACGAATTCACCTGGATGTGGTGGGTCTCTAGCCTAGGCCAGAAGAGTGAAGCCGCTCTCGCGGTTTGCCTCTGGCTAGTGATGGCTGAGCGTCACTCCCGCCACACGCTGCACACCTTCCACTTGGATCACGGCAGCGAGTTTCTTGGCGAGATGGATAGTTTCTTCGTCGAGCACGGGACTTTTTACCAGGTCTCCGCTCCTGCTACTCCTCAGCAGAAAGGTGTTTCTGAGCGCTAGAACCGCACCATGGAGGATGCAGTTTGCGGTATACGGTCTAAGTGTAGTCTCCCGGAGTCCTTCGCTTCTTAAGGATTCACCTATAGGACTTGGGTCTTGAACCAGCTTCCGCACTGTCCCCTTCCGGACCACGTTACACCGCATGAGCTCTAGTTCGGCCACCGTGTTGACTTGGGCCTCGGACGCGTCTGGGGAACCTTGGCTTCTCTGCGGTGCAATGAGGACGAGGGGTCCAATGTCTCACCGCGGAATTGCTTATGTGCCTTCGTAGGCATGTCCCCGCGATCGAAGGCCACACGCTTTTGGGACCCTGCTCATCATCGCATTGTTGAGTCATGCAACGCGCTCTTCTTTGAGTCACTCACCTACCGTGATCTGACATCGATCACGTCGCTGTCCGTCACGCACATTCCTACGTGTGAGGTTTCTCAACTTATGGAGGAGTTTGCGCCTCCGAGCACCTCTCGCCAGACTGATGTGTCCATTTGAGCTCCTTCCACTTCGCGCTCTCTGGCTCTTGATGACCTAGCGATCATCACTGTCGACCCAGAGATCTCTCTAGCACCGCCGACATCTAACCCTCTGTCCTCGCACCCCACACGTACCCATGATCATGTACCTGTGCGTACTCCTCTGACCGTAACTATGTCCGCCGGCACTCCTGCCTCTGTGTGTGGCCCTACCTCACCTGCTCCTAGTATCACACCGAGTCCCGTGTCTCCCGCACATGCATCTCCTCACACGGTATCACCAGCTCCCGTGCCTCAGCCCTCCCTAGCCGTGATCGTGCCTGATCTTGAGCCTGAATTGCGCCCTTCGAGGCCAACTTACTCCCATGAGCCTGGCGGTCGTCTTCGACCAATGGACTCTAGAGCTCAACGAGTGTCTGGTCCTACACCATGGCACTCCACTCACAGCATCGCGAGTGGTGATCTCTACACAAAGGCCCTAAGCCTGAGTGTCCACACTAAGCACACAGAGGTATATCCACTGTGCCCCGTAGGGTACGACCTCGTCACTCGCGAGTTTTATATCGTTTGTGATGCAGCAACCGATCTTGTGGCCGTCAGACCTAGCACTGAGGCGTGCGCTTTTGCCACGCAGAGCTCTCCCTCTATGGCGCCTGACCCGGGCACACTGATGGAAGCTCTCTCATTATAGGATGCTGGCGCTTAGCGTGCTGCTTGCGAGGATGAGCTTCACGCCATCCAAGAGCAAGGAGTTTACGAGCTAGCCAACCTTCCACCAGGGAGAAAGGCTATTCAGGTCAAGTGGGTCTTTCGCAAGAAAGTGAAGCCGGATGGCTCACTGGAACGCAACAAGGCCCTCTTGGTCGTCAAGGGGTACTCTCAAATTGAGGGCATCGATTACACTGACACCTTTGCCCCTGTTGGCCGCATGACCTCAGCTCGAGCTCTGTTCGGTGCCATTGCTCAGCATGACTCGAAACTGCACCAGATGGATGTGAACAATGCATTCCTCCATGGCTCTCTAGATGAGTAGATTTACCTGGCTTTCAGAACGGTGACAAGGTCTGGCATTTGTCAAGTCCTTGTACGGGCTTGAGTTGTCTCTTCGGTGTTCGAACCAGGAGATCACTGGCACCCTAACTCGTGCGGAATATGTATAGAGCGAGGCTGATCCCTCTCTCTTCATCGGACGACCGCCTGCGCCGTTCACCGGCATCTTGATCTATGTCGACGACCTTTTCATCGCGTCTCCTTCACTGGAGGCCGTGAAGGAGGCCAAGGTTGTCCTCCAGACTGCCTACAGGATGAAGGACCTTGGTCCTGCAGCGGTGTTTCTTGGCATGGAGTTCGTGCGACACCGCAGACGTCGTACTCTACTACTGCATCACGCCTGATACGCACGTGTTGGGGAGCGATTCAGCGACCTTCTCTGCGTAGTGCCCATGGCTTCCGCACCTCACGCCTGACGGACACGATGCCCTGAAGGTGGACGATCCCACACAGCTGGGGGAGACAGTAGACGTGATTCTTTACCTCCGTCTCATCGGATCTTCGATGTTCCTCGCCACCACCACACGTCATGACATTGCCTTTGCCGTCAACCTCCTTGCCCAGTTCTCGCAGGCTCCACGCGCTAGAGCCCTTCACGCAGCTGTGGGAGTGGTGCGGTATGTGATCTCCACACTGTACCTCGGACTCTGCTTTCGCCGGTAGTGTTCGGTGGTTCTTGACGGCTACATTGACAACGACTGGGCCTGGAGCCCAGATGGACGCAGTCCACCGGTTACGTGTTCCTGCTCGATGGTACCGCTGTGTCCTGGTGCATCGGGAAGCAGTGCTGCATTGCACGTAGCTCATCGAAGGCGGAGTATGTTCCTTTGGGTGCAGGGGCTGTTGAGGTGGTATGGCTGGAGCACCTGTTGCTTGAGCTGGGTCAGTCAGTACCTGCCATCGTGCTTCGTTGCGACAACCAGGGTGCTCTTACCATTGCGGAGAACTCTGGTGTCTTTCGTGCTGGCACGAAGCATATTGCGTTTGAGCATCACTGTATGTGTGATCTGGTGGAGCGACACGTGATCTCCGTTATTTCAGTTGGCATTGACATGCAGCGTGCTTAGTTCTTAACGAAGGCACTAGCACGCGGAAACTTCCTAGTGGCCATTTGTTCTGTTGGGCTTCGCGCCTTACCTAAGAGTGGTTAAATGTGGGGTGTGTCTGTGTTCGTGTCACATATGTCCTTGCACTCATTGTTGTACTCGTCTCAGTGCTGCACGTGTATGGACATGCGTACCTTCGGGTCATGGGGGGTGTTGTTCTTGTCGACTTGTACAGTTTACTGTGACTACTCGGCTGTGTCCATACTTGTGCAGATCCTTGATGCGAACCCTGATGGTACCGGTGCGTCATCTGGTGGCCGACTACTAGCTTGGAGCTGACCGACGACCGTTCCAGAGCTCTCGTCGCTACGCAGGACCTCTTGCAGTTTTTCTTGCAGCACGCAGGAGTTTATCGGTGGACTGGTCGTGGGCCCGATTTGCATGATTTGCATTGCCAGACGTAGCGTCCGCCTTGCGATCCTGCACGTCTACGTTCATACGACGTAATGCTCTGACATATCTGCGCAGAGTTACCGCCAAAAGAGTGGCCGGTCTTAGGACAGATCTTGCACTGTCGCGTATGACACCCGCCGTGCGCCATGGCAGGTACTTATGCCATGGACCTGTCATTTGACATTTCTCTCTGCAAATGTTATTGAAGTATTCTAACACTTTGCCTTGTGTATTCTAGGCAGACCCTTACCGTTGTGAGCACGACTTGTGACTATCGTCACCGTCTGACCAGGCACTCACACCTAGTCGAAAGCTATGTTGCTAAGAAGCTTCCACGCATCTTCTCAACCTAAACAGGCACCGACAAACCTCTTGCTATGCACCACGGCATTACGGATAGAAGGGGAAAGGGAGTGACATGTTCCCATCATTCCCTAGTCCCCAAGCTCCGGAAATGGGCACATCCATCATTACATCCACAGTTCATCATGGGTCAATTTCAAGTCAATCATTCGTGAACCAATTAATTCAGCTCCTATGATTCTATTTCAATGCCTCCTTAGAGACGTCACATGTTCTCTCAGTCAGTGGCATGTGGGCCTACTATGCCAACATCGCAAAAATGTCCTCAAAATGTATGTAGCAATGAAGCATGGAGGCTAAGCATTTACTGTCTTTTACTTCGGCAAAACGAGGCTTGTGTCTTGTTCTGTGAACACCAAAGGGTTGCTATGGATGTCACGCTCCGAGACAAAGTGTCTCTTGCTATCCAAGGTCCCACTCCTCATTACATTCTCATGATCTATCACACACTCTCCCTTGCGCAACTTCCCTTTCCTCTCCTAATCCTCTGCATGCTCGCTCACGGGTACAAGAGGTACTCGGGAGTTCGAGCAAATAATTTGAAACGTATGGACTGATTGGGAAGGCTCTCGCACGACTTGTCAGCCTAAACTACTCTCCCTCCTCTCCTCACCGTCGTGCTTCCCCTTCACCACTAATTGCCCTCCGCAACCCCTCCGCAACTCAATACCTCCCCCGTTGCTGCCGCAATCCTCTTCCAGTTGTCCTTGCAAATGCCTAGCCTCACAACCCCTTGGGCTTTCCTTTCCTTGCCATGCCACCTTTGGCCATGGGAAGGGCCAAGCGCTTCAACGTCCCCTCCACACTAAGCCTTCACTTCTTCCCTCATTTGTTGCCCCCACCCCTTCTTTCTTTTCCCTTTTTTCCCCACACCTTTGCCCTATGCATGGCACTACGAACTCACCCTACCCATGCCATGCCCCTTTCCAGCCCTCTGCTCTATTTGGCTCTGTCCCACACTGGGCTCCCCCTGCCCCTACCTCTTCTCACTATCTTCCCCCCGCCTCACAAATTCCTTACCTTTATGTCTTCCGTGCCTCTCCCCCTCACTCACCCTCATTCACATCCTCATTCTCACACTCACTCACACCCTCAGTCACACCCTCAGTCACACCCTCACACCCTCCGCTCTCCCTACTCCAGTCCCGTTGTCTTTCTGTGTCCCTGAACCTCCTCAATGCCTCCTCCCACACCTCACTCTTACACACAACTGCATCCGTCAACAAACGCACCACACTCCTTCGCACACAACTGCATCCATCAACAAACGCACCACACTCCTTCGCACACAACTGCATCCATCAACAAACGCACCACACTCCTTCGCACACAACTGCATCCATCAACAAACGCACCACACTCCTTCGCACACAACTTCATCCATCAACAAACGCACCACACTCCTTCGCACACAACTGCATCCATCAACAAACGCACCACACTCCTTCGCACACAACTGCATCCATCAACAAACGCACCATACTCCTTCGCACACAACTGCATCCATCAACAAACGCACCACACTCCTTCGCACACAACTGCATCCATCAACAAACGCACCACACTCCTTCGCACACAACTGCATCCATCAACAAACGCACCACACTCCTTCGCACACAACTGCATCCATCAACAAACGCACCACACTCCTTCGCACACAACTGCATCCATCAACAAACGCACCACACTCCTTCGCACACANCGTGCCTCTCCCCCTCACTCACCCTCATTCACATCCTCATTCTCACACTCACTCACACCCTCAGTCACACCCTCAGTCACACCCTCACACCCTCCGCTCTCCCTACTCCAGTCCCGTTGTCTTTCTGTGTCCCTGAACCTCCTCAATGCCTCCTCCCGCACCTCACTCTTACAGACAACTGCATCCATCAACAAACGCACCACACTCCTTCGCACACAACTGCATCCATCAACAAACGCACCACACTCCTTCGCACACAACTTCATCCATCAACAAACGCACCACACTCCTTCGCACACAACTTCATCCATCAACAAACGCACCACACTCCTTCGACCCCACTCCTTCCCCTCCCCTCCCCCTCACCCCTCCGCTTCACCTCCCCCTCCTAAAATCTGCACCTCTCCCTACCCTTGCCCCTCTCCAAGGCCCTAGACAGGCCCCAGCCCACTCAGCTGCTTCACTTTGCTTCCATTTCCGTTGCAATTCCTGTTGGCTGTCAGCTCTTTCCCATCCACAAAAGCTCCAATCGTCCAAACGCACTCACCATCCTCTCCTCTCCTCACACTTCCTGCCAACCTTCCGCACACCACACCATACCCTTGTCCACATCCCCTAAACCTCTCCCCACCCTTCCATTTTTGAGCCTCACTCCTTTGTGTAAAGACCACCTCTGCGCTACCCCTTGCCACCGCAGGGGCCCCTTCCCTCCCACCCTCCCACCCTCCCAAGCGGGCAGACAGGTGGTCGAGCCAGCGGGCCGGCCCGTAGGCATGTGTGTGTGTGTGTGTGTGTGTGTGTGTGTGCGTGCGTGCGTGCGTGCGTGCGTGCGTGCGTGCGTGCGT
>SZWC01000692.1:53606-71850 GCA_023375785.1 Penium margaritaceum | reverse complement strand
CGGAAGCTGAGCTCCCAGCTCCGGAACTGCTCGCCAGCCTGAAGCGGCGGTGGCGGCGTCTCAAAGTCCTTCTGCCTACGGCCGGCACCCAGAGTGGGGCCAAGGACGGAGGTCACTGTCTGCCGTTGGCGCTGAGTCTGCTATTGCGCTAAGTAGTACGTGGCGGCGGACACAGCGGGGCTAGCGTGTCCTGGAGGAATGAATGACAGCAGCGCGCTGGTGGCGGTTTGGGAGGCGACTGGTTGTAGCGCCGCAAGCTCCTGTGTCAAGGCGGCGAGTTGTTACTGAAGAGCAGCAAGTGGGTCAGGGGTGCCGCTAACATTACCAGTGGGCTACTGCTGCTGCTGCTGCTGCTGTAGGGGTGGCGGCTACTGCTGCTGCAGAGGCGGTGGTTGCCACTGTATGGGCGGTGGCTGCTGCTACTGTAGCGGTGGCGCCTGCTGCTGTAGAGGCGGCGGCTGTGGCTGCTGCAGCGGCGGTGGCTGGTGTTGTATGGGCGGCGGCTGCTGCTGCTGCAACGGCGGCGGCTGCTGTTGTAGAGGCGGTGGCTGCTGTTGCTGCAATGGCGACGGCTGCTGCTGTTGGTGCGGCGGCGGCATCTGCTGTTGCTGTGGCGGCGGCGGTTGCTCCTGTTGCGGCGGCGGTGGCAGCTGCTGCTCCTACGGCGGCGGTGGCTGCTACTGCTACATCGGCGGCGGGTGCTGCTGCTGCTGCTGCTGCTGCAGCAATCGCTGCAAGAAAGGAGGAGTAGGGGTCCCCCCATCAGAGGAGGACCCCTCCTTGCCGGGACTACCAGCCATGCCTTGGTGTCTGTTTTTTTTACTTTGTTTTTGTCTTTGTGTTGCTGATTTCAGCAGGAGGTTGGTGGAGTGGGGAATCTACCCACTCCTCTGGCCTTCCCCCTTTCCCCTTTCCCCCCTCTTCTCACCCTCCTTTTTTTGTTGATGACGTCAGTAGTGACGTCAGCAGTGACGTTTGTAGAGGGGTGCTGACGTCAGCAGCGGCGAATGTTGGGGCCGCCGCTGCTGCTGTTGGTGCTGATGCTGCTGCAGCCACTGCTGCTCCTGCTGCTCCTACTGCCGCTGCTCCTGTTGCTGCTGCTGCTGCTACTGTTACTGCTGGTGCTGCTACGAGTGCTACAGCTGCTGTTGCTGTTGCTGATGCTGCTGCAGTTGCAACTGCAGTTGCTGGTACTGCAAGCTACAGCAGTTGCTGTGGCTGCTGCTACTGCAGCAGCGAGCTGCTGCAACTCGCTGCTGCTACTCTTGCAGCTGCTACGCACTGCAGCAGCTGCTCGCTACAGCTGTAGGCTACTGCAGCGAGCTGTGGAGTTAGGGGAATTTTTTTGTCGTCTCTTTTTTTGTTTTTTGTTTTTTTTTTTCTTGTCATAGCGGGCAGCAGCCCACTGTCTGCTGCAAGCAGCGGGCTGCTGCTCGCCTAGCAGCAGCGAGCTGCTGCTCGTTGGCAGCAGCGGGCTGCTGCTCGCTGCTCGCTCGCTGCGAGCAGCGGGCAGCAGCAGCCGCGGCTGGCAGCTGCCAGCTGCTGCTCGCTGCTACTGCTGTTGCAGGTGGCGGCTGCTACAGCTCGCTACAGCAGCTGCTGCAGCCTGCTGCTGCTGCACGCTGCTGTAGCTGCTGCGTGCTGCGGCTACTGCCTGGTGCTGCTCTGGGCTGCTGCTGCGGGCTGCTGCTATGGGCTGGTGCTACGGGCTGCTGCTGCTGCTCGTTGCTGTTGCTGTTGCACGCTGCTACTGGTGCTACTGCGAGCTGCTGCTGCTGCGGGCTGCTGTTGCTTTTGCTGCAAGCTGTTGCTGCTGCGGGCTGCTGCGAGTTGCTGCTTCTGCCTGCTGCTGCTGGTGGTGCCAGTTAGTGCACCTGGGTGACGTTGCCGCGTGCGTCGTCGCCCACAGACGTCAGACGCCGCCTGCCGCTCACCTCCTTGCGTCACGCGTGGGGGTAAGTGCTGCCGAAACATTTTGGCAGCATTTCCCCTAGCCCAGTGGCCGTGGGAAAAAATCGGACGCCACCACCAGGAGGGTCAATGCTGTCGGAAAAAAATCCGGCAGCATTTCCCCTGCAGTGGCGCGTATGGGGGTCCGCCGGCGTGTCTGGCACCTGTTCGCCAGTCTTCTACTGGTGCTGCTACGCTCTGGCTCTAATACCAAAATGGAAAACTATGCAGCAGGTTGGGGCAGCAGCATTGTTGATGCAGCGTGCGGGCTTCCACGTTCGTTACTTAAGTCAGCTGCCCCCTTAGTGTGCTGCTCTAGAATCTAAGGCTAGAAGCTCTGGGTTTGTTACTCAGAAACGCGCGCGCCAGAGTTAGTGCCAGAAAGCAGCCGAAAACTGATAGTAACTGATTAGGAATGAAGAATGAATAGCAATGGGGGACCCCTCCAAGTTGTAGCCCCCCCCCTCCCAGCTCTCTAGAGCTTGTTACTCAGTTCATCAGCCAATCAGAAAATAGCTAATTTCAGGCTGGCAGGTTTTCTCAGCGAGGCCTGCTAGACGGCCGACAGCCCAAAACCCGGGCGTCGTCCGTTCTCCTTGAAAACTGGACCATACCATAATATCGGCGCTGCAAACGCAGCCGTGTAGTCAGAATCTGCTAGAAAAATAACAGCGAGGAGTTATGGCAGCCTGAACCCAGGCAGTGCCCACGATGGTTTATGCTGCCAAACATGGCCATGCAACATGCAACTGGGACCCTAGGCAGCGCATGACGACGCAGGCATGACAGTACGCGCTGGATGCATGCAGACAGCGACTGCGGTGGCAGTGACTGCCGGCAGCGCGACCGCCGAGGAGGCCTGCCGATGGAGCTGAACACGTCGCTGGAGAGAGGGGGCTCCAGCAAACTGTGAGAAGACCTCAGTGTGCGTCGGCTCCACCGGACGACACTCCATCAGCGTCGAGTCTTGCCGTCAGTCATCTGCACGCCGATGTACACAAGCCGAGAGGACACAACAGAGCACAATGAGCGCAAAAACCAACATGAACGAGGTACTCCCTGACAACTCGCGACCGAAGAGTACGCTCTCGGTGCTGGAGTAGGCGAAGGACCTCGTGTTGGCCGTCGGCAGCCAGGACTGCTGGCGGTTGCTGAAAGGTTCCTTCCGCCGTGTATGGAGCCAGCAGGCTCACATGAAACACGTAATGTATCTTCATACTCGGTGGAAGTAGCAATCGGTATGCCACTGGCCCGATGCGTGCCACAATGGGAAACGGCCCAATCCACTTCGGTAAAAGTTTTCTTGCCCCTGGCGACTTCAGCCGAAGGTTTTCAGTGCTAAGCAGCACTTTGTCACCGATGTCAAACGAGACCTCCCGGCGACCTTTGTCGGCATATGCCTTTTGTCGCTACCGAGCAGCTTGAAGGTGACCCTGCGCCTCCTGTAACAAGGAGTCGATGCGCTCGGCAATGGCTTGAGCGGAAGGAACCTGCCCTCCTATACTCCCACTCTTCACCAATGAAGAGGGTACCACTGGATGCCGACCACTGTTCAACACGAACGGTGTGAACTGTGTGGACTCGTTCACGGAGTTGTTCACCGCAAACTCTGCCAGTGCTAGGAATTCGTCCCAATCATGTATGGCATGGTCCACGTACATGCGGAGCATCTGCTCTAAAGTGCGATTCATGCGCTCTGTTTGTCCGTCAGTCTTAGGGTGTAATACAAGCTGTTGCTCAGCTTGTATTACATCATGTCCCTCTGCAGATATCAACATTTGTGATTCACTGCCGAAGTACTCGTGCGCCTTTTTCCAGAACTTACTAGCAAATTTTTGATCTCGATCGGAGATGATACGCAACGGCAAGCCGTGGTATTTTACGTCACCCTCAAAGAAAAGACGAGCGGTCTCCTCTGCGTTCACGTCAGTGGTTGTAGGAATGAAGTATGTCATCTTCGCCAAAAGATCCACAACCACTAGTATTGCATCATGGCCACGGGCCATGTCCGGAAGACCAGTAATGAAGTCCATGCTGACGCAGTCCCATGGAGTCCCAGGAATGGGAAGTTGTTGGAGGAGTCCAGCAGGCTTCTTGTTGCTAGCCTTATTCCGAAGACATGGATCGCATGTCATGCAATACTTACGGACATCAGCACTCCACCTTGGCCACCAATAGTGGTCCGAGAGTGCCTGTCCGGTCTTTCGGGGTTCCACCTGACCTGCGACCGGCGGGTCGTGGAACTGGGAGATAACCTTTGCTCGAAGGTCTCCCGAGTTTGGCACAACTACTTGTTCTTCGTGCCAAAGATTCCTGCGGCCTCCACCAAGCCGTATTTGTCCAGATTTTGAGAGTCTTGAAACCAAGAATCCACACAGTATCCCATCCGGATCCTGTTTACAAAACCGTTGTAATGGATAATCTGTCGTGGTGGTTGCCGCAAAGGTGCAGGGGGATCTCGTGGTTGTACTGTTATTGTTGCAATGGCCATAAAACACCCACTGACCTCGGTGGTTGCTTTAATTTCCATAGGCTTTCGGCTTAGTGGATCGGCCACATTGATGCGCCCTGGCTGATATTCTCAGGTATTCGCTCCAACGCGCCTGTTGTCTTGACATGTTTGGTTGCGTTTGGAAAAACACCAATGGATTATGGTTGGACACGACCGTCACATCCCCTTCAGCACCCTCGAGGTAGCAACGCCACATCTTGAAAGCGTGTACTACCGCAAGGAGCTCTTGATCCCCAGTCGTGTACCGCGTTTCTGCGGGGATGAGCTTCTGGCTCTCATACGCAACTGGGTGACCGTTCTGCATGAGGACGGCTCCAAGTCCTACTACCGACGAATCACATCGAACCTCCTACGGTTGCGATGGATCCGGAAGAGCTAGGACGGGCGCCGTGGAAAGAAGCTCTTTGAATTTGAGAAAAGTGTTCTTGCAATGAGATGTCTATTCCCAACGCACGTCTTTTCACGTGAGCCTGGTTAGCGGTGCTACCAAGGTGGAATACCCTTGCATAAACCGTCGAAAGTAGTTTGNAGCAACGCCACATCTTGAAAGCGTGTACTACCGCAAGGAGCTCTTGATCCCCAGTCGTGTACCGCGTTTCTGCGGGGATGAGCTTCTGGCTCTCATACGCAACTGGGTGACCGTTCTGCATGAGGACGGCTCCAAGTCCTACTACCGACGCATCACATCGAACCTCCCACGGTTGCGATGGATCCGGAAGAGCTAGGACGGGCGCCGTGGAAAGAAGCTCTTTGAATTTGAGAAAAGTGTTCTTGCAATGAGATGTCCATTCCCAACGCACGTCTTTTCACGTGAGCCTGGTTAGCGGTGCTACCAAGGTGGAATACCCTTGCATAAACCGTCGAAAGTAGTTTGTAAGGCCGAGGAAAGACCGAATCTGCCCAACATTTTTGGGGCGTGGCCAGTCCACAATGGCTTTGACTTTTCGAGGGTGGACACGCATGCCGTCCTTGCTGACGATGTGTCCAAGGTATTCGAGCTCATCTTGTGCAAACTTGCACTTACTCACTTTCGCATAGAACTTCTGTTCCCGAAGGATTACGAGAACTTTGCGCAGATGTTCTATGTGCTCTTCCATTGATTTGGAAAAGACCAGGATGTCGTCCACGTAGACCAAGACAAACTGTCCGAGTTGCTTGGCGAACGTTCGGTTCATTTCTCCTTGGAAGGTTGCCGAGGCATTCGTAAGCCCGAAGCATAACACTCGGAACTGATAGTGTCCCATGTGCATTCAAAACGCGGTTTTGGGCACATCATCTTCCGTGATGCGCATTTGATGGTACCCTTGAGACAAATCCAAGGACAAAAATACTTTTGCGCCTTGGAGTTGGTCAAAAAGGTCCTCAATCCGCGGTAAAGGGAATTGATTTTTCACCGTCAGCTTGTTCAACTCCCGGTAATCCACGCACATGCGTAAACCACCGTCCTTTTTGTTCACAAAAAGAATCGGCACATCATACGGTGAGCTACTGGGCTCAATCCACCCCTTTGCAAGGTACTCTGTGATTTGGCGTTCGGCCTCTTGCCTTTTTGCTGGACTAAGGCGATACATTGGTCTAAACGGAGGAGTCACCTCCGGTTGCAGGGGAATCGTGTGGCCCATGTGTCTTTCTGGTGGAAGCCCAGCCGGTGGGTCTTGGAATACATCCGAGAACTCCGCCAATAGAGATCTGATCTCTTGTGGTGTGTCTTCTATCACATCGTCCTCCACTTTCTGTAGCTGAGCCAAGAAGTATCGACAACCTTGTCGAATACGTCTCTTGACCTGCATTGCAGGCAAGCTGGCATGGACTTTGAGTCGGGTCAGTGATAATTCTGTACTCGGAATCAACATCAAGCGGCATTGTCCTTTTCGGAGGATCAAACGCTTTGATTCAAAACACATTAGAGCCTTCTTGTCACGGAGCCAGGGATCTCCTAGCACCACGTCAAACGGTTCAAGAAGGTTGAGTACCTTCAACGTGACACTCTGTGTGTACCCTTGAATACAAATTTTCGCTTTACAAGTACGGATCATGGGTACCGTACGGTTGTCACCAACAACAACTGCGCCATTCGATGGCTCGTGCTTCAGGCCAACCTGTCGGGTAAAGCCAAGGCTAACAAAAGAGTCGTCCCCTCTAGTGTCAGCCAGTACGTTCACGGGAGCACCAGCTAGGTGTCCTTTGAACTGCATCGTCATGTGGCGTCCACTCTTTCGAGTGAACAGACTCGACGACGGTAAGCCGAGTTTGTGATAAACATGGAATCTGTACGACAGGCATTGCAACTCCCATGATTCACCCACTCGATTCCACATCTTGTGGGCACGTGTGAATTCCGCTAGCACTTTCAAGTCTTTAAATTTTACTGGGTCGAAATCGTCGACTAAGGGTACTGGAAACGTGATTGAACGCATTGCTTTGAGGGCGTTTGCTTCAATCATTTTGTCACACAACTCTTGCACAGTGGTCGGTGTCGCCACCACTAAGCATGTACGATCATACATCTCGTCCGGAGATGCAAGGTTTAGTGGGTAATGTCGGTCAGCAAGTGTAGCATGCGGTTCAACAAGAAGAGAAAAGACAATAGAGAAATTTGAACTCGTCAAAAACTCAAAATGCTTAATATCCTCATCTGAAAACATGAGCCCACACTCGTGATCCAGTTTTACCCCTGAGTGGTCCCCACTGACGTCACTCAGGGGTGGGGAAAACCCGCCCCACGACCCTGTCCGTTACCACGACCGGGCCCATTGCTGCGACCGCGACCCTATCCACGGCCCTGTCCGCGGCCTCTTGCTACACCATCTCCACGAGGTGCTACTACTACAGCTAACGTCGCGGCCTCGTATCCACCCCTGACAGCCTGAGGGCACTGAGCCTTAAAGTGGCCCGGCTGCATGCAGTTGTGGCAGAGTCCTTCGCGGAAGGATGTGTTGCGACGCTCACGCGCCGCCTGCAGCTCGTCATTCTCGCGGCTGCGCTTGTTGTTGGGGCCATTGTATCCAGCAGCATTCTTGGCTGGAGGGTTTGCAGGCTGCTTGCCCTTGGTCCCGCCTCGCTGTCCAGCTGGCCCACCGTCCCTGCAGTGTCCACGCGCATGTCGCGGCCTTGCTGTGCACGTGCGTTCGGCCGTGCATCAGAGTAGTGCTTCGGGTTCGCCAAATACACTTCGCTCATGTAGTCGCACAGCGCCCTCCAGCTTGTCCAAGCTTGGCCACTGGCTGTCGTGGTGGTCTTGTCCTTCAGCTTCTCGCTGGCAAGACCATCACACAAGTACTCCAGCAGTATGCACTCCGGGTACTTGAAGGTCTGAGTCCCATCGCCAACGGTGAAGCTTTCGGCTTCTTCCACGAGTGCGGCGAACTCGCTCAAGTAGGATTCGAGCGAGCTGCCCAGCTGCCTGAAGTCCTTGATCTTGTGGAAGGCGCACTACGCCTCCTCACGTTGGGTGCACTTCTTGCGCATGATCGCGCAGAAGGCCTCCCACGACATGGGCTGCCACTCAAGGTGCGGCTGCTGCGCAGTCCACTCCTTGACCACATACTTGAAGAGTTTGTCTTCAAGCCGCATCGTGGCAAGGTCGCCCCACTCGCCGAGTGGAGCCTTGTGGACACGTAGGACGCGCTCTATGCAGTTCAACCAGTCGGTCAGCTTCACGCCCTTTCGGAAGATCTCCACACTGTGGAGGAAGGACGTGTTCATGACCGACCCCGAAGTCGTCGAGGTAGGCAAGTTGTCGCTGTCACCGGCAGTGGCATCTGCAGCCGCGATACGCTGTGCTTGCTGCTGCATCCGCACTTGGGTCACGCTCTGCAACGCCTTGTCGAGGTCGTTGCATCGGCGGCTTGCCTCATGGGCGCCCAAGCGCTGCAGCTGGCGATCACAGTCAAGGTCCGTGATGCTCTGCCCGACGTGGGCTAGCAGGTTTGCAAACGTGAACTTGAGCTCTGATGTCGTCAGAGCATCGGCGATAGCCTCCAGGGCCTCGCGTTGTCCGTGCACCCTTATCCACTGCAAGAGGGTACGGTTTGCGTACACGTCTCCAAGGAGTCCCACCTTTCGGAGGAGACTATCGGCGGCGACGACGCTCGAGTGGGCGCTGTCTTGCCCCATTGCGGTCGCATCGTAAGAAGGAGGGTCCGCCCCTATTCCTCCGAGTGGTCCCGTATCTCCACCATTGGTGGTGATCTTGAGTCGTCTTGTGGCCTGGACAGCAAACTCCGCGAGCCTACGACGGTCATCGCGAATTGCCTTCGCGGCGACGTCGTCCGGCTCGTTGTCGCGCAAACTTCCCGTGTTGCTGCTTTCAACGCCCTTGCTGCTCTCGGCAGTCTCCCTGCCGTCGGCAGCTTCAGGTGATGCGGCGGGCGTCTTGCCCTTCTCGAGCAATTGGTTCGAGTTTGTCGCACGACGATGGCGATGGTCGCGATCCTCGTCGCCTTTGCCTTTGTCGACGTCCTGCTCTTTGTCGGGGTATCCCCCCGGGAGATCCTCCTCCATCGCATTGTCCATCGCGTGGGGGTCGCCCACGTGCACGTTGACGTGCTCATCAAGCACCTTTTTGGCCTCTGCACGCCGCTCGGTAACGCCGAGGTTGGTGTCGGTTGCCTTCGGCGGTAGGGTTGTCCTTGGCGGTACGGTTGCCTTTGGGTTGGAAACCGTGCTCGCGGCGGCGGCTACCAAAATTTGGAGTCCGTCGAGAGCTCGTGGTGAGGCCGTCACCACCTTGCCCTTGTTTGTCTTGGACGGTCCGGTACTTGCCATCTCGTCGTTCGTGCAACAGCACGTGAAGGTCGTTGTGAGGATCACCCCACAACTTAAAGGAGGAATCGCCTCCTACGATCTCTTTGCTCTCACGATCGGTGAGGCACTTATAACTTCAATTTCTATGTTCCTAGGCTGCCACATCGGCACAAGTTTGTGGTTTTTGGAACTAGACTTCCTAAGCCGTGACTCACGGCGATTGGCAATGACTAGTACCTTGTAAAACAGAAAATGAAAAGACAATAGAACGAGGATTAATGTGAGTGCCGTTCACAAAACAAGATAAAACAATGAGAAGAGGAATTCTAACAATTCCTAACAAGTCTTCCACTCTATCTTCCCACTTCTTGTCTTCCTCTTGTCTTCTTGTCTTCCTTGGTCATCTCTTCACGCTTCTTGACGCCTCTCGCGTTCTTGTGCGGCGTCTCCCTTGAGCCGGCGGCGTTGGCGAGCCGTCAAAAATCTTCAAGGTCTCAACCTCCTTCTTTCAAGGGTGCTCTCAGGCCGTGAGAGTCCCTCAGCTTGGGGAGGGGCACTGTCCCAATTTTTGGATGAAGGAGGTTTGAAGGAGTCTTCAAAATGAGGAGGATTTTGTGGTTTTAGAGGTGGGAACTCCCCAACCCGCCCCACAAAAATCCTCCTAGCCCCCTGGAAATGTGGAGAGACAGGAAGGAATTGGTTCCACCAAGTAGGTTTTTTTTCAAGCTCTCTAACGCAATTTACGGCGCTTCAATCCGTGAAGTGTAGATGCCGTAGTCCATTCTGGCGTTTTTGCTGCTGCTTGCAGCTACCGGCGGCGTTTTATCTATGTCGTAGCCGCCGTTTCCGTCGAACCCTTGGTCGCGGGGGTCGTCTGGCTCTGAGAACCACTGTAACAGTCGATTCTCCAGCTCCTGCTCTGAAGTCGTCTTCGGAGTTCAGAGAATGGCGTTCTCAGTCTGCGTCAGGGGTTTACCCCCTTCGCAAGACTCAGGGGCAATCGTCATCAACGACCCAGAGCAGGGAGACTCGCGTATTTTGAGTCTCCGGAGGCCCATTTGAGTTTTTAACCAAACCCCTGGTTTTGGGACCCAAACCGGGGATTTTTACCTCAAACTCGTGTGTTCGCACGAGTTATTTTATTTGTTTCATGTCGAAGTTTGTCGTAAACAAACTTCGATATACTTTTTCTCGTCTTGGCGCAAAATCGCCGCATGGGAGGCACGCTGGCAATTTCGTGCAACCTATTTTGACCTCACCCTTGCTCCCCCTATCCCTCGTCCTCTCTTGCTTGTTTGCAAGGAGGGCAAGGGGGGGCGAGGGTACGAGGCCACGAGGCCTCGCCCTCGAGGCCCTCGTGGCCCCTCAGCCGCCGATCGGGCTGAGGCCGCGATCGGCGGCTGGCGGCTGGCCGGCCGGTGGCCGGCCGGTCGCTTGGCCGGCCGCCGGCCATCCAGCCGGCCGGCAGCGAGCTGGCCAACAGCCAGCAAATTGCTGGCCGCCGGCCAGCCCTCACTGACTCGAGGGGTGGTGGGCAACCACCCCTCGCTTCAGCGAGGAGGGAGGGCCGAACCTGCCCTCCCGCTACAAGTAGGAAGTAAAATCCACCCCTCCTTCCTGCAACGGCGACCTGGGTGAGCTGGGATGCATGAAAGGGATGATACCACCATCCAAGGGGTGAAGACACCACCTGGCCATGGGGGTAGAGACTAAATCGGAGGATTTGCACCCTTGCCCTAGGAGTAATGCCGACACTCTCTAGAAGACCCAGGGTTATCCTGTTTTTAATTGTAAATCATTTTAGGGCATGGATACCCATGCAAGAACAAACATGAGCTCTGTGTGTGAGTGCGGTGCAAGATGGAAAGAATTTGGCTAAGTCTGGAACGCTGAATATAGAGAACAAGGAGAGTTTACAAATGAGCCCCTAGCGGGCTTATATAGGGGCGCCGGCAGCCAACCGCACCGGGCCCCGTCACCCCTGTTGAACCCAAATGAGTCAACAGGGAGAACACACGGCATACACCACGAGAGGAACAAAGGTGGTCTCCTGGAGGCACCGGAACAGCTCTCCGAGTGCCCGGGTCTCGACCACCGAGAAAACATGAGCAATGCCAAAAAATCTTGGAATCAACATCCAGACATCACAGACGACTTTCCAAACATCGGAAGCCCCACAACAGCCATGGGGTCTCCTCGTCGCACCGGTATAGTCCACCGTGTGCGCGGGTGTCAACCTACCGAGAAAACTCTCCTAGCTCTCGACAAGCCCACAGGGCTACCGGAACGCATCGACCGCGTCTTGCCGGTGCTGTCGTAGTTGCTAGAGAAGTCTCGGTGCAGTCTGGAGGCCCGTCGTGTCGTCACGCCCTCCTCTGCCATATACCCCGAATGTGGGTACATCGATAAACTAGCAGTGTCGGTCGTGACGGGTGGAAGCCACACAAACCAACACTCCCCCTGGCTAACATAGCCGTCCACGCCAGAACGAATGAACAAAGGCATGGAACAACAATGTATGGCAAGCCATAACATGCATGAGTCAACTCACACAGACATACACACACACTCATCTGCCATCCATCTAGGGTCTCCCTGGACACTGGCACAGCCCACCAAGTGTCTTGGTCTCGACCATGAGAGGAGTGATGCACACACACATACACTTGTCATGCACATGTCAGAGGACAAGATGGTCTCCTCGTGACACTGGCGGTACCAGGGCCCGGGTCTCGACCGCTACCGGCAATCCAACACAATAGTATCATCATCCAAACACAGGATGTAGGGAGGATCTCCTCGTAACATGGGTGTTATGCACCACGTGTCCGGGTCTCAACCAACAGCTCGCATGCACATGCCACACATAGTATAGCCACACACTAAGACACACGATCACATGGTCTCCTCATGACACTGGTACAATGCACCAAGTGGCCGGGTCTCGACCAACAGTGTGCTACCATCTATATGCAGTTGTGCAGGTACGTAACGTGAGGCACATGCGGGATGCTGTAGATGCTCACAACAGAGCATGGACCTCGCCATGCATCACCCAGGGCGTCGCATCAGGTCGAGGTCCACACAACGCTGCCCCTGGGAAGATGAACCTGGCAGCGATGTCCTCGATGGAGATGCTGATGTCGTAGCTGAACAAATCCTGGGCGATGAGTCATGTGGTGTATCCATCATGTAGAGATAGCTCCCCCTCTCACCTGCGAGTCGACTGCCTCCCTCAAAGACAAAGTGGTGTCTTTGGCTACAACTCCTCACGTGAATTTGCATAACCTAGGGTATACCAGTCCTCGCGTGACTGCCAAGGGTCCCAACTCACAGTCTTTCCTGCCTCCACACTGCCGCGATGCATTTGTGTGCGCCAGAGGAACGGGAATGGACGAGTAGTATGCGTGCGTGGATGGCGGAGCTGGCCTCCGATACGGGATAGCACACCCTGAGACACAAGGGTGTACTGCCAGAAGAGGAGAGCTGGAGTAACTAACCGGATCACCACTCGTGGATGAAGATGAAGATGGGGCAGGTGATTCGGGTGGATGAAGGTGCGTGACGGCAGCAGAAGAGGAAGGAAGAGCGATGATGGGGTCGACAGGAGCCACGATGGCGGAAGCCAAAGGCACGCTCACCTCTCCTATGACAGTGTCTCCAACACACGTCATACGCGGAGCTCGTACAAGATCCTCCCCGGGTATAGGTGTGCCAGATGCTGCTGGCGGAAGGCTCCTGCCAAGAGCAGTGATGCTGCCCTCCTCTAAGAATCGCTCATGCGGTGCCATCATCTCCCGCTTTAGCATGACTACACGCTCGTGTAGATCAGCATAATCTGCCTCGGACATGTTGAGGTGGCCCATGTCGACCTGGTGTAGAATAAACTCTGCCTCACTCGATGCTGCACATGCAGACTGCACAACTCGTGAGTACAGTGCCACCTGCATCTCTGTTGCTCAAGACGATGGAACTGGTGCTGCTGCATCCTCCTGGGGGTCAACCAAGCTCGCAATCTGCTGAGACGCTGGAACATCGGATGCAACTGCAGGTGTCGCATCTACATCACAACTCGTGTTTGTCAGACGAGGAGTCACCGGTCTCATGCCAAAAGAGAAGGAGAAGGATGAGTTGTCATAGTCCGTGGAGCATGTAGAAATGTCGTCCGTGCAGGTACTGCCACCCTCAGTGTCCATGTGATCAGCGAGGTCACCAGCAGGTGAACACGAAGGGGCAGAACTCAGCTCCAGCTGACGAGGTGACTCCATCTGCGTGTAGGGATCTGCACCACTGTCCTCAACTGCCGCCGTAGTGGAAACGGGTGTGCAGGACTCCGGCTCGACAATGTCCGTCAAGGCAACCAACAAGCGTAGCTGGCGCTCACGCACTGTCTCGCCGGGAACACTGGTCGCTACCACCTGCTTTATGATAGAGTAAGGACCATCATCTGACTCCGACATGTATGTCGCTGCTCCGTCATGGGTACGGGAACCCAGAGTCTATGGGAACATGGACAACTCCTCACACTGAAGCTGGTCCTCATGCATCGCAGGTGAGACGGTGGAGCCTGCTGTGTCTGCTGCAGAATATGTCCCAGCGATGTCTCTCAGAAGTGCTAGTCTCAAGAATGCCTCAACCTCCAAAAGATCAACCGGCCGACTCGGCTCATGCACTGCAACTGCTATCGTACTGGTGTGAATCTCATGTGCCAACGCCCCCAGAGATCCGTGTGGGGCATCCCGATCCGCACGAGACTGCTGTGCCACCACCAAGCCGCTATTGGTCGGAGTCGTGAGTGGCATCGCCAAGGCACGCAAGACCTGTACTCCTCCTGATGCAACCTGCTGCAGCAGAATGTCCGGCTGCTGCCCCAGCGTAGATGTCGATCTCAATGACATGCACGTCCCAAGTACCCCAACATCCGCCGGACTGGTGTGAGTCTGCTGCACGCTCTCCCTCAAAAGTATAATGAATGCATCTCGATCTGTACGAGACTCCTGTGCCACCCCTGGGCCTCCAGCGGTTGGAGCCGCAAGTGGCACCGTCCAAGGACGCTGTGTCTGCGCTCCTCCTGATGTCACCTGCTGCTGTGGAAGATCTGGATCCAACCTTGAAGATGACAGGCAACTCTCAACCATGAACGCCATGTCGGGGTCTGACTCCACGCCATGTGCTGTCTCCATATCATGTGAATCTGCCTGAGCTGACGCTCGGGTAGCACGGCTCGGCACGAGTGCGGATCCTGTCGCTATGGTCACATCAGGCAATGCGCGGTGACCACACTCCCCCTCGACAGGTACAACAACGGAGGCCGAGGAGGTGGAGGATGTATCAAAACCAGCGCAAGCACGCAGTGCAGAGCGCTGATGCTGACGTCGCGGAGTCACTCGACTGGAACGACTGCATGAAGACATGTCATCGCGAGATGGCGTCGTGGTCGCAGCAGAGTGGAGGATCGAAAGGATGGTGGCAGCCTGGGACTCGCTGGCAGATAGAGCTGAAGGTTCACCATCGGATGAGGAAAGAAGAGAGGACAGAGGACATGTGATCGAAGAGGCCGTCGACAAACGAGTAGTACAAGCAAGCTCAGTGACGACGAGGTCACAAAGCCGCTGCACTGTCTGCAGGAGGCCGTTGATCTCAGCAAATATGCTCGCCAGAGGTCTAGCTAGGGAATCTACCAAGGCCATCAGATCCGTGTGCTATGGAGTATGCATGCTCAGACAAGGCTGTAGCCAAGGTGGATGCCAGCCGGGAGGGTGCGTCCAACAGCGACGCCAACCATGACGTCCATCACCACAGTAGTAGCAGGCGAACGTGCAGGGCGCCTGATCAAACATCCGCACACTCATCTCTTGTGCTGGATGATGGATAGGTGCCGAGGGCACCTACTCTCGGTGGTAAACACCAAGCCACGGGAGAGAATGGGGCGAGTAGGTACTGTCACTCCTGGAGGTCACGGCATCTCGGTCAGCAAATGTGACCAGAAGGGAAGAGCTACACTACCACAGCACGCCCGGAGACTACGGTGTGACTAAGTGCGGCCACTAATGCTGCTGCCACTAATGGAGTGAAGACTGCTCCAAGACAAGAAGGGGTGGCGGCTGCAGGTGTGGCTGCTGCTCCAAGCGGTAGACGACCCAGCCCTCGGAGCTGGTAAGACTCGAATCCGCCGTCAATCCTGTGGGGTGAAGTGCACGCAGCAATCCACGGGCCCCAGAAAGACGCCGGTCAAGGATGCGTCTAGAAGCAGAGATCGTTGCCGACGATCGTCTGCTGTCGGCTAAGAAGGCGAAAGTGCAAGGTGTCGTGCAGCCGCCGCACTATGTAATCGTCGACACTCCACCACCTAATGTTGCTATTGCGGCTAAGAGAGCTCCTGTTGCTGCTGTGGCGGTAGTAGTTGGAAGATCACCCCCTCTTGTGCACCCTTTTTGTTTTTCTTCTTTTGCCCTCACCCTCCACCCCCTTTTTTTTTACTTCTCCCCTCTGCTCACCTTAAGCCCTCGCCTTTCTCTTTTTTTTTTCCTTTTTTTTTCTGCTTTCAGGCGTACCCTTTTTTGGATTTTTGTTACTCGCCCCCCCCTTTTGTCGATTGCCCGGAAGGTGGGCGAACGGAGAAGATAAGGAGGGGAAGTGTCCGGCNTTGCGGCTAAGAGAGCTGTTGTTGCTGCTGTGGCGGTAGTAGTTGGAAGATCACCCCCTCTTGTGTACCCTTTTTGTTTTTCTTCTTTTGCCCTCACCCTCCACCCCCTTTTTTTTTACTTCTCCCCTCTGCTCACCTTAAGCCCTCGCCTTTCTCTTTTTTTCCCTTTTTTTTTCTACTTTCAGGCGTACCCTTTTTTGGATTTTTGTTACTCGCCCCCCCCTTTTGTCGATTGCCCGGAAGGTGGGCGAACGGAGAAGATAAGGAGGGGAAGTGTCCGGCTGTCCGACCCTCCCTCCCGTGCATGCTCGCTCGCTTGCTCGCTGAGCGAGCGCGTGAGCAAGTGGGTGTGGGGGGGAGGAGGGAGCGAGAGGGGGGGGTGTCCTGTCCGCCCCTCTGACCCGGCCCCTTCGTCGGTCGGCCGACAGGACCGACGGGGCCGAGGGGGCCCACGAGGCCGACGGGCCCCCTCCGAAGGGCTCCTCGGAGGGGATTGGCAGGGCCCTCAGAGGGCCAACCTAAGAAGGGGAGGAAGGGGGGAGGGGGATGCAAACGGGGCCCCCTCAGAGGGCCCCCCCGATCAGAGGAGGGTTGCGAGGCCCTCCTCGCAGCTGCAGCAACAGCTACAGCGGCAGGTGCAGCTGCTGCGGTTGCTGCTGCTGCTCCTTCTGCTGGTGCTACTGCTCTGCGCAACAGCTACTGCTGTTGCTTCATGCTGCCGCCGCGGCTGTTGCTGCTACACGCTTCTTCTGCTACCGCCGCTGTTGTAGTAGCTGTTGTTGCTGCTACTATATGCTGCTGCTACTGCTCTACGCAGAAGCTGCTGCTGCTGTTGCTTACTACTGCCGCCGTGGCTGCTGCTGCTGCACGATCCTATTCCTATCGTTGCTGGTGCACGCTGCTGCTGCTGCCGCCGCTGCTACAGTAGCTACTGCTGCTCTTGCTATATGCTGCTGCTGCTGAAGCTGCTGTTGCAACGACTGATGCGCTGCTGCAGCTGCTTTCACAGCTGCTGCCGCTACTGTGTACGCTGCTGCTGCTGTTGCTGCTGCACTCTGCTACTGCTACTGCCGACGCTGCTACACGGTGCTGCTGCTTCCGCCGCTGCTGCTGTTGCTGCTGCTGCTGTTGCTTTTGTTGTTGCCGCCATAGTTGCTATTGCTCTTTTTCACGGCTCACCACCCCTTTGGCGTTGACTTGAAGTCATTTCGCGCTCCCTCACGTTGCTGCCGGCCTGGCGCCACGTGGCACCTTCTCTTTGCGTTCCGCCCACTACTGCTGCTTCTGCTGCTCACACGCCCCCCTGTGCTCTCATACCAAATTGTAAACAGTTTTAGGGCATGCAGGCCCATGCAAGAACGAACATGAGCCGAGTGTGTGAGTGCGATGTAAGACGGCAAGAATTTGGCTAAGTCTGGAACGCTGAATATAAAGAACAAGGAGAGTTTAGAAATGAGCCCCTAGCAGGCTTACATAGGGGTGCCGGCAGCCAACCGCACTGGGCCCCGTCACCCCTGTTGAACCCAAATGAGTCAACATGGAGAACACACTGCATACACCACGAGAGGAACAAAGGTGGTCTCCTTGAGGCACCGGAACAGCTCTGCGAGTGCCCGGGTCTTGACCACCGAGAAAACATGAGCAGTGCCAAAAAATCTCGGAATCAACGTCCAGACATCACAGACGGCTTTTCGAACATCGGAAGCCCCACAACAGCCATGGGGTCTCCTCGTCGCACCAGTATAGTCCACCGGGTGCGCGGGTGTCAACCTACCGAGAAAACTCTGCTAGCTCCGGACAAGCCCACAGGGCTACCGGAACGCATCGACCGCGTCTCGCCGGTGCTGTCGTAGGTGCTGGAGAAGTCTCGGTGCAGTCCGGAGGCCCGTCGTGTTGTCACGCCCTCCTCTGCCATATACCCCGAATGTGGGTATATCGGTAAACTAGCAGTGTCGGTCGTGACGGGTGGAAGCCACACAAACTAACATTTTTTAGCTAAAACCTACTGAATTGGCCAATTGATGGCAATCAATCAATCGGCGGGTACCCCCTCCCATTGGAAAAACGGGGCAATTGGATAGGCTAGGGGACTTGTAAGGGGTCGGCGTGATGGTGTCAGTATTGTGGGTTTGTTGGAGTACAAAGGTAGCGTGTGTATTTGGCGTTAAAAACTTGAAAAATAGAGGATGGAAGTTAAGGTAGGGAAGGCGCAGCTGGGGGGCGGAGAGGCTGCTCCAAACCCGTCAGCTCCAGCAACGCCAAGACAGGTAGGTGGTGACAAGATGGAGATTGCGAGGAATTTTGAGTTTTGGTACAAGGTGCGGCTGTGGCATGACGGGGGGAGGGGGGGGATAGCGTGGTTGGGAGGGGAGAGCGTGGTCGGGGGGGGG
>SZWC01000692.1:26916-41848 GCA_023375785.1 Penium margaritaceum | reverse complement strand
TTGGCCATGTCCACAGATATCGGTTGTCGTTTTGTAGCTGTCACAACTTTCCCTGCTGCTTCCACCTCTGTTGCTTCCCGTCACCATTGCTGCATTGTGAGCCACTCGACCAGACACAGGTATCACTTTCTGCCACTGATGCTAACGTAAACTGCTCCGCTATTCCAGTCAACCTGCAGATTATACCGGAACAAGAAATCTCACCCAAGGATGATTTTCTGGTCGTTCATTGAACAAGTCCTCCAGACCATTACATGGTGCAGATCTCTAATTCAAATCCAAAGTGGTTTGCAAAGTCGATGGATCTGAAGTCGTCCATTGAAGGTTCTTCCTTCAAATACTCCCGGTTTGGTCTGCAAACCTGGCTTCCAAACGATGTCGTTGCTGAAGAATAAAAGAGAAGCTCTTGCATCCAGTAGTGTCTCATTCTGCAACTTTTACAACCCCTCAGTTACACTCGTAGTAAAATTGTCGGTTGGTAGTCCCCTTATCCCTCGTTAAACTTTGTGATCTTAGGTTCCCTCGTTTACAGCAATGTGAGCCGCTCAGATGGCAATCGGTCCGCACAGATTTTTCTGACCGGACAGGAGCTTCGTCGTCTACTCTTGCCCTTCGCCTTTTCTTCAATCCTTGGCATTATTTTGCAACTTCTCCCCCCCTTTTGGCTAGTTGCTACCACTTTTGGCAGTTGCGCACGATATGACACAGATTTGGGCAACTCCAGCAGAGCCGTTGATACTCTCGTTTCCAAGTGTGCTCGCCAGATTCACCGTTGTCGTCGAAAAGTCTGTAATCATCTGAATGGTGGAGATGCACTGATGCGAGGTCATTGCCAGGGACTTAATTCGTCGGTTATTCCTTCATTGTCACTGTGCTCTTATACCAAGTGCTACACCAAGCAAAGCGGAGGTGGTTCACAGGGATGAGATGCAAGACAAAAGACGATTTGGGTGTTTGGGAAAATGGATGATTTGTACCAAGTCGTAAGTGTACTTCGATGATAAGTGTGGAGTGTGTCGAGTGTAGTGACTAGTGTATTGCTTGCAAACTACAGTGCATGTGCAGTTGTGAGGTAGAAGTAAGTGCACTCCAATGGATGTGGTAAACACATGACTTCCAAAGCCACGTTACAAGAGAGATAAAGATCCGGGTTGAGGGGGAAGAGAGAATAAGACCGGTTACTGCACACCCACACCAAGCAGATGCTCGTGATATGCACCCCCACCCAAGGGTCGAGCCCGACCTCTCGGAATGAACCGAGGGTGGCTTCTCACCAGTTCACAGCCAAAGGCTGACACAGTGGCCCCTTAAGGATCAGCACTCGGGATAATCACGCAGCTCCTCAAAAACACCCATAAGCAAGTCACCATGATGCAAGGATTGGAAGTCACAATGTATGAGCCCTGGTACCTACCACATCAAAGCAAAAAATTCAAAAGCACACCATTCTTGTGCCAGAGGGCAGTCCTGGGAAGCTAGTTGAATGCTTGATGAGGTTAGAACCAGCAGCCAAGGTGCGCTCATGTGACGTCTTTCCAAGTGAGGTCATGGTCACTCAATCTGTACATGTGTGTGTACCATGAATAGTGAGAGGAGAGGGGAAAGAGATTTGAGTGGCCAACGAGATGCCACCACTCCCCCATGACCCGTAGGCAAACGTCCCACAACCAATGAAGCATGGCATCCACAAGATTGTAAGTGCGAGGATACAATGAGATAGGAAGACATCAAACGCTTCACACTCATGGAGACAAGTCAGGCCCACAGCATGAACAGCATACTTTGAAGACACTTTGAAAACATTTTGTGTGAGATCCTTAGTGAGAATGTTAGCTCGTAGTGGCCGTGTATCCACCCAAGCAACGCGGACAGTGCAAGCAACAATGCATTCGTGAACAAAGTGGTTTTCCACGTTGATGTGCTTGGTGCACGAATGGTGCATGCCATTGTTTTCTACAATAGCTTTTGTGCTTTGATTGTCACAATACAGAGTGATGAAATCAATGCGGACACGCACCTGATGCAGCAAGCAATAGAGCCAGAATGCTTCACAGGTACCTCCACGAAGGGCCACATACTCAACCTCAGCCGTGCTGCATGTAATGCATCCTTGTTTTCCTGTTTTCCATGAGACTTCCATCCCACCAATCACAAAAATGTATCACATTCTACTTGTTTTATCAGATTCATATGCCCAATAACGTTCAGTGAACCCGTCGACAACAACCTCAGGGGCTCCGCGCAAAACTAGAGCACAATTCAAGATGTGGAGAGTGCATTACGTACCACAAGCAACGCTGCCTCAAGATGGTGCTCTCTAGGATGCTGGGAGAATTGAGAGAGAAAGTTCATACCAAAGGTAAAATTAACACGAGTAGTGGTAGCAAGGTACATGATGGAGCCAATGACTTTCAAATAGTCTGTCACATCCGCCATCTCCCCCATTTGTTTTTGCTCTGAGGACTTCAGCAGTGATTCACCCGCTGGGGTCATAGGTGTAGAGGCTGATGGGACAACAGCGTGGAGCGGTCCAAATTCCTCCTCCAGGCTGCGGACATGCACAGCTTGATGAACATGTAATGGTGGAAACAGGGGCAGCCTCAGGGAGGTGATCAGGCTCACTTAGAGCCGCCTAGGCAGGACCAACTGTTTGTGAGAGGGAGTTGCGGATTGCACAGAAAGAAATTACGAAAGCAAATGTAGGTTTTGAAAGAACGTTAATGTCTCAATGGATTATCGAGTCAGAAAGAACTTCATCACATCTTTCTAGCAAGCCCTTATATGCCTCATTTGGCCAAGGGAGCACCGAGATACACTTTGTCAAATTTGACCCTCTAGCACATTGTCCTAGTCTAGCAGAATGAGCGGCAGTCATCTTATCACATATGAGAATTGTGTTTTGCACGACCTACACGGCCAATGATTGTAGACTGTGCCTTCCTTGAAGTATCCTGGAGGTCCTCCAGAGGGCTTTTATCCTTGAAGGGCGTTCTTAGCCGTCCTGGTCAATTTTTCTGCTTCCTTGTGAGCTGAAAGTGCCCCGGTTGTCACTTGAACCCAACCCATGAAGTCCAAACTTTGGAAATCCATATGCCACTGAAACGGACTCCAATTTGAGTTCTGTGAGTTGCGTTGGATCCAGAAAAACATCCTTGATGTAGTTGTCATGCAAGATGATTTTTATTGGGCAACCTACTTTTGTCACTCTCCGGTACCCTCATTTCCATCATTCTCCCACTTTGCCAGAATAAAGATCACACAAGTCCGCATTTTCCCCTCATTTGCTGAAAGCACTCTGCTGCCAGCGGCTTGGTCAAGAAGTCTGCCATTATCATGCTTGAAGGAAGGTACTTAATCTGCACCACCAGCTTCACTACAAGCTTGCGGATGAAGTGGTACCGGAGGTCAATGTGCTTGATGCGAGCATAAAACTCTGTGTTCTTGGTCAGAGCAATGGCGCTCATGTTGTCCCAGTAGATGGTTGCTGTTGCATTCTTCTACTACCCAAGACTTTCGAACAGCTCATGCAGCCAAACGGCTTCTATTGTTGCTTCACTCAGGGCAATGTATTCTGATTCAGTGGAGGAGAGGGCAACACACTAGTGTTTCTTGCTCCTCCCGCTGATTGCACCTCCTCCGAGCACAAACAGGAATCCACTGGTTGACCTCCTTGTATCCAGGTCACCTTTCCAATCTGCAGCACTATAGCCAATGAGGATGGAGCTGTTGTTGCCATAAAAGGTCAGGCAAAGGCTGCTGCTTCTGTCCAGGTAGCGTAGCACGCTCTTAACCGCTTTCAAATGTGGCACACACAGATTTGCGCAAAACTTGCTCAGCACTCCCACTGCTTGGATGATGTCAAGGCGCGTACTGAGTGCTGTGTACATGATGCTCCCAACTGTTGCTTGGTACGGCATGCGGCTACTCTCTCTTATGCCGCAGGGAGTCTACATCATGCTCAGCTTCGCTCCCACTTCCAGTAATGTTGCAGCTTTTCATGCTCTTGTGATGTTGAAGCGCTTGACAATATCACTCACATACGTGTATTGCGATTACTTCAAACTCTGCTGCTGCCAGTTGGGCTTGACCTGAAGGCCAAGGTAGTCACTGAGCTCTCCCATGTCTTTCATGTCGAATCTAGCAGTAAGGGACTGCTTCCTATTTTTCAAAAGAGACATGGAGTCAGATTCAATGAGCAGATCATCAACATAGAGCAAAATCATGACCTGACTTGCCTCTTGCATGCTCCCATGGACTGCATGGTCAGCTTCGCTACACACAAAAACAAGCCCAGCCAGTTGCTTATCCATCTTGTGGTACCATGTTTGCGGTGCTTGCTTCAGGCCAAAGAGGGCCTTCACAACATCGCACGCCTTTCCATCCACCACACACCCCTTTTCCTCCTCCATGTACACATCCTCCTTGAGGTCACGATTCAGAAATGCACACGTCACATCCATTTGGTGCACCTGCTAGTCCATAGTGGTACCAAGAGCGAGGATCGTTTGGATGGATGGGAATTTTGCGACAGGTGCAAACGTTCCAAGAGACACAAACCTCACAAGCGGGACAGGAGGAGACGCAAAGGGGTCAGAGCTTAGAGGCGGGTCAGGAGTGCCAGAGGGAGAAGGCAAAACAAAGGCAGCAGAGGGCTCAGAGGCAACATAGGGCTCATAATAAAAAGAAGGTTCAGAGGAAGGAACAAACGGGACAGCCAAGGGTGACAGTGTAATGACAGGGTCATAGAAGACGGTTGACGGACGCATCGAGGGGAGAATAGAGAACCGAGAGGGAAGACTGCCTCCCCCATCCCAAAAGGGCGGAGAGAGAGAACCCAACGAGAAGCGAGGGATGTCCAGCTCAAACAAGTGCTGGAACAAGAGAGCATTGCAAGACTTGATGACAAGACACCTCACTATATTCCAGAAGCGCCACGCCTTGGATAAAGGAGGTACACCAAGGAAGACACGCAGACAACAACGAGGGGAGAGTTTGCCATCCCGGTGGTTAGTAGGAAGCCACGCAGAGGCAAGGGACTCCCCAACACGGGCAAGGCAAAGATCAGCACGATGGCCCGTCCAGCATTCAAAAGGGTTGATGGTGTGAGGGAGGGGACCATGGCAGCGTAATTCCACACCCATGTCCTGTAGGACATTACTTCAAAGGCAAATAGAGGGGACCGACCAGAGGACAAGAGAACAGAGTGCACACCGTCAGCAAGAGTGCGATTCCAGAGTTTAGAAATGCCATTTTGCTAGGACGTGCACGGAGCAGAGGATTCAAAATGGACACCATGAGATTCAAGGAACTGAGAGATGGGACCAAAGAACTCACCATCCCTATTGCTTCGGAAGACAGAGAAAGGACAAAGGCAAGCGCGCGAAGCCTGAGGGAAGCTAGTTTCAAGAGCATCAGTAACATCACTTCTCTGGCCAAGGGCAAAGATCCAGCGCTAGCACAGAAACTCATCAATCAAGCAAAGGACATTGCAACCAAGAAAACCAAGGAAGTCGTAAGGCAGCCGACCCATAATGTGAGCATGAACAAGGTCAAGGGGATGAGAGGTGGTGGGAACAGCCCTTGTGAATGGAGAATGATGCATTTTGCCACTAGCGTAGTTGAGGCAAGCATTGAAGCACGAAGGCACAAACATGGCAGTGTCCTGGCCGACAGCAGGGCAGAGGTACCAGAGACGCTGAATGGCAACAGTGTGAATGTGACAGAGGTGGCGGTGTAAGAGATCCGTACGTGCAAGAGAAAAGGAGAGTGTGAGATAAACAAGAGCAGAGACAGTAGAAGGTGCAGGCCATGACAGTGGAACACAAAACAAGGGATTGCGATGCATGCCACGAAGAACGACACGCCCGGAGGAATGAAGAGCAATGGTGCCAATGCTGCGGCTGGACAAGAAGTCCATGCCCGGGTCATCAAGGATGGTAACTGAGAGGAGACTGCCCTCAAGGTCCGGCACATACACTACATCAGGAAGGAAAAGGGCCCCACCAAGGATAAATGAAACGGACAATCCCAACACCTTCAACCGGCAGTAACTGGCCACAGCCAGTCTGGACAAATGAAATAAAGCCCACTGGACTATGAGAGAGAAAAAACCAACGACAAGACGTCATATGATGGGTGGCTCTGGAATCGATGATCCAGAAGCCAAGGGAGACACCAGCATAGGGGAGAACAAGGCAAACAGCAACTGTCCCCAGAAGAAAATCGTGAGGCACACAACCAAGATGAGTGGAGAACGTGTGGGACTGTCAATCATCAATCCACGAATGGTTATCAGGCAAGGCCCCTTGAACACGTCCAGATGAGGCAAGGCAAAGGGCCTCATCCGACTCAGAGATAGACACACAAGACAGGCCACTCACACTCGCACCTCCCTGAGAACAAAGTTAGAAAAGCTCCATCGGACGGTGCTCAAGAACGTGTTCCTCGTCACGACGGTCTGTACAGTAGTTGGATGAGCGCGTGACACAGAAGTGGCCATCACCTCTGGGCCACGTTGGCATGGAGTAGTGGATGGAGGGAGGATCAAAAGTAGGCTGGTTCTAAGGGAGGAGGGATCTAACCCCAAGAGTTAGAGTGAGGGACGAGCAGTTGGATTGGCGCAAGGGTGGTGGTGAGAGCAAAAGGAGAGGAGGAGGAAGAAGAGGAGGACACGACCGTCACAGTACCTGTGGCAGAGGAGAAAGCAACACTAGTATGAGCCCAGTGAGCACGCATGGCTCATGCAAGACGGGCGTCATCACAAGGTGCTGGACACTTTGGAGCAGAGTGACTAGTGGCCCTACAATACCAACATGTGACCTCTACAGGAGGTGTAGAGCCAGTGGAGGATTTGACACCGCGACCAGGACCCTTGCCACCGCAACCAGGACCCTTGCCACCATCCCTGCCATGTGAAGCAGTATGAATGATGTGAGCGGCTGCGGTGGAAGAAGAGAAGGGAGTGCAGGTAGCAGCTACAGATGCAGAGGAAGGGGACGAGGTAGTTGTCACTGTAGCAAGGGCACCACGATGCAAACACTTGTTCTATAGGTTCCTCCACCAGTTAGTGAGCTGAGTGGTCGTGAACTCGTAAAGTGGTCCAATCCTTAGGGGCAACTTGGCAAGGGAAGAGTGCAAGGGACCTGAGCTTAGTGTGGGACACGTGCAGGTAAAGCTAAGAGAGCTGAGGATTGAGACCAGCAACCATGGAAAGACTGGCCAAAAGAGGGCCTGGGACTACAGTCCCTAGGTAATGAAGTAGGCGTAGACTGCGTTCCCAACACTCATCAGCCGTGTCATGTGCGCGCATGTGGAGCGTATTGAAGTGCACACAGAGGGTGCTTTGAGCGGCATGCCCGGTCACGGTCTTGCGGCGGCGAATGAGAGCATAGGCACCAACGGGATCAGCAGGGGTGCCGATTGTCGGGTGAGCATTGTATGTATTGATGTCGTCAAGAAGGCCCTCAAGCTTGAAACTGATGAGGGCACGAACAGCATGGGCGACCTCAACAGGCTTCGGAACGAAGGGCTGTTTGGCCAATGAGTAGTACTCCCATTGCAGCTCACCATGCGCCCATGCGCTAAAGTGGGTCTCCCAAGAAGAAAAGGTGAGCTTGGATGTGAACTGAGAGGGTACACTCGCAAAGTATTTTTCTCTAAAAGGAAGGAGCACCCGTGCAAGGGAAGCCGCTGAAAGATTAGGGAAGGTGGATTTGAGAGCAGCATTGAGAGAACAGTGGACTCAGCCGAAGTAGTCTCGTCTGTAGGGAGAGTAGCAGCAATAGCAGGATCGACTCGTAAGCATTCTATGACTAAGTTTTCCACATTTGTGGCCAGTTCGTGCTTTCCTTTTAGCTCATAGTGGAGCTCTTCCTCTACTCTATGATGAGATGCCTCCACCTCACTGAGAGCAGCTTGCAACGATTCAATAGTTTCTTTGGTGCAAGCATGGTGAAAACCAGCTGGGACAATGCAAAGGAAAGTGCAAAAGAGTAGGGGGCAGAAGAGAGAGGGGTGGGCTCACCAAACTAGCGGCGTGGGAGGAGCGAGAAGAGAGGCGGCACCATTGCGGCCACTGAAGAAAACAGAACAGCCAGCCATGGGCAACAGCCACTGTCACACAGAGATGGCCCCTAACTGTGCTTCAGCCACCAATGCTACTACACTAGCAACAAGAACTCCTGTGGTGACGTGGTGGGTAAGGTTGTGTGGTGCACCTGTCGGTACAAGGACTGCTGATGCATTTTTTACCCAAATGTAGTTGACGGCGCTTGCATTTGCGTCAGCTACAGAGGATGCAGTGCTGGCGACAGCAGCAGTTGCTGTTGTGACCACTGTTGCGATATTGGCAATTGCAGCAACAAGTAAGGTAAGTGATGCTGCCGCGTGTGAGTATGCCTCATCTGCTCTGCCCACTGCCCTTTGTGTTGGCACCCTGCAAGCACATTCTGTAGAACAGAAGGTTGAGGCCGAACCAGCTGCGGTGTCCAGGATAGTCTCCGCCAAGCTAACAGGGTTGGTGTGGATAGGCAAGACAGGAATCACATGAGGTACCTCGTGTGCTACGGGTAGCATGACGGTGTAAGCTACAGAAGGCCATGGAGTGGGGTCGGAATCTAGCGCAGGTGTGGGTGCAGGGGATCTCCAAGGCGTTTGTATACCTAAGGGATGAGGTGGAGAAGGTAGGAGGTCGTCAGCACTGTACACCTGGTAGTCAATTTCACGTTCTGCCACCTCAGCCACATCAGCGAGGTCACTACGCCAGTGAGAAAAGTTTGGCATGAAAAACTATACTGGCGTATTGTAGTCGTCCGTGTGTGAGGGCTCATTGGACGCCCGCCAGTCTTCCCACCTAGCACACTCAAAGCGGCGGGCTGCTGTGGGAGGTGAGTCCTACTCGTCGTCAGGGGGACCGTCCAATGGTAGCGAATCTAGTGTGAAAGAAAGACTGGCTGCAGATCCAGCCAAAGATGCTGAAGTAGATGTAAGCTAGCGCCAATCCAATGGATGCTTGTTGTGGGCTACCTGAAGAGAGAGGCCGCAAACAAGCAAATGTATAGACACGAGATGGTCACCGGCATGCTGCATGCGGATAGCAGTTGATGCCGGTTGTTAGTGCTGACGTCAGCGCTAGAAAGCACAGCTGGCACCAAATGTTGGTGCAAAAGCACCGCAAAGGTGGGAGGCACTGCAGCCTCTGTAATGTGTGTCACACAAGTCATTTTATGGAAATAGATGGTGGGACAACTCCCACAGGCCGCGAGTCGACAAAGGGGTGAGAGGGTCTCTCAAGGCTCTGTTACCAGTAGTGTGTTTCTTGCAACCTACAGTGTACGTGCGGGTGCGAGCTAGAACGCGTCACATGCCATGGATATGGTAAAGAATTGACCTGAAAAACCATGTTAAAAGATTCACAAAGATCCGGGTTGAGGGGGGGGAGTGTAAGACCAGTGAGTGCACACCCACACAAAGTAGATGCTTGAGTGAGCATGTACCGCCACCCAGGGGTCGAGCCCAACCTCTCATAACTAACCGAGGGTAGTTTCTCACCTGTGCACAGCCAAAGGCCAACACGGTGGCTCCCTAAGGATCAGCATCCGGGAAGATCATGCAGCTCCCCCAAAACACCCAGAAGCAAGTTACCATGATGTAGGGATCGGCAGTCACAATGTACAACCCCTAGCATCTACCACATCAAAGCAAGATAGTCATATGTAGACCATTCTTGTAGCAGAGGGCACTCCTAGGTAGCTTGTCGTTTGCTTAATGAGACTAGAACCAGCAGCCAAGGACAAGAGGGAACAGAGATGTGAGAGGCTAAAGAAACTCCACCATCGAGCACATGTATACAATGCCGAGAATGAGAATGAGGAATAAGTTGGGACATCGGCGTTCAAGCCAAGCAATGCATGTGAGGTCGCACCGTGAGTGGTGGATTCAAGAAGCTCCGCTTAGAAGTCTGAGGGCTTCGAGAATATCACGACGCTTTTGTATAAAAGTCAAGTGTTGTTGAGAAGTCGACCAAATGTAATCAAAACATTGGTGTGGTTTGGGATTCTTCTGCGAACCATACTGGAGAAAGAATCAAGTTGTCATAAACTTGTGGAACATAACCTTGAAGGTCAGGGCTGTTGGTCAAAACTCCCTTGGCTAAACGGCATAAAAACCTTAAGTCGCCGCGCGGCTGGCCATTGATGTAATGATAGAAATTCCTGAGCGCGTGTTTTAGGGACTCCTTTACGTCAGGGACGTAACAGCGGCGCAACAAAAGACACCAGTCAACGGGCGCCTAAAAAATGAGGATTTCCGTCCCTTAAACCTGGACAGGCTGAAGCGCAACTTTGAAGGAGACATAGTCGCTCTCCCACTGATTTGCACCGTTTCCCTTGTACTCGAGGAATCAAGAAACAATCATAGCTCAAGAGGGAAAAGCATGCAACCCTAGAATCATAATCAAAATCAATGTGTGGGTTCAGGGCCCAAGTTGATTCATGGAATTGTTCTCCCACATTTGTGGAGGCTTGCCACTTCGGATTTCTTGGGCGTCAATAGCCAATGAATTAGGGTTGATTGCTCGATAATCAGGGGAGTGACCATACATCGACAGAATTCTCAATATCTGTTGTCATATCCACGTTTTGCACATCAACTATGCCATATCCAAATCTGGGATTTTCTTTCTCTTTATGAATGCTATATCCAGCGAGCATCCAAAAAATACGATGTATCCAGATGAACACACTATGTCGATGCCGCATGCCAGCCAATGACAGCATGCTGACATTTTCACACATGAAAGAAAAATCACAAGCCCTTAAATAGAGCAATTTTTGACTTGTCTCGCAAAGTTCCAGGAGGGTTTAAAATGGGGGGTCCGAAACATCCCATGCGTTGAAAAGGAACCTGCTCGGCCTTGCTACCGCGGACCTGTTATATTCTGTGTATGCCCCTAGTCCAATCAGCGGAAGATTTAGACTGGGTATGCACTGCGCTTGTAGCGCAAGTCCCCCAACGACATGCAAGAGAGGCTGAGAGAGACAAGGCATGCACTGCTCATCCTTGTGGAGTAAGTCCCCTTGGTCTACTCTTGGTAGTCTACCTGGTGCGTGCTCCTTAGGACAACTTCCTACAGCCTAGTGGGTGAAGGCGCTATCTCACAAGCAAGAGGTCCGGGGTCAAATCCCGCCCAGACCAAGTTTTCTTTGTGACGAAAACGGGCCAAGGAAGCTTCCTAGAAGCCTCTAAGGTCCAAGGTGGATCAAGCGCCACTTGGCGGTCACAGAGGGTGCCATGTCATCAAAGCTGATGACACTGTCTAGGGTGGCCTTGGGGGGAGGCCCCTCCAAGGAGCCACTGGGAGCACTGACCAGAGACTATATAAGGCCTGTCATTTGCATGTGATTATATATCATCTCTTACTCTTGAGACTTGGGAGAAAACTAATCCCTTGTTGGCCACCAAGAAAGAGGGTAAAGAACAAGTGCAAGTGCACACTTTGGTGTGTAGCATTGCCAGTTGGGTGAGAGTTTGGAACACTCTCCGGCCACGGTTGGGACAAGCTAAGTGAACCTTTCAGTGTGGAAACACCACTCCGTGGGTGATCTCTACCTTGGTTGAAATACCAAGGGCGGTCGGCGGTTTGCCTGTCGGCGCCGTTTACTCTAGACCGTGGCCAAGTGCGGAGTGACAAAGGGTTATGGGCCCACACTGATCGGGAAACTTGGTTCTTTGTACCACCGCTCAGTTCACGTGATAGGTACCTCCNGGTTACGCTCTGCCCTTGTGGGTACGACCCCGTGTCTGTGGGAGCACTTCCTCCACAATAGCTAGGAGACCATCGGCTGGAGGGGTATGCAACGGACTGCACCTTGAAGATCTGTAGCAGTTATCAGCCTCATTAGCCTACATCGGCCTCAACAAAGCAAAACAGCAGAGACTAAGTAAGCATCCTTGACCACACCGCAATCATGCCGGGGGGTCAAGAGATCATTCCAGTCATCTCACGACCCGCCGAGTTGGGTGCGGCCAACGGCATCGCACGCTTCGATGGCAAAGCCTTTGGCACGTGGAAATGGCAGTTTGAGGTGGTGATGCGCATGCGTGGGTACCTCAACATGCTGAAAGGGACGGAGGTAGCACCGGAGGACGAGGCAAGCGCGGAATACACAGGGTGGCAAGAGCGGAATGACATCGCTCTCGCACTCCTCGTCACGTCCATAAGCCCCTCCCTAATCTCCCACATCGAGGGGTGCACGACGGCAGTTGAGGCTTACACCAAGGTGACGAATGTGTACCAGTCAACTTCCCTCGCCAATCGACTCTTCATCCTGTAGCACCTCATCGGGCTGTGGGTGGGCAAGGGGGGGTCCATCTTGGACTTCCTCCAGCAGTTCGAAGGACTGCTTCAAGAAGCCCGCGCCATGTCCTGGCAGCTCGACCAACAGATGCAGGCCATGATTCTCCTCATGGCCTTGCCGCCAAGCTAGAGCCCCATGATCACCACCTTGGGTGGTTGGGAGGAGTCAGAGTTCACGTACCCTCGTGTCTCTGAGTTTTTCCGGAACGAGGTCATGCGGTGCAACAACGGCGTCATCAACAACGCCGCGTACGCAAGTGGCTCGGGAGGCACCTCCTCTCATGGCAACAGCAGAGGCAGTGGCGGCAGGAAGAGCGGCAAGAAGAAGGGCAAGTGCCACAATTGCGGCAAGGCGGGGCATTGGGCGCGGGAGTGTCGCGCACCAAAGAAGGAAGGAGGCGGTGGTGGGAGCAGCAACGTGAGTAAGAAGGTGGACTTGACGTCCACGAGCATGATGGCCGAGAGCAAGGCCCCTCCCAAGGGCTTTGCGCTGTTGCAACCGGGAGCCTTCGGGCTCGACAGTGGCACGGACTACCACACCTCTCGCGAGGCATGTGGCTTCTCGTCCCTCACACCGTCCACGGCCAAGTTGCGGTGCGCCAACGGCGGCATCGAGTACGCGGCTAGTGAGGGAGAGAAGGTCGTGCACACGCGGCTCAACGGAGCCGACAAGGAGTTGCGGCTGCAGAACATCGTCTACATGCCAACTTTTGCCGCGAACCTCCTCTCCGTCTCGCGGATTACGGATCACGCGATGACAGTGGTGTTCACACAGAAGGAAGCCATCATCCTCAAGAACGAGGATGTGATGATTACCTACGCTGCGTCAGACCTTGTCGCCAAGGTGCCACGAACGGATGGGCTCTATGTTCTGCAGACAAAGAGCTCGGAACGACACGTTGGGGCAGTAGAGGCAGGAGCGGAAGCTGCACCATCGCCGAATGTCAAGACACCATCCATGCCGCCTGCTGTGGCGGCTAAAGACGTGGGAGCAGCAACTGCGAAGCTGTGGTACATACGCCTTGGGCACGTGGCCGACAGTACCCTGCAGGTCATGCAGGAGCAGAAGCTTGTACGCGGGCTGGAGGGGTGTGAGCTGAAGGGTGGATGCAACACTGGGTGTGAGGCTTGCCTGCAAGGCAAGACAAAGCGGAAACGCTTCTCCAAAAACGGTCGCAGAGCAGAGGGCATACTCGACCTCGTCCATAGCGACGTGTGTGGTCCCATGTGCACCATATCCAACGGCGGCTCCAAGTACCTCCTCACCTTCATCGATGATTACTCTCAGAAGGTGTGGGTGTACTTCCTCAAAACCAAGGGAGAGGTGCTGGAGCGCCTGCAAGAGTTTGTCGCCATGGTGGAGCGACAAACCGTACGGAAGGTCAAGGCCCTGCGGAGCGACAACGGCGGAGAGTACGAGGGGTGCAAGCTGTGGCTTCGGGCACACGGCATTGTCCACCAACCTACTACCCCCTACACACCGCAAAGCAACGGCGTGGCCGAGCACATGAACCGGACCATTCTGGCCATGACCCGAACCATGCTGTTTGACTCAGAGCTCCCTCCTCGCTTCTGGGCGGAAGCAGCGCGCACTGCATGCTACCTCATCAACCTCATGCCTGCTGCAGCACTGCGCAGCAAGGGGACAGAAAAGGAACAAAGTGCAGAACGCATGACGCCGCAGGAGGCGTGGTCGGGGAAGAAGCCGGATGCCTCTCACCTAAAGGCATTCGGCTGCACAGCTTGGGCCAAAGTCTAGGACAGACAAGGAGCGGGGAAGTTGGATGCACGTGTGCGCAAGTGCGTGATGATCGGCTACGAGGCCGCGCACAAGGCGTACAGGCTGTGGGACCAGCCAGCAGGGAGATTCATCACCTCCAAATATGTGACCTTCCAGGAAGAGTCACACGGCAAGGAAGAACTGCTGGACCCAGAGAACTCTCCAAAACAGGGAGAGTGGATTGTGCTGCTGGAGGCGGTTGACACACCCCCGCCTAACTGGCATGGGACGCCAGTGGTCGTAGACAGCGAGGCTGCCAATTCAGGGAGAGCATCCGCTCAGGTTGAAGCGGAGTTGACATCCGACACCACGTCAGAGACATCCGAGGCCTCCTCGGAGGCCAGTGGCTCTTCCCTCCCAGCGACCCCTCCTACGGAAGCACAGCAGCAGCTACCACCAGGACCACTACGGCGTAGTGAGCGCCAAGCAAAGCCTGCGAAGCAGTAGGACGGAGGGAAGGCCGAGTGGACTGGCCTCAGCTGGTCGCGCCTTGCGCAGGGAGAGCCGGCTACCATCGCCGAGGCTCTCTCGCGGCCGGACGCCGCTAAGTGGAAGGAGGCGATGGAGAGCGAGCTCGCCTCCATCGAAGAGAACGGAACATAGGAGCTGGTGGACAGACCACCAAACGCACACGTGGTGGGCGTGAAGTGGGTCTTATGCATCAAATGCAAGCAAGACAACAGCATCGACAAGTACAAGGCAAGGATCGTCGCGAAGGGGTTCTCGCAGAGAGCAGGGTCTGAGTACGACGAGACCTACTCTCCTGTCGCGTCTTTCCCCTCCATCCGCACCTTGCT
>SZWC01000691.1:299911-316057 GCA_023375785.1 Penium margaritaceum | reverse complement strand
TGTGTGTGTGTGTGTATGTGTGTGTGTGTGTGTGTGTGTGTGTGTGTGTGTATGTGTGTGTACATGATTGTATGTATGTTTGTATTTTGGTGTTTTTATTAAAACATGTGTGTGTGTGTATACACGTGTGTATTTTTGTTCATATGTGTTTGTATGTGTGTATGTGTGTGTGTGTGTGTGTGTGTGTGTGTATGTGTATGTGTGTGTGTGTGAGAGAGAGAGAGAGAGAGGGAGAGAGAGAGAGAGAGAGAGAGTATGTGTGTGTGTGTGTGTGTATGTATAAGTATGAGTGGGCGTATTTTTATGTGTGTGTATATGTGGAATTATACGACCAAATGCTTATGAGGAGCCGCAAAGAAGAATACATCTTGAAACCATTCACAAATAAAAAGAGCACTGGATGTGCCTATTATGAAAACTAAGGAATTTTCACTATGCAGAACATGCTTCATGTCCTTTTTTTTTTCTGGATGTGGCTCTCCACATGGATCCATAACTCGCCTCTGTTGATTTAAACATGCACCTTTATGTGTATGGGATTGGGTTTGAAATCCCTGAAGTCACAAACACATGGATGTTCTTATTTGTAAGTTGATATGAATGCACTTTCTTAACCATGCTTGACTAGAATGTTATGTGCCATATTGTTCTCAAGGTGCATCGTCCTTCGTACCCGCAACCTCAAGTCATGTCTCCTTATATGTTACAATGTGCAGATGTGTTGTATACCGTACTAGCACATGAAAATATTTTTTAATATTGCATGACCCATTTTTTTTGTATTTCTGTCTAATTACCCGGTCGTATTTTGTATTTGTGTCAAATTAGCATTTTTGTCCGTGTTTTGTCATTGGAAAAAATAATGCCTGGGAGTGGTTCAAACATTTGCACGATTCATTAGCAGAGAGCGAGGTAGGATCGCGACGACAGCAAAGCTTGCGAGGACTGACAAAGTACACGAGAGAATGGCAGAGAGAATGGTTAAAAATATTACTTTACGTCATTACACAGAAGCGAGAATGTCAAAAACGTCTTCCTCGTAGCCGTTGACGATAGGGTTGCACAGGAACGTCAGCATGTCGTTGGTCGCACGTTCCTGGAGGGTGGGGTTGGACACCTTACACCACCCAGCACTTGCCCATGCACGCCTGACGAGCTCAGGCCTCTCGTAGAGGTTGCGCCATGCCTCCAGAAGCCAGCCAGCTGCCGACTCCTTCACGAGCTTCATGCCAAGGTCCACATTGGCATGGTCAAGAAGGGTATCCGCCATGAAGGTGGAGAATCCCTCCATGAGCTTGTCCTTCAGCGGCTTCTGCAGTCCCACATCGCATGGCTGCACCTTGCAGGCGCATCCACCCGGAATGTAAACCAACTTCACCCATGGATAGTCCTGTTGGACCCATTGCTGGAAGGTACCTGACGCATGCGGCTTCCATGCGTCCAAAATGACAAGCACCGTTGTCTTCCCATACTCGGCATCATCCTCAGCACACTTCACTGCATACCACGGATCCAAAACATGTGCAAACCAGTCTTTTGTCGTTTCCGTACTGGCCCAACGGTTGGCCGTGTGTATGTGTAGTGCCATCCGTACTAATCCTACGCCTTTCGCGCATGGACGTCCTCCGGGTGACACCTGTCTGTAGTCCCGACCCAAATGACCTGACAGGGGAGCATCTCCCCTGCCATGGTGATGGCCAGCACAGTTGACACAGAGCGCTTGTCGTCGCGCCCGAATACTGGCACGTGCTTCGCACCCAGTGGCGCGTAGTTGCTGTCCGTTGACGGGATCAACTGGATGCCCGTGTGGTCGGCGTTGACCACGAACTTGTCCGCCACGTTGTACAACTTCATGTACACGCCAGCACGGAGAAACATCTGCTCGCAGCGAGCGGGCCACTCCGCCAGAATACGCTGTGGGGCTGAAGTTGCTCGGCGCCAGCGCCATGACAGCTCACGGCGCACGAAGTTGCGGCAGAAAGAGGTCGAGTACAGCCGCTCAAACGGCTTCCCGTCGAGGGCCTCGATGCTCTCATCCCTTGTCACCCGTAGCATGGTGTGCCGGATGACCATGGCGTTCAGCGGTGCCCCACCTTCTCGCATGCGTAGTAGAGTTTCCTTGATCTTCTTCTTCAGCTCTGGCTGTTTGGTGAAGTAGCCCGGTCTCCAACGCAAACCATGCAGCCGTCTCCCGCCGTCTCGCCATGACGGAGCGGCGCTAGCGGGCTGCGGTCCATCGTCACGCGGAACTTGTCAACCATCTCGCGCGGATAGTCAGGCGTGTACCAGCGGCGGATGGTGGATGGTAGGAGGTCATCGTACGAGCAATTGCCGCCCGGCTGCCGGTAGGCCGTCTGTAAGAAGCGCACGGCATCGCCGTAGGTTGCATGCTTCGGGTTCACAACCGCAGCATGGATGATGCGGCTGTGCCCCTCCGCGAACCAGTCATGCTTGCGACGGCATGCGGGCTGCGACAATGATGATTCAGCCTGGGATGATGCATTGTCCGTCGCGTTGCTGTCGTCACAGCCGTCCTCCATGTCGACGTCGTCCTCCATTTCCTCTTCATCGTCACCGAAGTCAAGGAAAATGGGCTCCTCGCATCCGGGGGCGGCGGTAATGTGGCTGGATGATAGGGGCATGGGACTCCTCGCGAAGGAGTGCACATCGATGACCTTTGGCGGACGGCCAGGTCGGCGTTTCGGAGGCTTCGGCACGACAAGCGGGACTTGCTTGCCAGTGCAGCACGCTTGATCTGCTCCTCGTACTCGTCGCTGGTGCAGGGCTGGAAGTAGGACGTGATGTCGATGCGGCTAGAGGATGCGATGGTGGTGATGAGGGTCAACGGGGGTACGTAGGCTTAGATCAGGCTGTATGTTGGTGTGTTGCATGGAGTAGGGGGGTCTAATCGTCAAGGCGACACGCACGTCACCTGTCGCGACTCAACCGCCGAAGCCAGGAGCCGGCTCCAGTGACCAAGCATCGACGTTGGCAAGGTTTCCCGCCTTTCATCATCAAGCGAGAAGCCACTCAAGATTTCGAACTCCGAAGTTCAAAATGTTAGTTACATGTCAGAGCAGGACTTGAGCCGATACCATATTTTCTAATTTGTATTTGTGTCAAATTGAGAATCCGGTTTTTGTACTTGTGTCAAATTGCTAAGAGCTGAGCATCATTTATATAAAAACTACGCTTCATACGACTGATCTTTTCACGTGCTAGTACGGTACATTGATAAAAAGAAACTTAAATGTTGAATGGTCCTTCGTGCCCACCATCACAGAAGGGGATGTATGGAAATGGTGCCATTGGGAAACATGCTATGAGCGTGAATTCAAAGCAGTTATTTACTACGTAATCAAAGAGTAGGGATAGGTTGGCTAGAGGATTCTGAAATGGGCTTCGTCCGTACGAGAGGAGGCAACTCTCTGCAGATTCCAAAGAATCAAGCTTACTTGATGTTACATGTGCAACATTACAACAGTTCGCGAATAGAAGGTAGCAAGAAAACTATGGGTTTGGAAAAGGGACATAGGTGTAATTTAGCAACTACAGTCAAGTGCATGTAAAAAAGTGACATAACAAAATTGAGGTGTGGTTGAGGTCTTACACCCTTGACAACACTGACGCTTGTAATTTGGGAATGCTACTGTTTTTCTTATGACAATGTGCTTGGAAGTCAGGGGAAGTGGAGAAAATACGAGGTGCACTAACAAAGATCCAGCACCACCAAGAAGTCAACCGAGTAATGGCACATTATTCACATGGTGTGCCATCTTCGTATTTATCAAGTTTGGCCAGATTTATAGGGAAATTCTTGATAAAAAACACTGGTCATGGGGGTTGTTGGCCATCCACGTACTAGCATGAAGACCTTTAACTCAACACTTATTGAGATATAAATGTGAGGTCAAAGTTTCCACGGGATTTTGAGATTAGTGTACATGACATATGTAGACTTAATCCCTTGCTAACCAAACTTAAAACAGCTATGGATCAGATGATCAACATCTCATGGATTGTCATCCACTTTCCAGCTGCTGATTGAAAAACCATATTCCTTTCCCTTGAAGGAATGTTTGGTCACGTTCCTTTGCTCTTGGTGTTTGTGGATTTTTCAGCCATGTACTCCCTATTCTCATCCACTTGCATGTGTGATGGGAGGAGTACCTCCTACGTGGGGAGGTCATCCTCGGGATCTCTGCATGGCTTGAGGTGGCTCACATGGAAAACCAGGTGGATGGACATTCCTTTGGGAAATTAAAGCTTGGCCATGACAAATATCTTCATTTCTTCAATTTATTATGGACCTAGCCACTTAGGCTTTAACTGTGCGTAGTCTTATCCTTGCAGCTTGATGCTCGGGCTATTAGGCAAGACCACCAGCTTGAAATTCTTTGTTCACACGATGGATTTTATCTTCAACTTCATCGCTGCTTCAATCTTTTTTAGAAACTGAAAAATATTGTCTTCAATGGTTTTGGAAGTTTGTGGATACCAACGGATAGAATGTTGCTTAAGTCGTACACTACAACAACTCTCGTCAGACGCTTGCAATAAACTACTTCAATCATAATTTTGTCAAAAATTGTGGATGTAAACGGGTTGTATGCAAGCTTGGAGGTTGGTAGCTTGGCTGCCGAGCCAGTTTCGCGTATTGTCATATTTTTTCATAGAAGTTCATTGAGCCATGATTGGTTTGCTTGGTCTTGTCGTCTTTCCTAGGATGGAAGTCTGGAGATGGATTGATCCATCTATCATAGGGTGACATGCATTTCCATTAGAGCAGACTCCAACTCCCATACCACTCACGAATGATGGAGCGAGGGACTCCATGAAGTTGAAAAATATCGTTGAGTGAATTATTGTCAGTTATCAAGGCTGTGACAATGGTTATTGCCAAGATAAATGTTTTCAACCTAAAGAACCAATAAACCACCACAAGCATCATGTCCAAAACCTCTTGTGTAGCCTTCACACCTGTTGGAAAATCCATATATATGTCTGAATATGGCTTGGTCGATACTGGTAGGGATGAAAGCAAAGACGATGCTTCGTTCTTCTTTATTTGCGCCAATGATTGTAGTTATTTACAATGTCAACTAGCATCTTCTCCCAACAGAATACCTTCTCGATCCCAATGGTGTCTAATTCATGCACTACATTTCTAATGAACTCCTCTTGTTTGCTCACATCAACCAAGCACATTGAAAGTGGTGTATAATAATAGTACTTGCACATTATATTGTACTTAAGAATAGATAGTGCATAAAACTCCTCCTTCTGTGTTCCAAGTCCGTTGTTCTATGTCGGAAAACTGAATGCACTACCTTCATACACTACCCCTTAATTCTAGAACCTTCTCCATATGAGGTCCAACGTTCCATGGAAGATAAAAATTATATACTACATGCATGATCAATGTATTTTTACATGGAAGAAAAAACTCACTGTTCTCATACACTATCCCCACGCACTGGATCCATTACTATGAATGGAGGTCTTATATTCCATTTGAGACAAAATCATGTAGAGTGCATGATCAGTGTATGCAATACAAGCGCACTACCCTAATACACTATCCCACATACTTGACCCCCCCCCATAGACATGGAGGTCTAACATTACATTTCATTTAAACTTATGCCTTAAGTGTGTGATCGGTGAATTTTTGCACTGTCCTCATGCACATTATCCATGGACCAACTTCCCCCATATGGGTAGAATCAAATGTTCCATGTAAGAGAAAAACACAAACTGAGTGTGTGAATGGATTACATTTATATGGAAACAAGCACTCAATCCTCATACACTATCTCTACACTCAACATCCTCCATGGGGATGGGGGTCTAACATCCCATATAAGACAAAGTTATGCACTCGGTGCATTTTTAATGGGTAACGATTGCACTACCCTCATGTACTACCCCCGCCCATTGAACCCCCCCATAGGAGTGAGTCCAACATTCCATACAAGACGCAAGCACACACTGAGAACCTGATTGCTATTTCATCATATGAAAAACAGGCACACTATGCTCATACAATGTCCCCACGCATTGTATCATCCCAGAAGTGTAAGGGTCCAACATTCTGTATAAGGCACAATCGCGCATTCAGTGCGTCATCAGTGTATTTTTATATGAAAAACGAGCACACTTCCCTCATACACTACCCCCAAGCACTGGACCTCCATAACGGTGGAGGTGTAACGTTCCATGTAAGACAAAACCAAGACTTGAATCTGAAAATGGTGTATCCTTAGATGGAAAATGACCGCACTATCCTCATTCACTATCCCCACGTACTGGACCCCCCTCCGTAGGAGTGCACCGCCAGCACTAGACACATGAGATAAAACTATACACCAAGTGTATGATCATTGTATTTTTATCTGATACACGAGCACACTGTCCTCATATAATATCCCATGCACTAGAACCCACCTTAGGGATGGGGGTTGAACGTTCCAAGTAAGACAAACTAACCTAAGACAAGGTATCACGCAACAATTATGTGCTGTGTATTCTTGTACAAGTAACAAGCATACTGATCTCATACACTACCCCTATGCACTGGACCCGCCTACAAGGGTAGATGTCCAGCGTTCCATCTAAGTCAAAACCATGCATTCAGTGTGTGAACAATGTGGTTTTGCACAAAGAACGAGCATGATACCCTCATACACAAACCCCACACACTAGATCCCCCCCCACCCCTATGGACACATTGAGAAATCATAGTGCAAAGAATTCTTGATTAACCATACGCCAATACGTTTGCATGTTTCTTCATTGTTTTATCTCCATTAAAATTTCCACGTGGATGGATGTTGTGGCCCTGCCCCAATAGCATCCTTTGTAGCTCTAAGCTAGGTGGAAAGATGACTCAGTGTAACTTATATGGTATGTTAACTACTTTGCTATTTTGTAGCCATCAAATTGCTTATGGCCACACGTGTAAAGTCCCTTGAATTACATTTCTCACTCGATCTATGGACTGTTGACCTCATCCATCAATCAAGAGCGTCTCTGGGATTTTTTCTACCAAAGTGGTATGTAATGTCATCCTTGAAGGTTGAATCAATAAACAACATACATTGATTTTGCCGAAGGCTCAAAATTACTTGAATTTGAGATTTCTTAGGGTGTGGTCAATGGTACGGACAAGAAAACACCGGTAGTCCAAGTAGCACCACCACGTCTACGATACGTTTACAACCATAGCAATATCTCTCCTAAAAACCACGTAATCAAGCTCATCCCCACAAATCATACAACTCCTACGTGACTGGCTGTTCTCCATTGTCATTGTCTTCTAGGGTTAAAAAATTAATCCCTCCGTTGGACGCGTCAGTTGGCATGACGTAGCTGATCCTCGGATTGGCAAAACGGAAGAGCCCAAGGTCAATGTGCTTAACAAAGAAATACAAATTTATTTAGCTTGTTAGAGGTGGTCGTGTTAAATTCTAGTATATGATTGTGGTGTGGAATTGAAAGTTTCTGCTAGCCCTCGAGCAATGTTGCACTTCTTTATCAAGTGTTCCAGGGGCACCATTGTGCGAAAATGACAAGGAGAAGGCTACAGAGAAATCAAAAGTATAAAGAAAGAGGGCAATTGATTTTGCTTTGATGGGATGTGTGAGAATAGTTTACTCAGGTGTATAGAATTCAAATACGAAGGGGTCATGGTCAAGGCTTTAGGCGCTCAATGGTTACTATACGTGTGCGGCTCTAGTGTCACTAGACGTTTTGAAAAAAATCTCCAAGAAGCAGGGGCTTACTATGATATGTGAGGTACTCTGGTGACCCTGAAAACGTAGAACATTTTCTTGATGGCTATCTTGGTTGGTACCGGCTACCGCGGGGCGCGGGGCATCCAGGATAAAAGGGGGGATGAAGTTTGTCATTTTTCATGGACACATGTTTCCAAAATCAGTACGTAGGTAATTTTGACCTTTTGGGTGTAGACTACTACACATCAATATTCAAATGTATACACCAAAATGCTGAGGGAATTTGGGCCAAGTTTGTAGATTGCCGGTGTTCCATTAAGGAAAATATCTAATGCTTTGATCACCTTATAGGATGGTTGATAGAATTATCACAAATCGTGTAAGTATTTTGATATTGTTTGAGACCTTATCAACATTTTCATATCTTAATAAATGTGTGCATCTTATATTCTCAGTTCCTAAAACTTCTTGGTGACCTTTATTAATCCCAGAAGTGACATCGTGGCTTCATGCCAGTTGCGCTTGTGGAACTCTTAAGGCCCCAACCGTGCACTCAATTTTTTCCACACTTGTCATCGGATTAAAATTGTTTTGAATGTCAAGGTACAAGACTTCACTTGTTCCCAAACTCATAATTACTCTGTTATCCTATTTCATGCCAAGCGGAGCCTAGATGGAAAAAGGTTATAAATTTTAGAGCATAAGACAATGCTGAAAAATGGGACACCTGAGCCCTCGATACATACATTCATTTTGCTTTGATGAAAAATGTGGAAAACATAGATCACACATGTGGAATCGTGGAACACAGAATAATGTAGGCTTGAGGCATTGGACGCTCAAGTCGAGCAGCACGTGCAAGTTTACGTCATGAGTAACTGTTTCTATAAACTCTACCAATAAAACTATAGCAATGCTGAGAAGTCCATTTAATAGCATCAAAACATTGACTCATGATAATTTTGTTGGCGTAAAGATCTAGAAGTTGTCACATAGTGGGCCATGAATTTCATGACAAAAATATTCACAGACATGGTTTAGGTACTCGTGTATACCTGGGATACATGGCACTTCACTGCCTTTTTTATGGGATTTCAGAGTGGGTTACAAGCTGTCGGTGTCGTCTGAAATGGTTGTTGATCTGATGATTGATATCTCTGAGGTTGTCTTAGGATTTCCAGGTGCTATGCTACGTGTCTCAGTCCTGCCACTTTTCAAGATATTCCCTGACTTTTCCTCATCGCTGGTGTCCAAAAACGTCTTCAACTTCATATTTTGTACGTCAGTCCACATCGACAGATGGTGGTCAGGACACCTTCCTGAATACATTTCTCCTTGGGATCTTGCTTGAGTTTGAGCTGGCTTTTGTGAAAAGCCAGGAGGATATTCATGCTGTCAGGTAAGCAAGGCTTGGCAATGATACGTGTATGCATCTCCGTGATGGAAAAATTGATTTCGATTTTGTTCATTCATGAAAGGTGTATGCATCTCCATGAGTTGCGATTCATCACAACTTGACATTCACTTGGCTTAGTGTGATACAATCACCGACATGGAACTCAATATTCTTCTGATGCTTGCCAGCTCCTTGCGTCATCAATGTATGCATCTTTTTTAGTATATGACATGTCTCATCCCATATGCTATGAAAGTCTCATCAATTGATATCTATGGCAGGCATGTTGCTTCAACTTTGCACAACTGCCAGAGTTATGGGTAGTTTTCCATGAACCACCTGGAATGGTATTGTACCTATTGCTATGCAGGTAAGGTAGTTCTATGTGGGCTTGGCAGCCGGTAGCTTGCCTGCAAAATGAACGCCATTTAGCTTACACGAATCTTGGAACAATTGCTTGAGCGTCTGATTGGTTTGCTAAGCAAACCTGTTAGTCCAAGAATGAGAGGCCATCGTTAGCTGGATGCAACTGCCGTAGCACGCTATTCGCTTCCACCAGGACGTAGTGGTGAACATCCCATCTTGATCACTGGTGGGGAACGGCGTGTAGTTGGACAAAATAACCAAGGAACAATTGTGTTGTTACTTTGGTGGTGACCATCGTTGGGATGATGTGCTACATTTTAGAAAACTAGTCAATAACCATGAGAATGAAATCAAATTCTTTGTTTGTGATCGGCAAACCCATCATGAAATCCATGAAGATGTCCAACCATGGCACCTTTGGTATCGGTAGCATCTGAAGCATATCCGAGGGTTTAGGTTCTTTTGGACTTTAGCTGTTGATGCATATCATGCGTCTACATTTTGTCCAAATACTAGTACCTTTTTAGATCCCTGATTGTCTTGTCCTCGTCGAAGTGTCCACATGGACCAGTGGCATGGCACTTGTCTATTAGCAGCCTTTGGAGTTCTTCATCTGGCGGTATTGTAAGAAATGGGTGAGTGAATACTTATTGAGAGTATGGATTCTCAAAACAGAACTTGGATTCTCTAGTATCGCTCAACTGTTTTTATTCCGTTGTTGTTGGCCACCTGAGGTAGAGGGATTTCTCAGTCTGCAGCACATTGATCTCGGCCACCAGGACTCGTCGCCTATTATTGCATCTACTAGACTTTCTTTTTCTAGGATGAAACTCGATGTAATGGTTCAAGTTGGACTTGAGGAACTTCATCCATCAAGTTTTTTGTTGGCTCAGGTTTTAGCGATCACATATTTGAGGGAGTGGTGGTCGGTGAGGAAAACAAAACCAAATACATTGCCGGAATTCTAATAATTGTTGCCATTTTTTTAATGCATCTACAGCCACCAACATTTCTCTCTTCTGCACCAGGTAGTTTAGAACCGGGCTATTCTCATTTATGGATATAGCACGATGGATATTTCTTCACCGCCATTGTATTGGAGGAGAACAGGGCTAGTTGATTGATCAGAAATTTCAGTGGCCATGACGTAGTCTACCATAAAGCCTTCCAAGAACAAGGTTGGCAGCAATGTCAAAGCGTTGTGAAAGAGATTAATTCTTCCTGTGAGCTTTTGTCCCAAGTCCACTTGGTGTTGTTCCGAGTGAGATCGGTGAGAGGCATTGATACACTAGCAATTACATATTAATCGACAGTAACGGTTGCATAACCTCATGAACACCTGGAGGTCTCGAACATTAGTGGGTGCTAACAAAGAAGTGGCTGGTGCAATCTTTTGGAGATCTACCGTGATCCATCCGCCGCTGATGGTGGGTCACAAAATCTTGGTCAAACAATGATCACAGTCACACTTCAAACATTTTTTGCATGATGTTTCTCTTTGTAGAATATTGAGGACCGTTTGGAGGTATCCATTATGCTCCTCCAACCTATAGTTGTACACCAGGATATTGCAAAGGTAGATGATAAAAAAGTCACCAAGGTGCAGCTAAAAGGTGTGATTCATTGTTGCTATCAATGTCACAAGGATATTTGTGAGTCCAAAGGGCATGATTATGGACTCGAAGTATCCATATGCAGTGCAGAACACCGTCTCCTCAAATTCCTCCCCTGATATATGAATCAGGTGTTCATCACTTTGTACATTGATTTCAATGAAAATCCTAGCTCCCAGACTTGGTCAAACATCTGATTTGCTTGTAGGTGCAAGTATGATTTGTTGACAATACAAAAATTCAATGCTCGACAGTCTTTTCATATCTGTATCTCACCGATCCTCGTTAAGAAAAAGGTATAGGGGTTGTATACGATGATGTGGATGGATAGATGAAACACTACCCGGGCATCTTGTCCAAGTGACGTTTCAGTTTGGTCAGCTTGTGGTCACTCATCCGACGGGTCCCCTTGATCTTCGTTCCACTGCCAAGGTTCACATTGATGTGGTGGTCGACGCCTAGTTGTGGAGGTAAACCTTGGGGCATTTTATTGGTAAAAATCAATTATAAATCCTTAAAAAGAGGTGTAAATTCCTCCGATATGATTGCAAACCTTTACTTCGTTGAGGTCAATGGGATTGTTGGGTCTGTTGCATGAGCTGCCATGATCTTGCCTTCTTGAGGTATGAGCTCCTTGTTGTAAACATCATTGTCTCACATCCAAGTATATCAACGTCCGGCATCATCATGTAATTGCAACTTTATATCTTCCTTACCAAATGTTGCTGCCTCATGGGTGGCATGATCGGGGACAGGTGTCATATTCTACCATTTATGTTAACATAAACCTCTCCATGGACCCATTCAACATGGGGATTGGTACTATGCATCTTGCCCGGGTATGATTTCGTGGTTACTTACTGGGCAAGCCCTCCAGACCGTTTCATTTTTTAGTCTTTTTATTTCCACTCAGGATGTTGGTGGATGTGTGGATGTGTGGTTAGTCATTGATGGTCTTCAAACCCAGCTTGTGATTGTTTTTTTTTTGCTGATAAAACAATGAGAGTCCTTACCATGAATTAGTACCAATACCTTTTACAGCGTTCACAACCCCTCGTTTACACTTGTAGCAATAAATTACATTGGTCGTCCTTACGTACCATATTGAACAATGTGTTCTCAACAATCGTTGTTTGCAGCATTTGAACGGATCAGTTGGGCAATCGGTTAGCACGGATTCTTCTGATCGAAAAAAAAACATTACCATCTACCCATGTCCTTGTCTGTTTCGAGACCTCTCTAACGTGATCCTCGCTTGTCGGCTTGTGCCTCTTGCCTTTACTCCGGGGTTCGTCCCTGGAGGTAGCGACGGTGGCGAGGAAGCCGCCAACCCCGACGGGTCTGTCGCTGGGTTGGTCGCCGGTATCATTTGTCCCGTGTCATCGGTTTTGTAGCTTGTTGCGTTCGCACTTGCTAAATCTTACGGTGTGTTTCCATACGTCACGTGATGGGCTTTTAAGGCCCGATCAAGTTTTAATGAAAAATGACGGTTTAGATGGACAGCGTCCGTACAGGCATCCGTCGCGATGGCTTCCCTCCAAAGTCGCCATGGGCCCACACCATCTCGTGATGGGCCTGGACAGTAGCCTGCGTCTGTGACCCTGCAATTTTGTCCATTATTCTAATCTGGAAACAAGAAATAAGCGCAAGTCTCCGGCGTTTCTCTCGGCCATCAGGACCGATCAAGCCTCGAGGCCGATGGGGCTGGATGGTGTCTAGCGAGTGACGACCTCCATCACGTGATGGACCCATCCATCGAGCGGGAGACAATCACCGTGGATACATGTACGGATAGAAAAATCGAGCCCGTTCTTTTCCATAATATCTCTACATATTTGTGTTTTATTCAGGCGGGACTCGGCGGGAGCCCCATCACGTGATGCATGGAAACACACTGTTAGAGCGCTGGCGGAGTTTCATTCATCGGATGTCGTTGTCACTCCATTGCCGATCTCCTTTTGTTCACCGCAGGTAGCGTTCACTCATTTCACCGTCATCGTCGCGAGGATTTGAACCTTCTATACTGTGGAGATGCACAAAAGTATTGTGCCATGTTGTCATGTAGTAGTGAACCCGTCGCCTGGCCCTTTGGTATATTGCTACTCTTTGACACTAGGTGTCACACTGAGCAGAACATAGATGGTGTGCACCTTGAAGTTGCGGAAAAGAAGATGATCTGAAACATTGGACATTTGAGTAGTAATTTTAGAACATTTGTTGCTACTTGTAAAGTTTCAATATAGCAGCAAGTGTAATAAAACAAGTATGCAAACTGTTGAGCACAAATACATGACTTGAAGAACCAGAGAAAGGCATATTTGAGGCTATTTTTGAGTGGAAAGTGTGAATCTGGGCCATGATTTGTTGATTCGAGAAACTTCGTTGATAAGTCTGAAGTTTTTGAGAACATCGAGGTTCCTTCTGAAAAAGAAATCTAGCGCCATCAAGAATTCAATGTAACAATGTTGCAACATTGATAAATTTTGCAATAGATCTTTTAAACCGTTTGGAAAGCTGTCCTACTAGCCAACAATTTCTAGAATGGAATACGGAGGTCAGGGTAGTTGGGTAAAATGCCTAGGACAAGTCGGTGTAAAACCATGAAATTTATTGCGGCCATGAATATAGCTTATTAAATAATGAAGGAAGGATTTTGGGGAATTTTGTGAATCTAGGATACCGTACGGACTTTGACTTTCGCTCAAAATAATTATTTCAATTCGCCCATGTGTGCCCTAAATGACTTTCCACCGTATGGGAGGAACAAATTTGAAATTCAAGCTGGAAAAATGTATTGCGCATATTGTGTTTCCATTAAATGCCTTCTTAAAATTGCGGTTCAATGACTTGTTCACTACCTCAAAAGTGGTCATCACGCCCATAGACGTGCAAGGTTCGTTCCTTCTGGCATAAAAGACTCACAAACAGCACGAAAGTTGCTTGTAATTGGGCTCAAAATGTGGGACACGACGATGTACGCTCTCAAGGACGTAAGTGATGGGTGAAAGTCAGTTCTCCTCCTCATTTTATGAAAGGGGATAGGAGACCATGCCCAAAATTTAAGACGGCCTGTTTTTGGGTGAATTTTAGTTCCACTAAATTCCAGTTGAGAATTTGAGTGAAATTAAGAATTAGTACGGTATAACACGTTCTACTTACAACGTTGCCTTTCTCAGATGCACATTTAATGGGCTTGTGTAAATGAAAATAATGATATTCATATGGAAAAAAGATACATAGTTCAAATTGGATTTCCTTCTGTCACATTTTCTATCCGCCAAACCAAAAGTTTGCCGTTCACACCTGTTCTCCTTGTCGTCGTGTTTTGTTGAGACTGGTCATTGTCATCTTCTATGATATCGTTTTCTCTAAAAAGAGTGATCTTGGTTCGTTGTCACCTCCTCCCCTTGTGCTCTCGCCATGTCTACTCGTGCGCGACCTTGTCACACGGGGCCGCCTGGCTGGCCCCGATTGGTGAGTGCGCCGTTCTCTACGTCGACCTGGGGGCAACCGCGAGACGAAGCATCCCGCGGGATTCCCCCTCAAGAGATGCGTCTCGCTCAAGGCTGGAACTAGCCGACGACCGCCTCCACCCTCTCACACCTCCACACCGCCTCCCATCGACCCCTCCACTCCTCCTCACAGCCACGCCTCGACAGCTTCTCAGCTGCACACCGGCTCACCGCCTCGCGACCCGTGGCCCGCGACCGGCTCACCTGTCCATGAGCTGGGTGTCCGAAGGTCCGCGCGCAACGGAGCGTGCATTGTAGGCGAGCGGAGGTTGTTCGGTCGGACACGGAACCAGTGGCGCAATCCCGGGGAAGCCTCATGTATTGTCGTACGCCGGGAGTCGTTGGGTCACTTGGACAACCTTGAGAAACAGCCGCTTGCCCCGCAGGCAAGCGTCCGCCAGGTTCTCTTTTCAAAGCACCTGTCGGCCGATCCGGTTGCCACGACCGGAGCGACTGGACAAGCTTTCGGACGGTCGGAGGGGCTCGGGTAGGCCAGCAATTTGGCGGTTTTGGACCGGACTCTCCTGCCTGACTTGAACTTCGCTCTTCACACCACTGCCGATCACCACCGCCGATCATCTCTGCCGATCACCACCGCCGATCATCTCTGCCGATCACCACCGCCGATCACCACTGCCGATCATCACTGCCGATCACCACTGCCGATCATCACTGCCGATCACCACTGCCGATCATCACTGCCGATCACCACTGCCGATCACCACTGCCGATCACCACTGCCGATCATCACTGCTGATCACCACTGCCGATCATCACTGCCGATCACAACCGCCGATCCGGCCTTCGTTGCTCTGCCAGACGCCGCCTCCTCAGTGGCGCACTGCCGCGGAGAATCAGCTTGGAGACCAGGAGCAGCGTCAACCGAGGAATAACGGAAGAAGCAGCAACAACAGCAGCAGCTGTAACAGAAGGCTACTGACAGGGCAGTGGCAGCAGCAGCAGTAGCAGCAGCCGAGGCGACATTGGCAGTGGCGGCAGTAGCAGAGGTAATGCCTACCCTTCCACGGCCCAGCAGCACCAACAGGATGGCGAATCTGAGCCAGAGGCACTGCTCTTCAGACGATCTGCCGCAGCACGAACTGGAGCAGCAGCAGCGCCATCAGCAGCAGCAGAACCTTGAACCGCATCAGCAGCAGCACACGCCCAAGATCACCCCGACCCATGCCCGGTCGCCGCAGCCGCAGCTTCTCCATCCCGGCAACTACGTTCTTGCCTTGGGCCGCGGGCGCTTGGTCTCAGCGGCCGTTCTGGTGACAGCCGGCGTCGCAGCAATGGCTCTGCTGCTGTGGTCTGCTGGTCTCCTCCCTGGGGGCGGCTGGTTGGAGCTGCGGGGCCCAGCAGACGCCGACGGTGCGGCTTCCGTGCCTGGCGAGCCTGGACTTGTGTTTCTGTCAGTGGGCGACTTTGGAACCGGCTCTGATGCGCAGCGGGCGGTTGCACAGCAGGTGCGTAAAAGCTTTGTCGGTGGTGGTGGTGGTGGTGGTGGTGGTGGTGGTGGTGGT
>SZWC01000691.1:236171-266058 GCA_023375785.1 Penium margaritaceum | reverse complement strand
TCGGAAGCGTCTGCTCCAGATTTTGCTGCCCCTATATAGTCTTGGCCTCCGGATGTCCGCTCTTGTACAAGTTAGGCTCACGAGTTTCGGGGTCACCGTTGTTTATGAGATGGAGCCAGGGATCACCTGCACGCACGGGACCACAAGAGCGTGATGCACACACTGACAGGGACACGGCCCATGTTCGTGTCCATCCCCATATGCACATGCACATGCAATTGCCCATGCTCATGCAAATGCCCATGCACATACAAAATGCTCATGCACATGTAAAAGCACATGCACATGCAAAAGCCCATGCACAGGCAAATGTCCACACACTTGCAAAAGCCATACACAGGCAAATGTCCACACACTTGCAAAAGCCATACACAGGCAAATGTCCACACACTTGCAAAAGCCCAAACACAGGCAAATGCCCAAATGTCCATACACATGCAACTTCATGTGCACACTGCTTCGAACCCAGGCAAGTGTGTGGCCCGAGTAAGGCCTGTGTGTGCTACGTCGTGCAATGCAGGGCCACTGCAGTCTGCTGTTGCAAGCTACCTCCTCTATCCTTTCCAACTCCCTGTCCAACAAAGAGGATTCCGGAAAGCAAGCGAACAGGAAAGCCAGCCAGGAAACAAGGAAGCAAGAAAGGAAGGAAGAGGGAAGCAAGCACTTGAGCAAACGAGCAAGCAAGTGAGCAAGCCAATGCACAGGACTAAGGCTAGTAGCCAACCAAGCAAGCAAGCAAGCAAGAGAGCAAGCAAGAGGGCAAGCAAGCGAGGGAGCAAGACGACGAGTGAACCAGGACAGTGGGCGAGAAAGCACGATCATAAACAAGCAGGAAAGCGTGCCAGCAAGCCAGCAAGCAAGCAAGTGCACACGCACTGGCTCTTGGTGAGCTGCTCCGGTGTGCCAGCTATGATCCAGAACTTGCGTGGCGTGCCATCCTCCAGCAACAGTGGGTGCTTGCTGATCATGCGCCCCTCCCCTTCCTCTCGTCCTGCTCAGCCGTTCGTGACACACACAGGCACGCAGGAACACACGCACGCAAGCACACACACACACACACACACGCACGCACGCACACACGCACGCACGCTCGCACGCACGCACGCACACACGCACACACAGACGCACGCACGCACACACAGACGCAAGCACGCACACACACACACAGACGCACGCCCGCACGCACGCACACACGCACGCACGCTCGCACGCACGCACGCACACACGCACACACAGACGCACGCACGCACACACAGACGCAAGCACGCACACACACACACAGACGCACGCCCGCACGCACGCACACACGCACGCACGCTCGCACGCACGCACGCACACACGCACACACAGACGCACGCACGCACACACAGACGCAAGCACGCACACACACACACAGACGCACGCCCGCACGCACGCACACACGCACGCACGCTCGCACGCACGCACGCACACACGCACACACAGACGCACGCACGCACACACAGACGCAAGCACGCACACACACACACAGACGCACGCCCGCACGCACGCACACACGCACGCACGCTCGCACGCACGCACGCACACACGCACACACAGACGCACGCACGCACACACAGACGCAAGCACGCACACACACACACAGACGCACGCCCGCACGCACGCACACACGCACGCACGCTCGCACGCACGCACGCACACACGCACACACAGACGCACGCACGCACACACAGACGCAAGCACGCACACACACACACAGACGCACGCCCGCACGCACGCACACACGCACGCACGCTCGCACGCACGCACGCACACACGCACACACAGACGCACGCACGCACACACAGACGCAAGCACGCACACACACACACAGACGCACGCCCGCACGCACGCACACACGCACGCACGCTCGCACGCACGCACGCACACACGCACACACAGACGCACGCACGCACACACAGACGCAAGCACGCACACACACACACAGACGCACGCCCGCACGCACGCACACACGCACGCACGCTCGCACGCACGCACGCACACACGCACACACAGACGCACGCACGCACACACAGACGCAAGCACGCACACACACACACAGACGCACGCCCGCACGCACGCACACACGCACGCACGCTCGCACGCACGCACGCACACACGCACACACAGACGCACGCACGCACACACACACGCACGCACGCACGCACACACACACACACACACACACACACACACACACACACACACACACACACACACACATGCGCGTGCAAGCACATGTGTTCACAGGCATGTTGAGTAGCCTGTGCACGTAAACCAGCTCTAGCAGAGGCACCATGTGTGCCTGGAAAAGTTTGAGCACACACATCCACTGACCACGAGCACCTGTCACAATCGTGTGAAAAAGAGGGAAGAGGTGAGTAGAGATGGGTAAATGCGACAAGCACACACAGACAATGAGCCAGGGTATGCGCACACGCACCAACACATGCAGGCACCCACCTGCCCACCCACCCATACGGCCCCATGCACGCATGCACGCACACACACACGCTGCTACCTCTTTTTTTTTTCCCCTTTTTTTTTCAGAGGGTTTATCTCAAGACCATATTGTAAACAATGAACCCCTCCTCTACAGCACCTGGATTTTGCTGTTGCTGGTGCCACAAGTACATCCCTTTCTTCTGCTGTTGGTCGCACGTCGACAGCTCGGCTGCACTGAACTGCCACCGGCTCTCCTCTCTTCCTCGCGCCACCAACTCGACCATCCCTCCTCCGCTTCCCTTGTCAATAGCCCCCCCTCCTCCTCCTCCTCCTCCTCCTCCTCCTCCTACCGCTGGGCCAGTCGCAAGGGTCGTCGGCCCGGTCGTCAAAACGGTAGCGGTGACGTCACCAGAAGAGTGAGCAGTGACGTCAAAAGAAGGGGCGAGGGCATCGGCAGCTCGAGATGCGTCCGGGCCGCTTCGACCAACACCTACGTCCAGATCGGCCTTCCGATTGCGGCGGCTGCTGCGGTCGCTGCTGCTGCTGCTCAATTCGCCGATGCCGCCACCACTTTGGCCGCCACCGCCGCCCCTTCCATCGAACTCAAAGCGCCGCGTGCGCAGAGCTTTCCGCTCCCGCAGCGCTGAAAGGGAGAGGCCTGCGACGACCGAGAGCACCAGCAGCGAGAGCAGCGCGGCGCGACGCCCGAGTCGAGGCGCGGGCATCGTGCCGGCGCGCTCCCCTCCCTCCGCGTTCGTCGCAGTTGGAAGTAGCTGTTCAGATGGGCAGGCTGGATTCTCTCAACGCGACAGAAAAAATGAGTGCCATTTGCCCAGCGGGTGCATAGTAGGGGCGAAAAACCATGGGTCAATTGCTTCAGCTCGCACGACTTCGCCAACTAATGCCTCTAACTAGAATGGCTTGAAAACAATTTCCGTCGCCTAGAGCCAGCGCAACTATTTTGCGATGCCTAGAACCACTTTTTGCGCTTCGACTTCCGACATCGTACATCAGATGCAACAGAAAGGACTTTCGACGGTCCAAACGACGTTTCAGGTCCAAAAGAGGCATTTGGAAACAAAGCAGTAAAGTACAACATCCAACAAACTTCATGGACATTGAAAGCAAGAACAAAAAAGTGTACAATAACGTATCGTATATTCTAAAATTCCATTAAATTAAGTGCATACTCAACATATGTTTTTAAGAGATTATTTCTTCATCATGAGGAAGAAAGAATGTACTAGAATGAGATGATTTGTTCTTGTTTTTATTTTATTTTTATTAGGAAAATATCTCATAATATGAAAATAAATTTTCTGAGTAAGAATTTGTTTTCAATTTCGATTTTAGATCACTTTTTCTTATTAGAAGCATATTTCATGATGATGTCATGATGACATCATAATGGGAAAATTTCCTTATGCATTCACTAGGTCACATCAAAGCCATGAAATGTTCGTTTTTCATCACTTATTAACACGTCATAAGTAGATAATGTATGATTTTTTTCAAAAAGTACCTAATCTTCAGAAACCATGTTATTAATTTGAAACATGGAATTTTAGTTGGATTCCGTATGGATTTTTATGAAACATATTCTTATAAGACTGTTTCGAACTAATCATTGAATATTAATGCTGTGATTATTTATACATTATTTTATCAATTTTCTTACATTCATGATAAAACATCATGAACTAAACTACATATATGATTGAATTAATCTTATAAGTTCACATAAACATTGAAAGAACTAAAAATAAGTGAATAAGTCTTTTAAAAAAGGAACAAAGGATATAATATCAATGAAAGGATAACATCATTTAGATTTACATGTCGAAATTCTCATTCATAAAATATTTATTAAAAAATGTTTATCATAAGGTTTTGACATACAGTTTGGTGAATTAATTTATCATGATAGTAAAGGATGTTACTTTGTATACTATTTTATGTAGTATTTAGAACATTTGTGATAGATGTTTCACATCTATTTTGATTTCCATCACTTTTACCTACATTTGAAAGGCCTCAAAATTTTATTGCTAACAAAATATGGAGATAATTAATTACAAGGAACATGTGTGGAGTAAAGGGCATGAATTTTCTCATTATTTTATTGGTTATATGTCTATGGTTACATTTTCCTTACAACATGAAGTGTGGTTACATCAATATGCACATTAGAAATCTTCCCCATTTAAACAAATAAGTTATTTCACAAATTTATTTTTCTTGTTTACATAAAATCAATATGAAATTTTTTTCACATCCATGTCTAGAATGATTTTAATTAATACATTATGCACAGATGAAATAAAAAAGTAATATTATTTTTATAATTTCAAAACATTTGAGTTTTTTATTTTTTACATATAGTGAAAAAACTTAAATTTCTTAGTTAAACTCTATAAAAGTCTTTGTTTTTTTAAAATGTGAAAATAAGTTGTAATTTAATCCTGTGATTTACATACTCGTTCTATGAAACACATATTCTTATGTTTAAACAATTTCTTTGCTTTCATGGTTTGATATTTATTTACTGGAACATTTTTGGAGTAAATGATACATGTTATTATAAAATTGTACAACTTTTAAAACATTTAATATATTTTTCTTACACATGACCTTCAAAATTTGTTGATGATTATTATATCGTTACTTTTGTCAATGATTACTACCAAAGTAATTATATTGTTCATAAAATACATCAATATGATTTTTTATCAACATTTTTATGCTTCTTTTATGATGTCAAGATTGCATCGGTTATTTTTTGGTTATGTTTTGGATTTTTCTCATTTTATCTTACTTTCCATGGAAAAATAAAATGGAAAACATATTCTATACAAATTAACCGATTTTTTGTTTAATTAAATATTCTTCATTTTTTAAATTGAATGAATTATGAATTATAATTTCCCTCCTCCATAATCTAGAATACAAGAGTTCAAAGGGCACCATTACTATGAGAGAAAAATGTTTCTTTATCATTAATTTATGAACTTATATTCACTTAAATTTTAACATGTTCTCCGTTTTTCCCCTTGACGTCCATGTAATTGTAGGGCTCGTATATACACTTCTCCACCTCCTTGAGTTGAGAAGCCCTCGTTTGACCTTAAAGGTTCAGTGTCCCTTTGAAAGTCTTCTCCATTTCATCTCACTTACTTCGTCGGCTTTCGAAGCGCCGAAACTAGTTCTAGGCATCGCAAAACAGTTGCGCTGGCTCTAGGCGACAGAAATAGTTTTCAAGTCATTCTAGTAAGAGGCATTAGTTGGTGAAGTCGTGCGAGCTGAAGCAATTCACCCAAAAACCATTCGCCCTCACTCGCCGAGACCAATATCGCACCGCCCTGTTGGTGATACGTCGTCCCCCGTGGGTCCATCGGCCACTGGAGAGTTTAGGGGGACTGTTTGGGAGAGAGCGAATTGCCAGCACTGTCCTTGATAACTGTTCGACCTCGACTTCATTGGCATGTTTGGAAACTACACGACCTCGCTCGATCGTCCGCAGGACAGCGTCTGGACGATCGAACGCGGTTGTGTTGTTTCCAAACACGCCAATGAAGTCGAGGTCGCACAGTTCCGGAAAACGTTCGAGCAGATAGCAATATCCGAACGGTTCCTACGCCTGCAGGAGGATTTGGGCGGATGGGGACGAGGGGGACGGCGGGGGGGAGGGGTGAGTCCAAAGAGTTTAGGGATAAATAGCTCTGGTATCCGCGAGAATAGGTTGTCTATAACTCCCATGTTCACAAAACGAATTACAATTATCCTATTCCAACATCTTCAGAAAAACACTATATCTTGATCTTTAACCATGAGGAAAATATATTTAATGCTTTCTTCTTTCAACGCACTAACTTGGAGTGAAAAAAAAGATCCACGATTTAATCAGGTGCATTTTTTGACACCAAATACTTTGAAATGTCTAGAACCCAATCTAATGTAATTTTTTAGTCTTGGAATAATATAATTAATATCCAGACCCGCCACCATAGGTATATCCCATCATATGCGCCGATCTAATGTTCGATTCAAGTTTGAAGCTAAAAATCGATATCCCTCCGTGGGTAAATAGGCTCCCCAATACTCTCCTCAACACGTATGTTTTTTGGTTTTTTTTGTTCATTCAACGAGTTTTCCACCATCTACTCTAGTCAAAACAGGGTGTAATACACGTGCGCTCCCTGTCAAAGTGGCTTTTGGTTCGTTCAATCTGATTTCTTACAATCAATGAATTTTCAGTAAACTTCACAGTCACGTTGATAGTTTAATTGCTCCGAAAACATCATTCTTGAATATTTTCCAAGATCCTACTAAGGAAATTTTATAGCTTTTACAAGTGTTTATCGCCAATGCCATGAATGAGTCTGAGACAAGCATCCGAGAATCTTGAATTGAAAAACTGGGCCTTTCCACTCTACAAGAACTTGCTTCAGCATCGAGGATGAATGAAATTAAGCAGATGTTACTCCATGTCAAGAGTTGGGTCGAAATAGGTGTTGGTGTGCCAGTCACGGTGACGTTTGGACTTGCCCTGACTTGCTCGCATGCCAGGTTGTTTGACGGCTACTTGGACTACATCATCCTTAGTTAGTGCGTCCTCAAGTTATCTCTTGAGTTTTCTTGCTGACCACCTCCCGGGGACCATTTTCTAAGTGGTGTTATCCTTGTTCAAGGTCCAGTTGCGTGCACTTTCTGTTTCTGCACATCCAGCGCTTCTTTTGACCTATCATTCCAAAAACCAAGGAGCACTTACGCTTTCTCAGGTTCTAACCAGCTCTTGTTTTGGAGCAGTAACGAGGCTGGTCTATTGTCCATTAGTTGGTCACAATTGTGTATTTTGACACACGCATGTGGGTGAGACTGTATCCTCACACATGTGTTGTTTGTTTTGTAACTTCTAATATCTCATGCATATCTTTGTCGTCTCTCCACCAACCCAAGCATCGTTTGTTCCGTTGTGTTCACCATAGTCTACTCTCTCGTGTGGAACATCGCTAGGAGGGTTCTCTGAACCCCTCATGGTATCAGAGTTGTAGAGAGACTCCACCCCTATTCCCCACCATACAACAGGCATTAACAACAACTCACAACTCTCGGCTGGGCTGGGTGGGCTGCGTGGGGCGTACATGTCCTAAAAACGTGGGGTCCATGAGAGGAAAGCTCATGTCACGTAGTCCTCCGGCAGAGCCAAAGGCTGCTGAAATAGTTTTGGGAACTTCCCTTGTCGTAGCTGCCATCTTGGCAACAAATTTTAGCTGTGGTGGTGTTCTAGGCCGCCACTGGAGCAGTAGCAACTTCATCCCTAACAAGAACTGTCGGGACAGCCGTAGAGAAGTAGTTGTTGTAGTAGCGAGACAGATGTCTTCATCACCAAAAATTACTGCTACACTATCATCATCATCATCATCATCATCATCATCATCATCATCATCATCATCATCATCATCATCATCATCATGAGCAACAACATCAACATCAACATCAACATCAACAGCATCAGCGGCTGCAGAACCCGTTGGCGTCAGCGGCTTCAACCCCAGCGGTGGACCTTGCTGCATTGGGTCCTCTTTTTGACCAATAGCAGGAGCAACAGTGGTTGCAACAACAATTATTGCAGTAGTGATGTTGTTGAACGAGTAGCCATAGTAGAAGCAGCAGCAACAGCCGTAGTAGCATATTTGTTGCACAAGAAGTACGAGCAGCAACAATGTTCTTACGCACATAGTAGGTTCAACAGTAGCAGGTTTATTGCGAGGGAAGTACCAAAAGCTAACACAACAACAAGCAAGGATAACAACAGCTGGCAAGAAGCTACTTCGTAGCTTCTCGCATGCCTTGACCTGTAGGTCTTTGGGCTCGTCGACCAACAAGCTCGTCCATCGATGAGCTCGTCCATCAACGAGCTCGTCCATAGGATTTGAGCTCACCCTTGAAAAAGGGGGAAAAAATGGGTGAGCTTCGCAATCATTGGTTACTCTTATCCTGGGTGACCCTTGGTACAGCTACTCTCTTGCCTGCTTCCACAGTAGCTCTTTGTTTTGATGTTTTAATTTTATTTTCTTTTCTGCTTTCACCTTTTTCCCATTCTTGGTCGAGCCCCGAGCATCCAAGATTTTGTCCCGGTGCCACGGAAGACCAACCCTCAGGTCTTGTCATTTCCTTTCTTTCATATACTTTCGGTCGAGACCCTTGCGTGTGGGAGCCTGACCCCGTGCAGTGGGAGACTAATGTTGTCATGTTCACGGTTGTTCCCGCGCTAGGGTGGTGTTGGATGCCACTCCTGTTCTACCCCACCTTCTACGGACCACCCTCTCCTTCATGTGCCCCTCCAATATCGCTCCAGCCAGCAGCTTCATCCTCCTCTTCTCCCTTTGTCCTCTCTGGTCCCTATGCATCTCTCATCACGTCGTGGCATGGTTCGGAAGCGTCTGCTCCAGATTTTGCTGCCCCTATATAGTCTTGGCCTCCGGATGTCCGCTCTTGTACAAGTTAGGCTCACGAGTTTCGGGGTCACCGTTGTTTATGAGATGGAGCCCAGATGGGTGCATCCTGTGGTGGAGCTTTNTCCTTCATGTGCCCCTCCAATATCGCTCCAGCCAGCAGCTTCATCCTCCTCTTCTCCCTTTGTCCTCTCTGGTCCCTATGCATCTCTCATCACGTCGTGGCATGGTTCGGAAGCGTCTGCTCCAGATTTTGCTGCCCCTATATAGTCTTGGCCTCCGGATGTCCGCTCTTGTACAAGTTAGGCTCACGAGTTTCGGGGTCACCGTTGTTTATGAGATGGAGCCCAGATGGGTGCATCCTGTGGTGGAGCTTTGACGCTTGTGAGAAGATTATAGGAAGCTTCCTGGCACGCTTGCCACTGACTGGGCGTCAGCGCTCAAACAACTCGCGGCGTCAACACAGGTCGGACGCGAAACGGCAAGGGTTTGGCTAGACGACACAAACAGAGTGTCAAATGTGCTTCCATAAAATAAGCACATTCAGAGAGATAATGACAACTGAGGAAAAATCAGCCTAAATAGTTGCTGGCCGCCTAGAGTCGCTAGAGGTGGCGGTAATTTCGTACCTGCTCAAACTGGCCTAAAACCATAGTTTCAGGTGTGAGAATCACCCGCTGTCTGCATCAGAACATGCAGAATGATGAGCTCTACGCAACAGACCCACACAAGGTGGGTTTGCATCATCCAAACACAAATAGCAAGCAAAACAAGGAAATCGGCCAAAATGGCCTGTCCACCGAGAAAACTCTGGAGCACTTTGAACTGCACTGAGAGCACCCATAAATGTACGGGTGTAGTACCGAGACGTCAGCGTGTGCTTTCCACGACAGGAATCACACACAACGTTGCAGGTTTCCTCATCGCACCGGTACAGGCTACCGGGTGCGTGGGTCTCGACCACCGAGAAAACTCCACCAATGGCAGACCAACGAGTCAGGCTGTAGAGATGCATCATCTGCGTCACACCTGTCATGTCGTAGCTGCTGGATAAGTCCCTGGACGATCCGGAGTCCCGTCAGGTCGTCACGATCTCCAATGCGGCCGCCGCTCACCATCAGCTGCGGGTGCACCCATAGTTGCCACACCATGGCTCGTGACAGGTGGAAGCCACGCACACCAACAACTTGTGGATTGGATTAAGCTGTGGCAATCGTTTTGCCTGACTCATCTCCTTGCTATGAGTTATAAATGTATTGAACGCTCTCCTTGCCTTTTCTGCGATGCCGTCCAGTGTCATGTGGCTGGACCATCTTGTGTGCCAAGTGACTTTTGGATCATCGAATCCGGAGCCGCTCATCACATGACACCGTTTCGTACTGCGCTTGTCACATTAGGACCTGTTGGTGACGTTTTCTTTGTCTACACTGGCTCTGGCCAGATGTTTCCAGTGTAGGACGTTGGTGTTTTGCACTTTGTTTCTCCATCAGGCAATGTATTTTTGCTCGAGATCCTCTTTGTCCCTGTGCTTGAGGTCAGCTTGGTGTTTGTCACTGCCCTAGATGATCAGGGCATGGAATTTGTTTCCTCTTGTGGTGTCAGCATTTTTTTGCTACAGTCGTTCGGCCATCCCATTCTTTGTTTCCGTGTTGTGACAATTTGTTTTTCGTGGGTCCTTGTTTCCACCGTCACCCGCTGATATTGCCACAGTACATGTGCATGTTTCTCTCTCCCTTTCCCTTGTGCGCACATGTTTTCTTCATATGTGTCACGTGCATACAACTGCCATCCATAGCCTCCTACGTCCCCAGCATGCCGCCGGTCTTCACCTTAGCACATTCTTTGCGCCATGCATTCTTGACTGCCTTGATTGGGCACAAGGCAAACTTCATCCCCCGTCATTTCCATCATATGACTCTTGCAAGCTTCGTCCACCTACCCTTGTCCATGCGGACGTCATGAGTGCTCTTCCTGATGCATTTGGAGGGGTTGTCAGAAGGTACGTGCTACGCCTTTCAGATGATTTCTCTCGCGTTCACTAGATCTTTGCCCTTTGCTAAAAAAACGATGTCAAACCCATGATTGAGTCTTGGCTTTTCAAGACTGAGCTTGCCTGCCCGTAGAAGCTGTTAGAGTTTTGCTACAATCTTGGTGGGAATATCATGTGAAACACAGTCCGCTTCCTTCAGTCTCAAGGGGTGCATCTATAGCTCTCTTCACCCTATACACCGAAGAAGAATGGGGTGTCGGAATGTTGGAACCACACTCTAGTTTACAATGTTTGTACCCTTTTTGTCTATTCTGGCCTCTCTCCGCTATTTCCGTTTGAGGCCATGTCCTACATGACATGGGTTTGGACCCTTTTCCAACATGATCCGCTGCCTCGTCATGTCACGCCATTCATAAGATGGTATGATTATTGTGCTGACCTTTGCCTCGCTCATGCCTGGGATAACATTACTTACGTTTGGCTCCACGAGGACTAGAAGGATGGCAATATTTCTCCTCAAGGTTGTTTGTATCCTTTCCTTGGTGTCTCCTCTCAGTCCAAGGCTTGGCGTTTCTGGGACCCTGAGCATTGTCAAGTTGTCGATTCTAGCGATTCTCTCGCATCGCGAGAGCATTGTGAGAATGCTTTTCCTGTTCCATTACTTATGCCCTTGTCTCATCTAGAGAAGGTGGTGTCTATGGAGTGTCCTTTGGTAGTTGATGCGCTCCGTTTCCCACTCCCCATATGCCACTGTCATTCCTTGACATATCTATTTTGCCACTTGCGTCATCCCTTATCGCATCTGCGTTGTCACCTACATCATCCCCTATTGGATCTGCATTTTCACCTACATAATCCCCTGTTGCATCTGCATCATTCATGTATTGTCCCCTGTCACGTTTGCATCATCCCCTGCTATGTCTCCGTCGTTGCTTGCTTCACCTCCTCTTACATATACGTCGTCGCCTGCTTTACCTCCTATTGTGTCCGCACCACCAACTATGTCATCTCCTGTCATATCATTATTGTCTTCACTTGTATTGTCTCGTGTTGTGTGGATCTCGGTGCCAGCACCATTGCCTGTGGTTTCATTTGCAGTCCCATCTACAGGAGACCAAGACACATCCTCGTAGCAAGGGCTACAGAACGATGACAACAGTGCACAGCAAAGGGGAGAAGACAGGGCCACACAACAACAATAGAAGAAGAGAGGAAACTGCAAGAGTGGTGCACAAATCATCTAGGAGCATAAATATGTGCAAGAAGCCCAAGATTGTACACAAAAAACTTGAACTTTCCATTCTACAGTGCTGTTGTGAGGAAGTTTACAGGCTACTGTCGTGTTTCAATACCCAAAACACACACACCGTCATGTGAAATCTACTTGTGTACAAAACTATGCTCAAATGTTGATGTGCTTTGTGAGCATGTGACTCATGCAATAATGTTCTGGTATGTGGCACGTGCTCTCATTGTTACTGCGGATGGTGATGCATCAGATGGGTTGACGTCGTTGCTACATGAGACGACAAAGCCAGACGCTCTAGAAAACTCCAGCTTCCAATGAGACATACTCGGCTTTTGCCTTGTGATAATGAGAGAATGCACCGCATAGAAAAAGCATGATGTGATGTGTCACATGCGTAAAAAGGAAATGAACTTTGAGCATCATTTTGTACGTAAAAATATATCACATGATGATGTCTATGTGTGGACATGCAACAACAGTGTGCAGACTTCCTCACAAAATTGTTACAAAATAGCAAGTTAGAGTTTTTGGTATACAATTTTGGAATTTTTGCTTATGCTTCTGCTCCAATGTGATTTGTGTACCACTCATGCTGCTTCGACTATTCGTGCACTATTGTTGTATGGCCTTGTCTCATGCCCTTTGTTGTATGCTTTCGTCATTATTCTGTGACCCTTACTCGCTTGTGGTGACTAGCGTCTCTAGGTCACGGGGGAGTGTTGGTATATTAGTCACGATGACCTTTGGAATTGTCACCATGACTCGTTGGGAAGTTGGGACGCTTGACGGCTACTTTGAATGCATCAGCCTTGGTTGGTGCATCCTCACTTGCTCTCTATAGTTTTCTTGGTGGCCACCTCCACGGGACCATTTTCTTAGTGGTGTTATCCTTGCTCTTTCACTATCCAGTTACGTAGAGTTTCTGTTTCTGCACCTAGTGTTACTTTGGGTTTGTCATTTGGACAACTGAGGAGCCCGTACGCCTCTCCGGTTCTAGCCAACTCTTGCTTTGGAGCATGCACAAGGGTTGGTCTATTTTCCATTAGTTGGTTGGACTTGTGTGTTTTGACGCACACATGTGGGTGAGACTATATCCTCACACCTGTGTTGTTTGTTTTGTAACTTCTACCCATTCATGCATATCCTTGCCGTCTCTATTTCAATCCATTGTTGTTTGTTACATTGTGTTCACCACAGTATGCTCACTTACATGTTACGTTGCTAGGGGGGTTCTTTCATCCCCTCAGGTAGTTTGCATAGTTTCATCCTTTTCCATGCCCGATGAGTAGCAGGCTTCACTCATCAGATGAAATACAAAAGGTCATGTGACTCCTTGTCGTAACACAAAGGACTCAATACACGATGTGTCCTGTGGTTTAAGTTTTAAAGATGATAAGCCCGAGCTTGAAAACAACAGTCATCAAGCAATTCAACTCGCTCTTTGCCATCGCCCCTCGTGGGGTTACCGCTCCCTTGCGAGGTTCCCATTGAGTAAAAAAACCTTTTTTCAATTCATTTGTGGGTGCAAGTCACATACATCTACTTTTTGGAACAAAGTAACAGATGTACCAATGTCACGCACAAAATAACGCATATGACAACGTCACACAAAAACAACCGCATGTTACGCGGAGTAGAACTTGGATGGTTCAAAGGGACGAGGTGCATTGTAGACAACGACTGGAGGAATTGGAAAAATTGGATCATATGTACATAGAAAAAGGCGCACTTCCATGAAAAGTGCCGAATATTTCATGCATATATCTACAATAACAAGAATCACAACGAGGCATGGGTGCTCGAGCCGAACGACACGTGTGACGTTGCATCATGAGTGGTCATTTCAAGAACCTCTGCCAAGAAGTCGGAAGGTTTTTAGAACATCAAGGCACGGTTTTATGAAGTTCTTGTACCACCGACCGAATACTATTGAAACAACGACATGGTTTGCAACAAATCTGTCGACCCTTATGGAAAGTGGTCGAATGTGTCAAAACATTTTTTAGAGAAACGCCGAAGGTCGAGTAGGTGGCCAAAATTCTTTTGGCCGAACGGTGTAAAAATCGCAAGGTCAACGGGTAGTACGCTATGCCTTTTAGCGGCAACGTCCTGACGTGTTGGCAGAGGTAGGCCGGTGACGCCTGTAGTACGTGTTGATTAGATGATCCACGTTGTGGAGGTCGTCACGGGGTTCCCTGCTGATGTATGCGACATTGTAGCTGTGCCACTTCACAAGATACTTGGCCATTTTTACATGGCCTCGATGTCAAAGGATGTCTTCAATAACGTACTCCGTATCTCCGTCCACTTGGATTGGAGGTGGAGGATCGATGTCTCACTTAAAAATGTCCCACCAAGGTCCTGGTAGGGCTTAGGATTACTGACGGGCAAGACTGGATGGATGGCCATGCTATCTGGTAGTTGAAGTCGAGCGTCAACAAGAGTTTTCATTTGCTCGATTTAAAACAGGCCTAGCCATCATATTTTAGCTTCATGAAGTCTTTTCCACAAAGTTTGATGTTTGCTGATCTGAGTAGGACACAATCTCCAGCGCTAAACACGTCGTCGATGCAATGTTGTCTAGCTGCTCACTTTATGGCTGCATGCATCTCTGCGAGGGTCTGGCGTGTTTCCTTCCATATGTTGGAGATGTCCGGTTGGTGGATGTCAACCGCATGAATGCTACTCTGGCTTTGTAGACCTGCCTATGTGGCAGGAATTTTGTCTTGAACCACCACAAACGGAACTTTACCCATTGAGGTGGAAGTTGCAGAGTTGTGTGCGAGTTTGGTGGTTGGAACTTTTGCTGTCCAATCAGTTTTGTATGGCTTGCAGCAAGTGTGGAGGAGTTGTTCAAATTTTTGATCAGTCCGCTTGGTTTGTCCATCGGTTTGAACATGGATCATCGTTGATAGCTGTATCTGAATTCCAGAGTGCATCATGAGTTCACACTAAAACGGCTAGTGAAGCGGCCGTCTCTGTTGCACATGATGGTACGTGGCATGACAACTGGTTGCACGATGTGATTTGGAAACAGTTATGCTGTTTCTTCTATGGTGTTGAAAGTCATCGTTGGATTAAAGTACAAAGTTTTAGAACATCTGTGCACCACCACAAGGGTGGCGTCATATCTTTTCAGGGAGACAGGCAGGATTGTAACGACGTCCATGCTGATGTTGATCCACGGTTCCGTTGGAATGGGGACTGGTTGAAGCAGTGTTGGTAGCCTCATGCGAGGAGATTTTTGCCAGTGCTTGCGGTCACACGATTTACAAAACTCAGGCAAGTCGTTCTGTATCCAGTCCCATCAATAATATTTCCCTAGCTTCTTGAGCGTCTTATCAACGCCGAAGTATCCACCTCGTCCGGTGTCATGGGACTCCTCCAATAGCATCTTCCGTAAATCCTTGTTTGGTGGTAAAATGACTTGGCGGGAATCGTCGTCGCCAGTAGGAATTGTCGAATCAGCACTCCATTTTGTCGTATCCGCAGCACTCCTTGTAACCATTTGCGAACAACTTTGCGAAGTATGGGCCTTGTTTAACAAGCAACGTTAATCTTGACTTTTTAGACTGGTCACCGACTTAGAGTATCCGCTGGATTTGTTTTTCCAAGCCGGTACTTGATGTCGTATTCGAATTTGGACTCAGGAAATTACATTTATCGAGTTTGTCGATGGCTCAGATTTGGCTATGTCCTGAGATTTTTTAGTGCATGGTGGTTGGTATGGACGATGCATCATCGGCATTCCAAGTAAACCCACCACCTCTTGAGTGCATACATAACCAAGAGCATTTCTTTTTTGTGCACCGTGTAGCTGAGCTATGTCACGCCGGTTTGACCCTGAGGTCATCGGTGTTGTGAGATTTGCCACAGAAGTTGATTTTGTTGCCAGGTTTGCCTTCAGAGAATTATGGATGGCTGATCCTTCATCGCAAGAGTCTTTGTTAGTTATTGTTGCTCGTCACCGGGTGCGCTCACACCGTTCACCATTGTTGTTGCGGGGTCTCAATTTCTGAATGGTGGAGATGTATTGAAGAATCGTACGAGGCTATCACCTCGTAGTTAATGCGTTGGCTGCACCTCGAGCACCACTACGTTTTGATACCAAGTGTTACACTGAGCGGAATGTGGATGGTTCATGGGGATGAGGTGTGGAGCGAAATCCAATTTGATAGTCTAGAATGATTGGATAGTTTGTATTTTGTAGTATGTGTACTTACACAACAAGTGTCGAACATTTTGATTGCATATATACAATAAAGAGGATTGCAACGAGGCATACATTAGGTCTTGAACACTCGAGTTGAGCGACGCGTATGACATTGTGTTGTGAGTGGTCGCTCAGGGGATTTGTGAATATGAGGACATGGATTTAGAACAGTCTAACAGCGTCAATAAGTTGACAAAACAGTATTGGAACGACGATAAAGTTCGCGAAACTTCTGTTTGCCTTTCTAGAAAGTGGTAAAAATGTATCAGAACCTTTCGGATAGGAACACCAGAGGTCGGGGCAGGTGGCCAGAATGTCCTCGGCTGAACGGCGTAAAAATCCTGAGGACAACATGCCATGGGCCATATATATAGTGAAAGAAATGCCCACTCGTGGAGTTCAGTTACTTGTGTATGTTTGGGATGTAACAACGCATGTGCCTATGCCACACCAAAAACAATGCATGTACCAACAATGCACAGAAAAGAACACATATGCCAATGTTACGCTGAAAATGCACAAAAAAACTAAAATCATTTTTTGAAATGTCATGTTAGTGCCGCATACCATGCCACATTAATGCATGACATGCTTTTTGTTGTTCACTGTGGATCATCCAGATGCAACATTGCATCTTTCCCTGTCAGGTCCGTGGTACCTGCTGCGATTAATCATGGAAGAAGGGGTGGACGGCTGGTTGATTTTGCTGCGGAGGCTAGATGGCTGGTTTCTTTTGTCTTGCATGGTAGAGAAATTGTTGCTTTTGTTTTGAGGGCTAGGTGGATGCTGAATTCTTCTACCTGAGATGGGTAAATGAGAGTCACTCTTTGTGTTTTATTTGTATCTGAGCTATTTGACTCTATATTTTCTCCTGGCCCATCAAACCCCACCCCGAATTACATTCAAGGTTTGCGGTTTCATAAATATGTGGGTTCCTGTAGGGCTCCGCGATAGCAGGGCCCAGCAGATTCCCTTTCGATGAATGGAGAGTCTCAAATCCCGCATGCAAACCACACACAGATCCTCCCCGTAACAGTCACAAACCCTTCTATAGAGGGGTTTGTGACTGTTGTGCAGAAATTCTGAAGTCAACACTCTGATGCAGCATGTATGTGACATCCTTTCAATGTGAAACTCGTGTCGAAAGAATAGAAACCAAAAAATGGGACGTGATTGTTTTAAATATTGGTTTCGAGATTGGATAGCCTAGGCTACATGGCAAGTAGAGAGGAGAATCACGTACGACGTGGATGGAGCAATCATAACTGAGAGATGTGCAACAGAACACAAGAGAGTAAATAAAATGAACAATGAGCGAGCAAGGTGATAGGAAAAATTCAACTGGGCCACCCATGCAAAGGAATCGTGTGGGGCCCGACTGCCACCCTAGGATTGAACCAGACCTGCCGGCAGTGAGCAGGCCACGGTTTCTCACACACCGGAATAAACCGGACGTGTGGTCCCGTAGGATCAACAACCTCGCCACACCAAGCAAGGGTCCGAAATAAGCATGCACGATTAAAAGCCGTCAACCGCATCGTCCATATTGTTTTAAGGAAAGCGGGCAAGTTATGCCAAAGACAGTCTTTGAGCTCTTAGACATGTCCAGATTGGACATGCCTACAACCCCCCTCCCATACCCACTCTGCACCCTCCCCCTACCTCATTGAATCTGGCTCACTCCGAGCATTCATGTACGCATAGGAAGCCCACCATAACATCACCCCCATGCAATGCATTCATCCTCATTTCTCCCTCCAACCTCCCCACCCACTCCTTCTTTTACCCTCAGGCAACCCCAGGACAAGCCTCCAAGAGGAGAGAGAAAACTTTGGCAAAAAAGTGGAGCCTCCGCAACAAGCCCCTGTCAAAGAAATCTGGAAAAAGCTGTGGTCAAAGCCCAAAACTTTCATGAATTCCATGTCCACACCCAAGCCCAAGTCCAATTCCTAGGTTGAATATAGTCCAAAGACAAATTCAAGCCCGAGTTTGATTCCGAGTCTAAGTGCATATCATAGTCTGAACCTGAGTTGATTTCCATGTCCAATCTGAGTGTCGATTCCGACTTTGACTATGTGAGGTCCAACCTGGTTCTGAACATTGTCACACAGTGACAATGTTCAGAACCAGGTTGGACCTCACATAGTTTGTTTTTGTTCTTACAACAATGAAGCATGTCACAAAAAAAATTGCCCTAAAATCTTTGCTTGCATGAAACCCACCCAGCACCTTGTCCTCCCACATGCGTGAATGGATGGAAAATTTTACACCAGTGTAGAAAGAATAAGGATGACGATAAATCAATGCTGCATTCCCAGATTTGCCAAATAGAATACACTAAACTTAGTAGTACGCACCCAAAAAGAACACACGGATCCCCTCATAACACATTAGAGTGGATAAGCTCAACATCGTGCCACAAAAGGCCAAACACGACCCCATCACACAACCAGAATTGAGCGCCAAGAGATGCACCCAAATTCACCACACACGACCTTGGAGGCACGGCTCAACATCCTCCTTACAGCCAGCAACAACAGGGGCTGCACGTAGATTGTCCAAGTTCATCAAGGGATAGAATCACCCCAATACCCATCTCCCTGCAATGAACATGGTACCGTCCAACTCCATGACAAATCTCAAAGTTCAATCCCTTACACAAGCTCCCAGAAAAACAAGACTCACCTCAGATTCTTCCCCTTCCATATAAGATTTCTGATTACCCTGCTAAACACCATGAACTTCCTCATAAACTACAAGTTCATTATCTGAAAGCATGCATCCTCACTACTAGACGCCTACCTCAGCGTCCTTAGGAGGTGGTACAATATTATCATTGTTTTCTCAAGATAAAGTCAATCCAACGGTATGATTATCATAAAAAATTCCCATGTAAACTCAACCATGATTCCTGATGTAGACTCTCGCTACATGCTCCTGAACCTACCTTGCACATCAAAACATGTGGGTTATACGTTTCTACAAGCCTCCGCGTCCGACACCACTTTTGGACAACATTCCATAAGAACCAAAATTGTTGTATAAGAAGGAATTCAGAGTTCATAAGGGGGTCCCTCTAAGATTTCCTTAGAAAATGATGACCTCTTCTCTACTCACTCCACATGAAAGACTCATTTTGCTCACATTACCCCCTCACTTCTTACCCCCATCCCAAAAAGATTCACACACACCTAGGTTGCATCCAATTCTGTATCTCCCTCGAAGTAGACATCATACCGAGTGGATCACCCACACACAGCTACTATCATCACTTTCTGTCCACTGTGCTGCTAACCTACTAGAGTTTAGCTTTAAAACAAACATCTTAAAGAAAAGTTGGAAATACTGGCGGCTTAACACATGATTTTTTCTAAAGCTATCATCCCTAAATCATCTTCCCTCCATATCAGACGACTGGCCCTCCTCAAAGCCTGCTGTCACACGGCCTGAAACACTTTAGTCTACAAGAATCATAAAAGACACAAGAAAACCATAGTTTATATGCAACGGCAGCTAGCAGCACTCTGAAAATGACATGCATAATCCGCAACCACAAGTACAGATACCAATATCACACATCTTGACATCATCCTCTCCTCTCCAAAATTCACAAATTTCTGATGTTATATACAATCCACCCTTATTTCCAGTTCACTCACAGGCCACATGTTCTACCAAAAGGCACAAATCCAATTCCTAGCTCTCACAAACACCACAGTGGAAATATTCACCAGCCAAAATGACATCATTGCAGAAGCTTGACCTTTAAACTGAAACATTCACAACACCCTAGGCAAGTATACACATGCCCAAAAGCCCTTCTACCGTACAGAAAAAAAGGACCCTGTCCCATATGGAAAGGCCACAGCTCCTCCACCGCACAGTCTACAACTGTAGACAACATAACAGGTCAACCCACCAAAAGACACCAGGTCTTAATGTATACTGTGTCTATAGCTTCCGCTCATTTTTCATCCTACTTTAACTTCTCTATGAAGAACTTGAATCCCCATGACAACACACCCAGTTTTCTAGAGCCGAAATCCACACAAAAGAAAGGATACCAAACGAATCTGGAAGTACCAGCCTATATTCCTCCCGTGTAAAATACAAAATTCTTGACAAAAGTTTGGAAGATTGGCTCAGCCAAGAACTTTCCTACATCATACAGAAAGACCAAAAAGACTTATTTAATGATTGAATCATAGAATTTACACTCTCTAAACTCCATGGTGTTGAAAATTCATATGATGATTTGAATAGACCATGCATGATGCATGCTATTTACTACTGTAACATTCCTCTCAAATGCATGAAATGTATACAACTATGACAGAGAAATACCACCATGCACCTGTTAATCAAGGGACACCTAAAATCCCATCTAAATTCCCACTCTTTTGTTTAACAGAGATATCCCTTGGCAATTTTCCTCTTTGGGTATGCCATGGAACCTGTCTCTATGTACATCATGTCTTGCCTCGTGTCCTCATCCTATCAAATGACTTCTGCCGTTTTACTGGATGTATAGACTACACCACTAGCTTCGTCAACTATGTTTGAGGACTCAAAAAAATCCAAAAGATATTAAGATTCATTGCAAATTACGTGAGCCTTGAGCTCTGTCCTATGAATACAGTTATTCTACCTGTCAGAGACAATACCCGTATCTCCTTCGCGTTCTCCCTCCTAATGACAAACTGATCAATCCACATTCCGGACATCAAATTCGGCTCCAGAAACTGATCAACATGGGAATGAATTTACCTTCTGGATAATTATCCAGAAGGTAAAAGCGGCCGTACTACTCTGGAAAAACTCCCCAAGCTCCATCCAGACTCAAGTTGTTTCCATCGATTCCTACCTTATCATGAATTTATGTACTACTCATAAACCCTCCTCCCTCAAAAAACCTACTCATCAATGCCTCAACCCACCAAGTTTTTTAATCCCTGCACCCACAAAAATAATGCCTTTACAGCTTCACACAAAGGACTAGCAATGAAATGACCCACGCACCTTATTGGCATACAAGGGGCCAAATCGTCAAGTAAACCTATAAAACAGCCAAGCAATAAATGAATACAAAAGGTTCTAGACAGCAAACTACCTCTAAATAGAGGTTTTTTCCCCTCCCAATCCCCGTCATTCTCAACCTTGCCTCTCACCACCTAAGTGGATGCTGGCAACAATACTTCTCGTGCATCCTGGTAACCTGTCCCATCATCCTTCCTCCGAAGCTCACTAGGCCAGACATCGCCCTCGACTATGCCATATACAACATGTTCCTTCTTGAAATACACATCTAAAAAGTTTTCTTCCTCACAAATGAAACCCAAGATTGCCACTTTTTTTTTTATTGAGCCGCTCACACATGCTCTTGGCAAAGCATGAACACCAAGCCATTGTGCAGTCATGGTAGATGTGGGACAATATTTGCCACTCTTTTAGGTTACAATGAGGATAATCTGACCTCTTCTTGCTGACATATAAAAGTAAACCCCTTGTGTCACCCTTGGCTCTTTCACATAACTCCCTATCTACATCATTTACAGTCTACACCATAGGGGCTCCACGTATGGGATCAAGCTATGTAAATCTACACCACCATTTTACAACTAATTCACTACCCATTGGCCCAGTCCCAACCCCTTTCCAGCATGGAGGGTACACAAATCCACGTCACTTAAGATAAGTTTACGGCACATAAAGAACACATCCCAAAAAATGGGAACATCAACTTCCAAGGACTGGACAATGTCTTTCTCAATTTGATGAGCTCAAAGCCACACAAACAAAATTGTGAGGGAAAATATCCCACCACAAGATCTCATGAGCAGCATGCAAACAAGAACATCATTAGATAACCCCCTCTGAGTCAAACCTCAAGGCCTCATGTTTTGTGTCATCTACAAATCCGTTCAAGTGACCCATCAATACCGTTTTCTTCCCCATTTTCACCCAGTCCTTTTCCATAGTGCAATGCCCCAAACTGTTTCCTCCAATTCCCCAAAATCCATCCTCTTAGGATTCATCTCCCCACGATGTTCATTGCTTTCCTAAATTCCCACCATCACTCTTCCACATCCTAGTTCTCTCCCTCATCCCAACCACCAAAAGGATGGTATGGGTCATCGCACGAGCCACCATCCTTCACCAGGTCATGCAAGACAGCTGGATGCAATCAAAAGGAAACCCAAACCTGGCCCTGCTCCCAATAACTTCCTAGCTCCTAAACATTTACCTTACTTTTGCCATGTTCTGCTCAACGTACCTGCCACACAAAGTGAAAAAATACAAACACCAGCAGCAATTCCATTTTGGGATGTTAAGTACCCCCTCACTTTGCAGTGTAAAAACGTTTAAGGAAGATACGATGATCAACGCTACACCAACATTCTATTCCCATTACAAACATCCTTGATTGTGCACTCTTAACTCTATTTGAGACCCGGATTCAATCCCTGGGATTGTTTTGGTCTCTCCAAGATCCTCCCACCCACTAAGATTATGACCAAGAGATGAAAGAATAATTCATCTGGATGGTGACTATTGCCATCGGCCTCAAGGTCTTTGATGGCTGGTATTTCCTGCAACCATGGTAAGAGGCGTGGCCTTGGGTTGCTAGCTGTTAGATTGTGGTGTTTAAGATTTGTAGCCAGCTCATGATCCTTTGAAAAGCTACGATGATTTGTGGGATCATTCTAGATACCTTATGCAACTATGGCTGGAAGAATGCCGTGTTCGAGGTTCTTGTTATAGTGAAAACATAGTTCATCAAATTCCATGAAAAATCACTTTATGTGTTTTTCCCATGGGTAGTGGTGACAAGGAGGACGTCACCGAGCCTGATAAATCCAAAACTCGAGTGGTCGTTGGAGTTGTCGATTCTGCATCATCTTTTGTATAGCCTGCAATGCCTACACTTGTTGCCAACTGAGGGTTCTCTTGCATCACGAGATGTTGTTCCTCCATTACCGGAGTCCTTGCCAGGTACAATGCTATAACGTTTGGACTCGCTTCCTTCACAGTTTTCATCGCAGGGTCCAAGAACTCCTGGACCGAGAAGACGTGTTAACGACTCGTGGGATATTTTTGTGTAGGAGTGAAGCCATATGATTTGCAGCATTGTTGCATTGTGATACCAAGTGTTTTGTAGGCGGAATCCGAAGCAGTTCATGGATAGAGGGTAGTAGAACAATAAAAAAACTCGGAAGAAGAGATACTTGTGTGCTTTGGAATGAACGTGAATGTTTGCTTCATTTACAATTGTTGAAATAGTTTAGATTGTCGTCTGTGCATGTGAAAACAAAAAGGGTTCAGTCACTATATACCCAGTTTTTGGAACTATATAGCTGATATGCCAATGTCGCACACAAAATAACGCATATGACAATGCCGCACAAAAAATAACGCATAGGACAATGTCGAACAGAAAATAACGCATATGACAATGCCGTACATAAAATAACGCATATGCCAACGATACACGGAATATACCTTAGGAACCCAAAAATGCTAAAAAAAATTGTCATGTTCCCGCCACATGCCATGTAGCATTGATGCATGACATGATTTTTGTCATTCACTATGTCTTTGACGGATGCACCATTGCACTTTTTTCCATGTCAGGTCCAAGACACATGCTGTGATCCAGCATGAAGAAAGGGGTGGGCAGCTGGTTGATTTTGTTGCGGAGGCTAGGCGGATGGTTGCTTTTGTAACGCATGGTGGGCGGATGGTTGTTTTTCTTCCGAACCACGGGCAGATCGTTACTTTTCTTTCGAACGACGGGCGGATGAGAGTCACACTTTGCGTTTTATGGGTATCTGAGCTATTTCACCCAAATAAAAATGAAGTTTGGTCGGGGTACTAGGCACTCAATGAGTGTGATGCATGTAACGTTACGATGGTATGGGGGGGTTGGAAAACCTTGTAGACAAGCAAGGAATTTTGAGGACATCAAATACAAGGACAGAACACGTTCACCCTCCCCTATTGGACAACATTCCCAGATTATAAACCTAAAAAATAAGGGATGTTCTCAATGTAATTTGAGGTTCATTTCCATATCCACATAATTCCAAATGACGTTTTCATATCCACGACTAATAGAGTTATTGCTCCATAACATTTTAAAGAAGGGTGCAAGTCACATATACCCAGTTTTTGGAACAAAATAACTCATCCCCCCATGGCCTAATGAAAAATACCCCAACTACCGGTCTTTCTGACGCCGCGACCGCCAGGCCAATAACAACGAAAATGGGACAAGAGCCACGTCCAGGTACCATGTCATGCTTCTTCGTCGTATGACATGGACCACATTCACAAGTATCAAAAACCCTAAAATGGTGGGGTTTGTGATACTTCTGACTGAGGTCTGTATAAGGTTTGTGGGGAGATCGAGACTCCCCATGTGTTGAAAGAACACCTGCCGGGCCCCGCTACTGCGGGGCCCGGCAGGTGCCCGCGGAAAATTAAATCCCAGAGCCAGCTATGTTTAATGGATAATGGGTTTTCTCGCAGTTTGATGCTTAAGATAAAAGGTTTGCAGTGAAGGTCAAAGGGTTTTTTTTTTTTTCCGAAGCTCGCTGCCGAAGTTCCCAAGTCCCTGACGAGATTGAGGAACTCCGGCCAATCGACGATCAGCGGCGAAAGTTGGTGATCGTTAACCTCGACAGCCGTCAATCGAGGTAGCACTCATCGAAGGCATGCGAGGTGATCAGTCAACGACTTTTGCCGCTGACCGTCGATTGGCCGGATGACCATGCACATCTTTTTCCTGCTCAGTTGGCGACGCATGTCGTGATCGAGCATGGACACGGACTGGGCCTTTCATTGCTTTTTTCCGGTCCTGGGTGAATGAGAGTCACACTTTGCATTTTATGGGCACACGAGCTATTTCACCTTTTGAAAAATTGGGTTTGAGTCACATAAACCTGAAAAAATTACCGGAATTACGTAACTCATTCACCCGTTGTCGAACAAAAAATAACCTAACTACCCATCAGCCGCCGCTACGGCCACGCCAGTAACAAAGAAAAGAGCGGAAATGCATGGTGAGGCCGCATGCCATGCGTTGACGATGCATGGCATGCGACGCCCCCTGCTAGTATCAAAACCCCTTCGTTGAAGGATTTGTGATACCTACAGGGGGAGGTTTTTCCAGAGTTTGAGAGTAGATCGAGACTCCCCATACGTTGAAAGGGAATCTGCTGGGCCCCGCTACCGCGGGACCCAGCAGGAGCCCGCACATAACTAAAACCCTAAAATCCCAAATGTCAGTCGGGTAGGGTTTGATTGAGGTTTGGGCACGGAAAAAATAGGTTTGCGTGCATAAACAACTGTCAAAAACGAAAGAAGGATGTTTTTTCTCGATTGTGAGGGAGAAATGGCCCCCTTTTTTGTTTGACACGCAACCCCCGCAGTTCGATGTAGGGTTTTATGTTTTATGGCGCGGGATCCATCTGCGCCAAACATACAAAACCCTAAATCAAACTGGGGGAATTCGCGTGTAAAAAAAACAAAGGGGCCATCGCTTCCTCGCGATTCTCGTGTGGGAGAGATGTCCCCATGCACATTTTTTCTTGCTCACCCGTCGACGCATGCCGCGAGCGAGCATGATTTCTGACTGAACTTTTCAGTCTTTTTTTTTCCGATGCTGGACGAATGAGATTCATACTTCGCATTTTATGGGTACGCGAGCTATTTGGCCCTCAACATTGTTTAACTTGTAAGATACCATACCAGAGATAAGAAGAAAATGAACGATACATAAAAAAAAAAAACGATCGTAGTATCGACGTTTTATGCATGCAGCACCAAAATGCCAACTTTGTCATACCCATAAAAAAAGTCACAACCCCATGTTTTGAGGGGTTTGAGACTGAGGAGGAGGAGATTTTGCTGGATTTATATGGGAGATATGAGACTCTTCATGCGTTGAAAGGAAACTTGCTGAACTCGGCTTTAGCGGGGCCTAGCATGTGAACGCAAAAATGAAATCCTAAAATGATAAATTCCATTAGGGATAGGACTAGACAATGATTTCCTAGTAGAAAGAGGATGTTTTTTATGTTCGTGCGAGCTCCATCCATGCAAAAATAAGACTCCAAAATCCCCAAATGGAGATGTGCATGTTAGACGGGTCCCTGGACAAGTACAAGACTCGTCTCACAGCCAAGGGGTTTGCTCAGGTCCCGGAGATCGACTATGACCAGATCTTTGCCCCGGTCAGATCGTTCTCCACCAGCCGAGCGTTGTTCAGCCTGGTTGCCCAGCACGGATGGAAGTTACATCAGATGGATGTGAGCAATCCCTTTCTCCATGTCTCACTAGAGGGCGAGGAGCTCTACATGGTGCACCCTCCAGGCTTCGATGATGGCTTTGGCAAGGTCTGGAAGCTGCAAAAGCCCCTCTATAGCTTGAAGTAGTCACTACGCTGCTAGAACCAGGAGATCAATCGTACGCTTCTCAACAACAGCCTCCATCGCAGCTCTGCCCACCCCGCACTATTCATTAGTCCGCGAGGTCAGACCCTCGTCGTTGTCCTGGTCTATGTCGACGACCTGCTCATCGCATCGCCGGATGCAGCTGCTATCCAACGGATCAAGGACCAGTTGCATGCTGCCTACCAGATGAAGGACCTCGGGCCAACATGAGTCTTTCTGGGCATGGAGCTTGAGCATGATTGCTCTATGGGCATCCTGCATGTCCATCAGGCCGCCTACGTCCAGACCTTGTCTAGGCGTTTCGCTAAGGACCTACCCCTCGTGCCGAGAGCATCCTCACCCATGTCGCCCGATGGTCAGACGATGCTCAAGAGCTCTGATCCACCTGTGGTGGGGGAGCCAGTAGATGTGATCATGTATTTGCGGGTCATCGGGTCACTGATGTTCCTGGCAACGACGACGCGTCCAAACATTGCATTCACCGTCAACCTCCTGGCACAGTTCTCTTAGAGGCCGCCTCACCTCCACTTCGAGGTAGCGATCCGAGTACTGTACTATGTCGTCTCTACCCTACGGCGAGGCCTCATGTTCCATCGACAGCCATCTGTTGTGGCGACAGGATACACCGACAGTGACTGGGTCGGCAGTCCGAACGGTAAGAGTCGTACCGGCTGAATCTTCCTTGTTGGTGGAACGGCTATATCCTGGCGCAGCTGCAAGCAAGGTTGCATTGTGTGCAGTACTGTTGAGGCTGAGTATGTGGCCCTTGGTTCTGGCACTTGTGAGAGCGTGTGGCTGTACCGCCTATTGTCCGAGTTGCGTCAGTTAGTCCCGTCCATCACATTACACTGTGACAATGAAAGTGCCATGACCATTGCTAACAAGGACATAGTGCATCACACTCACACAAAGCACATCAATGTTGAGTATCACTATGTGCGTTCGTTGTTGCATGACGGCAACATCAACATTGTGTGGGTTGAGATAGCACGGCAATTGGCTGGCTTTTTGACCAAGGAACTGAAGCGTGACTCGTTCAAAAGGTTGTGAGTACAGTCGGTGTGGGTCCGTGAGGTTCTCTCTCTCCCTGTCCGCTTGGTCTCTGTGCTCCCTACCTGTCCATGTGCAATGCGCCTGTGAGTCGTGGGGGAGTGTTGGTTTTTCACGCATCTCTCACTTGTGCTATGTTGTGTCTTCCCGGCATGTGTACATCGGCGTGTAGTAACTAACGGCGAGACGCGACTTTGCTAGAGAGTCGTCTGATGGAGCCCTTGCACGCTGAGGCCTACACGCAGTTTGCTAGAGCCTCTTCCCTCCAACGTGCTCAGCTCCATCGGCAGACCTCCTCAGTAGTTGTGCCGTTGGCAGTCACTATCCGTGCATATGTTGTCTGCACGTATCTAGCGCCATGTGTGACTGCACTGTTGCATTCGCAGCGTCATGTTCTGCCTAGGGTCCAAGTTTCATGATTTTGGGCACTATTGGTACCGGGGATTAGTGTAGACGCTACCTGGGTTTGGGCAGCCATAACTCCTCACTAATATCTTTCTAGCTGATTCTGACCGCTCGACTACGTTCCTAGCATGCATTTTATGGTGTGGTCCAGTTTTCAGGCAAAACGAACGACGCCCGGGTTTCGGGTTGTCGGCCGTTTGGCTGGGCTCACCAAGAAAACCCTATCTGCCAGAAAATAGGTCAATTTTCTGATTGGCTTAGAAACTAGGTAACAAGATCTACAGAGCTTGGGGGGAGCTATAATTTGGAGGGGTCTCTCATTGTTGCTCATTCTTGTTCCTTAATCAGTCATTTCCAGTTCTCAGCTGCTTTTTGGCGCTAACACTGACGCGCGCGGCTCTGAGTAACAAGCCCAATGCAGTAAGACTTAGACTCTAGAGCGGCAAACTGAGGGGGCAGCAGACTAAGCAACACGCGTGGAAGCCCGTACGCTGCATCAACGACGCAGCTGCCCCAATCTGCGCTTTAGAACAGTTTCCAGTTGTCATGGTGCAGCGTCTTTTTTGTGAGTTGTTATATTTTGTGCCTTGCATTGTTCTACACTGTGACAACCAGAGTGCTCTTGCCATTGCAAAGAACTCTGATGTGTTTCATCCATACACGAAGCACATTGCTATTGAGCATCACTTTGTGCGTGATCTTGTGGAGCGACAGGTGATCAGTGTCATCGGGGTTGGCACGGACATGCAGCGCACTGACCAAGGCACTGGCACGCGGAAAGTTCTTGGTGGCCATTTGTTCTGTCAGGCTTCGCCCCTTCCCTGAGAGTAGCAAAGAGTGGGGTGTTTGAGCATGGACCGTTGAGCATCTCATTGCACACTTGTGTCAGTTCTCCACGAGTATGCACATGCGTACCATCGGGTCATGGGGGAGTGAAGTTATGTGAGTCGTCCCGTCTCTTAGTATAGCTTACTGTGACCACACAGTCGTTTCCATCCTCGTGTAGATCCCTGATGCGGACCCACTTGGCGTCAGAGCATCGACACGTGGTGGATCCACTCACCAATAGCTGTCAGACAGTTGCCACGACGTCCCGGGTGCTTACTAGGGTGCTCTGCAGCTTTTCTACAGTCGCTAGAGTTTTCTCGGTGGACTGGTCCTCAAACCGTATTTGCATGTTTTGCATTTTCTATCCACCGACCGATGCCGGACTTCTACGTGTGCCAGTCTTATCGTCCGGCTCACGATTATGCATCTCTAGGCTCAGACGGTGTTGTGTTTGGGTGACTCTGCGCAGAGTTACGGCCAAAACAGTGGTTTTTGGCCTGTTTTAGGACAAACTGACACTGCCGCGTGTATCACTTCGCCATGCGCCACGACAAGTATTTATGTTGTATGCTTGTCAGCTATCATTTCTCTCTGCATTACTAAGCTATTGGAGCTTATACGACTTTGCGTCTCTCTAGCCTGACCCTTGTTGTTTCTTACACCTACTTGTTTGCTAGTGCGCCAGCTGACTAGACAGTGTCGTCACATCAGCAACAGCAAGACTAGGAAGCTTCCTAGCAGTTTCTCACAACCACCTATAGTGACTGTGTAGGGGGGGGG
>SZWC01000691.1:216204-229129 GCA_023375785.1 Penium margaritaceum | reverse complement strand
GAGAGGGAGAGAGAGAGAGAGAGAGAGAGAGAGAGAGAGAGAGAGAGTTTGGGGTGGGGCGGCGAGCGTCCGCCCGCCGGCCGCTCATCGCGACCGCATTCCACAGCAGTTGCCATCTCTCCATGAGTTTCCGCATTGGTTCGCTGACGGCTGCGTCAGTCGGTCTTCAAACCTCAATCCTGGCTGCGACCTGGTTGGTCTCCATCCGGAAGAGAATGGTTGCGTGGTGCGGTTGCACACCACGCAACCGTGTGATCTCGCACCCTCTCGTTCCCCACCTTCGAACCAAAGTGTTCGAACCCAACCCGAGGCGATGGAAGAGGAGCCGCGAAAGGATTCGCCGTTCACCTTGCCTCCAAGGGACCGCAGTCTGGTCCTGGGCGTCGTGTGCGCCAGGACGCTCCCGAGGTTGCCCGTGGGCTCATTCCGCGGGCAGACTTGGGAGGCGCCGTCCGCAGCAGCTGCTGCTGCTGTTGCTGCTACTGCTGCTCCTGCTCCTCCTCCATGTGCTGCTCCAGCCGCTGCCGTTGACGGTGATGCCGGCGTTGAAAAAGCCATCCTGGGCAACTCCTGCTGCTGCAGTCTACCGTCGGACGCATGCATCCGCGGCCTGTACGACTTTGCGTGAGTGCTCATCTAACTTGGGTGCTTGTGTGACTGGAAGATCTTCTAAAGCAGCGCCGCCTCCTCCGTCCACAAGCCGGTCGGTTGCGCTCGCTGGCAGGGACAAGCTCCCGCGCTCTCGCGTGGGCAAAGCGATCGTATTCCTCCGTTTCAGGACTGGAAGGTGTTGAATCTGGAGCAGGGAGACACGAGACAGAGGAAAGAACGTCCTCACGGACCCCTGCCGCTAAGCAAATTACGAGAAGTGTGTACACGACCCCAGACAATCGACAGCGCCCTGAACGTAGCACTGGTACCCGCCTCTGCTGCTCCGGCACCAGGACGTCCGCCTGCCTCAGCAGGAGAGGCGTGGCTGGGCAGGCCGCTTCTCCGCCGTTTTGGCCCGAAGAAAGTCCACATGGCTATGGTCAACCCTGACCCAGCGCTCGCACGCGTCGACGTGATTCCAACCCCTTGTGCCTGCGCCCTCCACATGGCGCCTAGTGCGTACCGTAAGAGTCGAGGGCATTAGTGCTCAATATTCTTTTCATTCATAACGGCACACCACATATTCGCAATTTCTCGAACTAGACATTGTACCTGTAGTGTCCAGGCTAAACCCTTCGTCCGCCTTTTGTAGTAGATAAAAATCATCCAATATAAACACCCTCAGCTGGTAAAAATAAAATTTAAACTATAATAATAATGAAATCCGACACTTATGTGCACCTCATTCTTCAGAAATTGCAAAACTGGCATTTGATACATTCATGATACTTCTTCTACACGATTCACAAGGGAATTCTTATTTTTAACACTTAACGCGTAAATTGGACCTGAAATCCCCCCAAGATAGCGGGGCCTGATGTTAATTGACGGAAAAAAGTCCCTCAACTCTGCACATGGCGTTTATGACATGAAATTTATCACGAACCATGCGATAACCTCTAGATATTTATTCTATTTGTTTTAGGGCGTTTTCAAAAAATAATATGACCTCCATTTCTCCGTTTCAAAATGGTCTGACAGATTCGACAACTTTCCATAGGGGTCAACAAAACTATTGCAAATTGTATCAATGTTCGGTTTTTCTGTTCAAATTATCAAAGGTTCTGAAATTATATAAATAATAAATAGAATTTCTTGAAATACCCTGGCTTCTTAGCAGAGTGCTCGAAATTTCCAATACTTGTCGTTCAAATACACTTACTAACAATAATAAACTACTCATGTGTACCCATTCCTCACATTATCCTTCGCTCCGCAGATATTACCTTTTCACCGTGTACGATTTTTCTGGCATGACACTTGGTATCCTGGGGTAACATTACTGGATGGACAGCTGGATTCTTCACTCCAACTTGGCCAACCTTGCTGAAATCTTTGGTGCATCTTCACCGTCCACAAGGTTGTCTTTGCTTCCACGATGGAGGTAGTGACACAATCGTACCTCTTGCTGCAACATGATATTGCTGCGATTGCAAGGAATGTCACATAGCCATACGTGGACGCCCTCCCATCTACAGCATCCGTGAGTCTGTGTCACTTTTGCAAACCATCCGTAAGGGGTCTAACATCCCCTTGCCGTCATACTTCATGTGTGCATGTCGCATTGCGAGAAATTACCGGAGGATTTACTTTGTCACCTCCCAGTGTAGTGGCTCAGGGTTGGCCACATATCCACTCACTTGACGCATTCCGTAGGCCAAGTCCGGCCGAGTCGCAACCATGACATACATGAGGATGCCCACCACATGTTGATTGGGTACTTCCGATGTGTCCTCCTCATAATGCCTAGTACAACTTGCATGCCTTTCCCTCCAATGCATCTACTCCCTCTGGCACCTAAAGGTAAAACTTCTTGGTGATCATGGCATTAAATGATGACGTACAAACATCCATGGTGGATCTCCATGTCCTATGCGGCTGCCACCACAAGGATTTTCTGGATGATTGTGACCTTGACGATAGTGACGAACGTGTCAACACATTGCGCTGTGTGTACCTCTTTGCCACTAGCCATGCCTTTTACCTCTCCACCATGCTCTCCATGGTGAGATTCACCTCGGACACCCACTTGGCGCTGATCACCTTTGCGTCTTTTGGCCGGTCCACCATCTCCCATGTGACTTTCTTAGGCAGGAACACAAGCTGTGTCTATACTTCTTTGTCCCACTACATCTCATCAGGCCATAAGGGCCATTTGCATGGTTTTTGGCCTCTCTACGACTGCCATCATGCACCAGGACATGCCAACCTACATGCATGTGCTTGCGTTGCACCACTTTTCCGCATTCCGTTGCTTTTGACTGTGATGTAACAAGCTTGGTGATAACGACCAATGGGCTTGTTTTTGCCTTCCAACAATGTAATTCTTACCCATGGACTCTAATGTGTGAGCTACTGCACCTTGCACTCCAGCGACACATACACCAGCTACGGTGCACTGATTCATCCAAGCACCATCACACTCTAAAGCCCCATCATCAACCTCCACAGCCACTGGCTTCTCCTCGCCCTCAAGGAGTTGGAACCTCTTTCCCTGCTTTAGAGTGTCAGCTACGTTAACATTTTTGCTTATGTGATAGCTCTGCTTCTCGTAAAATGTGGCATCGCGGCTTGTGATGAATACCTGTTTTCAAGGGTAAGTAAAGGTAGCCTTGGGCGCACTCTGCACCGATGCATTTTCTTTGTACCCAAACTCCTTCAGGTGTTCTACTCTTGGTTTGAATCCACTCTTGGCATCTTCGAGCCACTCTTACCCTTCTAGCACTACCATAGGGGTGAGGTTGGTGATGCAACACTCCTTACTCATAACTTGTGCCCAAAGGCCCTGTGACAGTTTTGAGTCGAGGAGCATTGTCTGTGCTATGGTGAGAAACATCTTATTTGCAGGCTCCACCATGCCGTTAGACTACGGTGTAAACGGAGTGGCCGGCTGCCATTAAATTCCTTGCTCTTTCAGCCATCTGCTACAACGCACATTTTGTTGTGACATACTTCCTTATTCGGTCCAGTACCTCGTTTTTCCATTACATGAAAGAGACATGAATTGTTTTCTTCAATATTTTGTGATAGTGATAGATTACCATGCAGCACGTGTGGATGGCACCCTGATCGGCCCACACACATCACTATGCACAATATCCACTAGGTTCTTGGCCTGCTGTTGGCCTTCCTCAAACAGAATGCGCTTACCTTTACAAAATTGCAAGGCTCACACTTATTGTGCTCCATGAGATCTGATGTTACATCTACTGCAATAGTGATCACGCGATGATAAATCATACCATGCGTTGTCATCTCCTTTTCAACTACATACGACGAACACCATAGCCACCGGTGCCAGAGCTGTGAATCGGCTCCTCCACATTTGGCCAGATTAACGGTGCGTGCTTATAGGTCTAAACTGTGCTACTAAAGGGGTGACATTTTTTCTCCACAGAACAGAGGTCTCCCTTACGTTTTGCCTCCAGTACAACCTTGTTGCTGCCATCCATCCACAAGACTGTACATGTGCTACAAAAGAGCACTCACTACCCCTAGTCTCTCAAGTAACTCACATTGAATATGGTGCATTTCTTGGAACACATGACACCTTCTTGCTGCCAACCACAATCTTCATGTCCACATCACCTTGACCGGCCGTTGGTTTGACCTTGTTGTTGGTGAAAACCTTGGCAAACTTGGTGTCGTTGATGATCCCCACCTTCTCAAATTGGTTGTGCTCCTCTGCACCCAGGTCAATGCATTGCCGGTTGGCCCCCTAGAGGTAGTCGATTTTGATTGCATCAAGAAGTTTCTCCTTGCCTTGTGCACCTTTGCCCCCTGCACCTCCTTTGAGAACCCTTTGGTCCCATAGCCCTCTGTGCCATGGTTGTGGCACACACCCTTCTTGGCGCCATTATTGCCATTTCCTTTTGTGCTGCATATTTTTCCGTTGTTTCTGCCACCTTGTATCTTGGTGACCAGGGCTGATGAGGATGATGATGCCTGACCACCATTACAACAATGCACCTTATTACATATGTGCTAACAAAATGCGCCATAAATGAGTTGCTCCTCCCTCCAACCTCCCAAGACAGAGATTTGAGGGCTCAAACTGGCAGTTATGGCCATGACGAGAGCTATTGCCTTCATCTGCATATCAATCTTCCACGCCAAGTTGTTGCATTGTAAAGCAAAAAAATCATCATGATTCATCACAGAAATAAAACCCTCACCCTGAAGAGTTACTTCCTTACAGAGATCATGTTTTGCAAAGAGATGTTAATTGATGGATACACGACAGTGTCTTCCATGTCTTGGCTGCTAGAGCGAATCCATGACTGTAGTCCCATTAAGATTCATGCATGAATGACAACAAGATTATTAGTGCCTTCAGGTTCTTCTTGGTAAAGGCTTCCTTCTCCATGTCCATTCCGCTGGCATCTTAAACATCTGTGCCTATGACAAGCTCCAGAACTCCCTTGTGCATAAGGTGCATTTTGATTACAAGTAACACAACCTAATACTAGGGCCATCAATGAAATCTTGTCGTGCTTCTACTACGGGCAATTGGAAATTGCGATAGCAAAGTCATCTGAGATGATATCCTAGCTTGTTGTGGAAGCTGCAAAATTCTCTACAGGTAGATCAGGGTTGTGGGCCCATAACCCTTTGTCGGATATATTGTCTTAGTATCTTATAATCCTCCAAGTGGCCACTACAGCTAGGGCAAGGAAAATTCATGGAAGGCGAACGATCTGGTTCGCCGCGCCGTAAATGAGCATAAATTTGGCAATGAAAATATTGAGAATTTAAGAAAGGTTATCGTTCTTTTTGTTACAAATTTACTGTAAGATGAAATTGGAGACTTATAACTTGTAGCCCTTGGTGGAGCCGCACACCATCCATCTACTGATTGGAATCAGATAGGCGCCTCCATGACGGCCCATCAAAGCACCCTTTCCAGGCCTTGTAGACAGATTTGTATGGTCTTTGAGATTCCTCTAGGTCATTCCCTTTGACAGTTGGTGCAATTGGATCCATCTGGAGTAAGGAATCAGGTCAGTGGTGGCAATATATCCTGTCATCCATAATGGGCACCACATTGCATCCACCACGTATCCAAACTTCGGATGAGGCTAACATTCTAGATATCCAATCCAAAGAACTAACTCAAACCTTGAAATTACATTGTATGATCAAAGGAGTAAAGATATGTGATCATATTTGAAATTAAGCCACTCTAAATGTTCATAGCAAAAGAATGACAAATGGAATCCATGGCAAGGGTACTTTCTAACACACAACACTTAATTTATGAGCCTCATTAGCCCCAATTAAAGTTTGTGAATACCCAAGAAGACATGTTTAAAATAATGAAGGACATTATGGAATTCCTCATCAACAAGTGATTGGTGATTCCACCTTGTTGAACTTTGATGGTCGTGTTATGGGTAAAGGGATGTACACAAACGACAGATTGAAAAACAATCCATCAACGAGATGCTCAAGGAGCACTTCATTCAAGTTTCATTTGAATGTACTATGCCTGGGTCGCAACTTTGACAATATTTTCACCAATATATGTTGTGTACATGGATTTGGCACTCAAGTAATTGGCCATAGAAGACTTCTACTCACTAATGTGGACAGATGAGTTATCTAATCAATTTTGAGAAAACATATCTCATACAAAACTGACATGCAAGGAATAAGTCACCACATCCGACCACAATGACGTCAAGAAGTATTCATCCTCGACGTAGTGTGAAGATGTAACATGTTTGCTTTGACCTCGTGAATATAGCAACAAAATTTAAGAATAAAAGGCTGGAAAAAGGGGCTTCAATGTCATGTAGTTATATCCAATTTATTGATTTTTTTCCTTGCTTTCTATCTCATTAGGTTTTTTGCCACCATATGGACAGTAAATACATTTTGATGGATACAGAAGAAGATTGTGGCCATTGCTTGGCTAACATCAATACAAATGTCAATCATGAAAATTTTGAGGATTTTCTTAATAATATTGTTGACTCCATGCATATGGATAGATTCAAAACCCTGATTTGTATCACTATGAAAGGTATGAAGTAGATTTCAAGAGGTTCCAAGCAAGAAGAAGTCAGATAAAAAACCTCTAATCTCCATACTAGTGCATGAGTTGGTGGATCCACTAGCTCAGAAAATTACGGTTATAACATGTGGACAAGGCCATCGCAACTTGAATGCGTGACATCTCTTGGACCATGGCATGCACTTGTGAAACTTGATGTAACCACAGTGTATAACGCAAATAGTGAATACACTATGGAAGCCTTGTGTTGTTCTCAAGTGCCTTCCACCATCAGAAGGACAGATAGACCAAATACATTATTCTGGTACTGAAATAGCTACTGTAAAAACCTCACGTGACATGTGGCATGGAGTGTGCTGCTGCACTTTCAGAAATGGAGCCTAGATGTAGTTGGCGACGTTAGACACCTTTAGAAGAAAAGTTGTTTTAAATCACGAATGAAGCAAGACAACCAAGGCAATATCTTGGGTCACACAGAAAGCCACATGTAACATAACATTCCCTAAAGTTGAGTGCAAAGACTTCAAAATTCATCCAATGGGGAATGAAAATGTCAAATATCCAGTCGTAATGGACCCTAAAGTGAGTGGCAGATTGACACCACTTGGATGTTAGGTACAGATTTGTTGTTAGTGTATTTTTCCTCTTCTCAACGTGGACAAAAAAAACTGATCTTTACCTTTTTGTAAAACATACGTGTAGTTTAGTGACCTGCATGGGTGAACAACTAATTAATCGGGGCCAACGGCCTCCAACTTTGTATTCATGGACTCATGTTTGCACTATGTGGAAACAGACGTCCATGTATGTTAGACTCCGCGTGAAATCCGTGGAGGCCATCCAACAGCCAGAATATTTTGACATCCAAAGGAAACCAGCCACTACAGTTTCAATTCTGATTTGTAGCCATCTTGGCATCTTGCACTTGTCCTAATGTGAAGTTGTGGATACTCACATCTAAAGGTGCTCAATTGGAGTCGCCAATGTGTGAACCTACAAGCTTTATGAGCATTACTTGGATTGCAGCGTTAGCTATATTGTTCATGTAGCTAGGCACAACGAAAAATCTTGATACATTTTCTAGCAGCTTCACAGGAAAAGAGCAATGCCACAGTATCGAGATCGTCCCACCTAAACCGCATCCTAGAGCGACAACCAGGCATGGTCTCAGATGTTGACACAAGAGGCATGTTTCTGTTATTGCTTCTCTCCTGCCAAGATCGTCCATCGTCCACTTTAGCCAGTCAGTCAAGCCAGGCCTGTATGATGAGTTTGTCAAGGCTACGTTTTAAGGAATATTTAAGAATGAACTGGCGACATAACTACAAGTTAGGATCGTCAATTGGGATACTGAAGATGGAGTAGAAAATGAATTCAGTGCGGATGATGATCTTGACACCACAAGGAAAGTGGATGAGGACTCACATGCACCCATGCGAGAATTTGTAGATATTGTTTTCAAAGTTTTTGGAGCAGCTCTTGAGCTGGCTATGCAAACCGTTGTGGAAAATGCCATAGTCAAAGTGTTAATGATAGTAGTTGATGCTGACACAATAGAAGAAGCCTTCGTGGAATGCACAGACTCCATCATGGCCAAGGCAACTCATTTTCTCTCATGCTCACCCATTGGACTAAGAAGCACTAACAATGACACTGTCATCATCGACAAAGAAGCGCTATCCCTACGTTGACCAGTTCAGTTTGGGGCATATTCATATCATCAATAGGGTTATGTTGAAGCACGACAATAGCTTCATCACAGTGATTACATGTCCTTTTCTCCACTTCTGCACTCCAGACGGATCCTCCATCTATAGAAATCTCTTGAACTCTACTATTAAGGGATCCTACAAGCCATCATCACCCATGCTCCATCAAGCGTATGCACAAGTACTTGCACTGATTCTAGAGGAGTGGAAAATCTTCTTGTGCAAGGCAGACATGGCAAAAAGTCCAGATTTCATGGTTATCATATCCTGAGCATAGGTTCATCCCAAGTACTTAAACTCATGTGCAAACAAGGAACAACAATATGGAACACTGTGAATGATGAGGAAGTCTTATTTATCATTCGATATCATTGCATCACGATAGCTCCTATCTAGTCCCTTCAGAACATGTACAACAAGTCATTGTGTGGGAATTTCTGGCAGCTCAAGTAAGTTGGAAATAACGCTGAGAAACATGGACGTCGTAGAGGTTGCTTATCTACTAATACCACACTCTGTGTTTGTTGTGCACCTTTTCTCACCATCGTAGAGAAAATCTAGCCACCACTTATGGTGAAAAATCAACATATTGGAGTTCATCTAGAGCCATGTATCCTATAGCTATAATGGATAATCTTAGGGGGTGAACCGGTGCTTTTGTGTACAATATTGAATTCTAGGGTTTCATCAATTTTGTACTTTATGAGTTATTCTATCGTTACTGTATAAGTAGGAGGGAATGGGCTCCAATGATCAGAATTTCTAATCCAGTCCATAGTTTTTGTACTTTTTCTCTTCCTATGTGGATGTAAGTTTTCCTGATTTTGTGGCATGGGTGAAAAGCTAGCCGTGATGTAACACTAGATGGGGCGATTCTCAATGAGGGACTAGATAAGAAAGCTAATTTTTCAACAACCCTTTTAGTGCAAAGGTACACCAAGACAATATAAGCCACAGAAGATGTGTTGAAACCAGTTTGGTGAAGGGTTTTACACGCATATCTTAATTCTACGCATTCGGTTTGAATCTTTGATTTTTTTTTAAGTTAAGACATTACCAGTAGGATGGGAACGATGACACATAAGCAAATGTAAGATATAATCAGTTGAAATTGGTGGGCCTGTGTGCATTCTTTTGATGTTTATGCATTAAGGTTTTGGCGTAGTCGCAAACCTCTATGAGCTCTCACCAAGCTCTTTGTCAAGGCACATCCTGCCAGCATGATGAAAGCATTGGCTCACAGCCTTAACTTGTTCTTGGAGCACAGGATGTAGGGCTACGAGACTATATGCATGATTATGTGATTGCAATTTTGTTTCCACGTTTTTCCCATGTAATGTTCTATATCATTTCAATATTTTTCCATAAAAATACATTCTCCCGTCTCTCAGATGCACCTCCCTCTCCAAAACGTCTCCTTCTGTCTCAATCTTGGCATGCCTACTTTAAAAATTACGGAAGGCTTGCCAACTGTAAAAGGAGACTCTCAGTCATGAACATGACCATATTCGCATGTCTAAATTATTTTATCATGATATCATTGTAGAAAATTAAAAAATAGTATTTTTAAGTACCAATATGGTATCATTTACCACTTTTACATGAACAAACTCAGACCTTTATCTTTGCCCACTTCAAAATGACATACTACTCTCTCAACCATGACTGCCTTATGCATGTCTTTACGTACCTTTGTCTTCTTCCTCACCTAACCCGGATTGATCATACTACTTGATCAACATATCCCTATGTATTGTCTTTTTTATGAAGAGAGCTCAAAGGGCCATTTCCCCCCTCTCAAAATAATTCTGAAAGCTTTTTTTCCCGCCTCATCTATGTACTTTTTATTCTTGATCCTAGCACCCTTGTACCCCTTGTGAATTATTCACATTCCACGTCGTTGACACCATTGCACATCACACCGCCACGAAAACTACCTCCTCCAGCAAGGGAATATACTCGTGAAGTGCCATTCTTGTAACATGCACGATCCTCTGAACCAGTCCACATACTCAAGCCTTACTCTAGACCCTTCCTGTGTAAAGAGACTGTATGATCCAAGCAGTTTAGGCCATGTAATCAAACTATAGTTATTCGAAGTCATTGAAATCAATGTCCACCTACAACGTCCCTTTCTTTTACAACCCCACACTCTTTCCACAAAAATTAACACATGCATCCACAAAACATCCTCTTCAGACTTCTTTCCTCCAATGACACCATTGAGCATATCAACATGTTCGAGACTAGAGGCAGTCTCACCGGGCCTACCCTACTCATTGAAGTGCAAGCTACAATGTGGATATACACTATCATCATCCGTGGAAAAGCCGAACGGAAACACGTAATCCTTTTCACTCAATATGTATCCAAGATCTACCAGTTTTTTTCTTATCACCTATCCCTTGCAGTGAAAAAAACTCTTTTGTGCACCCTTTATGGTTTTATGGTCCGAATCATTTCCCCTTCACATCTCCAAGTATCTATCACCCCATCCCTTACAGCATTATGTTGCCAGTAAAATCTCCGTTAACAATACCAAATCCAAATTTTATGACGTGTCATCATCCAAAGAATGGGCTATAAGGAGATCACAATCGTTCACCTTTTCATGCGACCTCCCCCTCGTGGTTCCCTCATGTGCCAATACCTCATCTCGTAGGTTTCCTAATACATTCCTAACCGTTGGACCTATGCTCTCCATGCAGACTATTTGGTTTCACATTCCTCTTCCTTCATGTAGTTCTTCACCATCCATTACCTCATTTGCCTCTACATTCCTTGTATCTTCCACATGTCCCTTGGCGTCACGCACCAACACACAGCCTTCCACATCTTTTCTATTCTTACGTGGAACCCATATCTTTGGACCACCTGTTCACACCAATTTCTGTAAGTGACCGTATTTGTGTGGTGAAGCTCCACACCTATCCATAGGTTTCCTTACAGAAGCCCCCCCCCTCCCCCCCCCCCATTCACAAGTGTCCTAGAAGAATATGCCGAGATTATTACATTATGAGCGTTATAATTCTCATATGAATCCAATAGGAAGGATATATACAATTAAATTTTTTTCTATGGCCCTCCATATGCGATAAGAACTTTCAATTTGAGTTTCTTCCACCTGTTTATGAAAGGCACCGAAACCAAAACAATTATCTAGACTATCCATGTGACTTTCAGAACTTATTTTATGATTCTATTTCACCAAGGGACATGATTTTTTGTTAAAAAATTCAATATTTAATGAGGAATGGCTTTATGACACGGTCACTCACATCTCCATCTTATACTGAGTGTTGTTCATAGGCGAAGAATAAAGAAAATGGCCCGGTTGAATTTACATGGACGATGTGCTTGGACTCATGGATTTTTCCATTGGTAAATTTTTTTCAACTGATGATTCGTATTTAACATTCTAATTACCTGCACCAAGAGCCCTTATTTGTATTAGGCGCTTTTGCGCAACGCTAGAGCTGACTCGACAGCATACCATATACCGTTGGCTCGTCGTATATTTTTTGGATTTCCGTTCAATTTATAATTCAAATAAATACATTTTTGCACTTTCAAATCGTTCTAGCTGAACTCTGTCTTTGTTGGAAGGGAACCTCCCAGGCCATGCTACTCCAACGCCTAGGAGGAGGCCAAACATGCAACCCGCAACCCCTACATGTTACAAGGGGGATTTTGGAAACTTTTTTTTAGTGATGTTAGAGCTAGAACTCGGGTAGATGGAGAAAAAACCAGCGGTCCACGAGGTGATGGCAAGTGATAGAATTTGACTAGTAGATGGCGTAGCGCTTCGGCTGAATTAAGAGGGAAAAATGATTTCAGTTTTTTATTTAATATCTTCTGCATTCATCATTTCATTAAAAAACCACTTGCGTATACCTTCATGCTAAAGGGCATCCGTGAGGCTGGGTTTGACACCTCATTTTCTTTGGGGGATGAGATCGCCCCCCTTGCTGTCCGCTAGGACCAGGGCTGGAAACAAACTGCAGATGGGCTCAAGATCAGCTCTCGTTCGTGCACATGCACATCACATTGTCATGGTACTTTGAGGAGCGGCGGCAGAAGGGGGACTCCCTGGGAGGGGACGTGGTCGTGATCGAAGCCATGTACCGAAAGGGGGCTCAGGAATGACTGCACACCACGTCGCACACAACGCACGTGGGTCTCCGTTTTGGGCTGGAGCTACAGGTGTTGCGCCTGGAGTTGAAGAGAACGAGGCGGGACCAGCGAGCAGAACTTCGCGGATTGCGCCGTAACCGTTGGTGGATGCAGTCGGACTCTCGTGCTTTTCTTGGAGCTGAGACGGGCATCAGCGCGGCGGAGGTGGGAGCGATAAGTGGCTCAGAAAGGAGGCGAAGCTGACACAGCTGGCATGCTCCTAGATTTGTGGCAGCGTCCAGCAGCTAACAGAATTGAGGAGCTAACTCTGGAATTCGCTCTCGCGTTTGGCCCGCAGTGCTCTGTGCTGTGGCCTCAGTTTTGAGCACGCTTGACAAACGTAGGCTCTGCCTTGGTCAGATTTGAAACCCAGGCT
>SZWC01000691.1:118882-144000 GCA_023375785.1 Penium margaritaceum | reverse complement strand
CCCCCCCCTCGTCCCCTTATCCCTACCTATCCACCTGTCTCTCTGTCCACTGAGCCTGGTGGTGTAAAAAATGGATGCATAAGTGTACAATTTTTGGGACTTCACTAGAATTTCCATCCACTATCCAATACAATGGCCTCCTACACTTTTAGAAGGGGAGGGGAGGGACGTGTATGGGGCAATTGTATGGGGTAGTGTATCACTATCCGAGTAGTAAGTGCATCGTATTCATGCACATGTATTGTATAGTTGGATATGCTCCTTGGTGTGAGTGATCATCACTGATGGGGAGAGGGAGGGGAGGGAGGGAAAAAGTGCATGTGGCGATTGTATGGAGTAGTGTATCATTGTGTGGGTAGTTAGTGTATCGTATTCATACACATATTTGAGATAATTGTATGAGTTCTAGGACAGAAAATGTAATTTGTGTGGTTCTTGGAAGCTTTCAATATTTTGTATCTCATGGAAGGAAGGTGCCCAGCCAATGGTCATATCCGTGTAGGAAGGTACCTGGTACTTTCACTTGTGTATGTACCATCCGTGTACATTGATTGTAGAGTGTATGGATTTGGATGGATTGGTTATAGATACACCACGTCCATCCTCCCCCCCTAAGGCAAACACACGCCACCCCTGGTGGCCTTGTTGAGGAGCAGCATCAACTTCCGCTATGAGAGTGGCAGCCATCACGCACTTCATCGAGCAAGGGATGTCAACAATGATGGAGAGCAGCTGCAGAAGTGCATTGTAGCAACAGCAACAGCAGCTAAGGCCAGCAGAAGCAGCCAGCCTTCTTGGAAATGGCGGCAAGCAGCTTCGGCAGCAGTATGCTGCAGCATTAGTAGACTGCCACAATGACAATCGGTACAACAGCACGGCAGCAGCAACCTTCAGCCGCATCAGCCAGCAGTAACAACAGTGCACTGCAGCAGCAACATATGCGACAACAGTGTAATAGCAACATGCAACTGCATCATTACAAATAGTAGAATCGGCATCATGCAGCAGCAACAAGTGCCTGCATTAGCAACAACCGCTGTGACAGCCCAACAGTCATAGCAAAAGCAGCCTTGTAGCAGCAGCAACGGTCAGCATCATGTATGCATTAGCAGCATCCTGATATAGTGTTATCCACAGTAGCAGTGCTGAATGCATATTTGTGGCCTGCTTAGTAATGTGGTTGTATTGTGTAACCAAGCAATGGCAACATCAGCAGCACCAGCCGTCCCTTTTGGCATTCTTTCGTGTGCCAACTCGTCTCCAACTCCAGCCTCTGTAGTAGAACCACAGCAGTGGTGCACACAACCGTACTGACGCACTTTGTGATACCTGCCAAGGTTCTACTGGAAAAAAACTAAGAAGATCGTTAGGCGTGTCAGCATCGCACCCTGGGTAGTAAAGCTCCCGCACTCGGGAACATCCCAACGTCGTCATCGTGAACTACGCAACCAAAATCTGTAAGCCCCTCTCACCTAAATACCTCTGGGGCGTCCACCAGCTGCACAACACCATTGAGATAGATGTCCCTTTGGCACATCTATACACTACACTTCATCAAGATACTTCTAACCTCACACGTAAGCTCACCCATGGTGTCCCGACTGTTACAGAAACTATTGCCACAATTGTTGCCACATTTACAGCCACAACTTGGGCATCTCGCGCTCCTGTCTCCACGTTGACGGGTCGTACAACAAAGGCCTACACCAAGGCTGCAGTTATGGCTAGAACAGTTGCTGCTGTAGTTACAGATATTGGCATTTACATTGTTGCAGCCACATCCACTATTGTCTTTGCAACAGCCTCTATAGCATCTACCATATCAGCCACTACTTTGCTCATCCACAGCTCTATAGACGCAGCTAACACATCTTCTGCATCTGCACCATCCGCCGCCACTAGCCTCGTCATAGCTGTTGTCTCTGTAGCAGTGGTCCTCGCCAAATTGGGTGCAGCAGAACCACTAGTGTCCTTATCCTAGTGGTCCCACCTGCATCAACGATCTCAGTTCTCTCTCCTATTATAGCTGTTTCCGTACCGCTGTTCCTTGCCTTTGTACACACTCCCTTCCATTTTGCTTCCTCTTGAGGTTGCATGCGTCTCTCATACTAGTACTCTACCTTTCTTCTCTCGTTGGTGACTTGCTTTTCTCACTCGGGTTGGGCTGTCCTACAGCACTCTCCAAGTGTGCCTAAGGCATTCCTAGTTTTCTCATACCCATTGAGCAGGAGAAAACATGCCAAAATCTGTCCTCAGGACCCCTCCAAAGCACCATGCCTGGTTACACTGAGTCATTCATGTGAGATCTGGATCACCAACTTAACCTCACTCTTGAGGCTCAACGAGAGGCTGAAGATTGCCTCAAGGTAGCTAATGATAATCGTACTGTATTTGCTTATGAGGTAGCCACCATTGTGCTTGAGCTCCTACCTGTTGCTTCTGTCCCACCCTCTAGTGCTTATCTTGGCACTAGTGCGGCTGCCTCTTCTACACCATCTTCTGCTAGCACTGCTACTGTAAACCCTGCTATTACATCTATTGCTACCATCAATGCTACTATGCCGTGCCAGCATGACTTCTTCTCTCAACCCCCCTATCTTGGCTACAGGTCTTACCTTCTCCTCCTGGAGAGTGCATCTCAATGACTAGGCTTAGGGAGGATAGCTATGGGAGTACTACTTCCCAGTGATCCCATCCTTCATACCTACCACTGCTAAGTCTGCCCGTGCTATTTGTGCCGTCCATGTCCTCATTACTGATGTGTCTGGGACACTCGTCAATGATGTCAGAACCTACAATGCTGATCTTGCCACTCAGCACCTAGCTAATCCACTTGGTGCATATGTTATGCTACGTTGCTGCGCCACCATCACTAGCCAGGTGACCCAAAGTGCACTCACCAATCATCTCAACATGATCTTGATGCATGCAGACCAAATGACTGATGCATACTGGGCATGCGGGCTCAAGCTTCTTCGCGAGCATGGCGAGGCTGGGCCCGGCCACCTTTCTAGTGTGCTCACCATGGTCAATGGGCTGATTCCCAAGCTGCCTGACCTTCTTTGCAACGTCGATGCTAATGAGCTATAGTGCCAAGCATCCCATTTCCACCAAAGTCCCCGCCAGGTGTTGGTGCCCTGTGGGACTTAACCGCTGAGCGTCTTGCCGCCAAGTGGACCAGTCTTTGAAACAAGCACCTTTACTGTACACCAGTGGCAGGAGCTACCGCTGTCACTACTACCATCTTTTCTCTCTCCTCTGCATCTGTAGCATCTTCCTGTTCCTCCTTTGCCACTATCCTTGCCTCTCAAGGCCATGGGCGTGGATGGGGTCGTGGACGGGGCTAGGGGAAGGCAAAAGACACTGTGCTATCCTATGTGCCTCAAGCAATGGGCTGCTAGAACTATGGCTCCTTTGAGCATCACGCATGCACTTGCCCTACTCCGCTTGATGACTTGCACCTTGCGCCCTTCCTCCTCCAGCTCCAGCTCCAGCTCCAGTTTCTCCTCGAAGTCCTCCACTACCTCCTCTACTTAGGCCTACTCAACTCCTGGCGTTCCCTTTGCTCCTCCATCAGCCCCTGGGACTAGCTGCCTCCTTACAGAGCGCCCATCTACATTTCGTAGCCTTCACCGGCCTACATTGCTCCTCCATGGTATTCCCCGTCCTCTAGGTCCTCGACTACGGCCCCGGCACCTTCGATCAATGATGAGTGCTAGCTGGAGCAGTCTCTGCTCCAACGCCTCCACCTTTGTTGGCCAGAGGTCTTACGTGCCAGACTGACACTATCCTTTATGGGGATCCCCCCACTCACGTCCTTGGGTTGTTGTCGGCATCTATTTTGTGGTTCAAGTAATGGCAGTTTGTCATTCTTCTCGGTTTTCTTGTTGCCAGTGCCTCGTGTGTCCCATCCCTTGTTTTTTTTGCAACCTGTGGCATTCTCCCCTCTGTTTATATCTCGAGTGGCTTCTAGGTCCTTGTCTAGAGGGGCCCCACAGGTTCTGTTTGCTTCATTTATACTAGGTCCGGCTAGATAATTCCTCTTTAGAGCATTGGAATTGTTTACTTTGTTGGTCCCATGGTGTGCTGTTTGTGCCTGAAGTTTTGTGCGTGCCTTCTTTGGAGCTCAATTTGCTGTTGGTGACTTCCCTAGACGATCAGGGCATGGACTTTTTCTCCAACCAATTGTGATGTCCGTACTGTATTTCTTCGTCCTTCTGGTCATGTCATCTTTCCTGGCGTCAAATGTGAAAAACTCTACCATGTGCTTGTGCTTACACCTAGTGTCTCGTCTGCTGGCTTTTCCCTTACACATGTCGCACCCTCCCTCTCTTTTGATCATTTCCAGCTCTGGGATCGCCATCTTGGCCATTTTCATAGTGATGTCATCACTAGCATTCTTTTGCTTCAATCCATTGTCGGCCTGTCACCGTCCACTTTTCATTCCTGTTTCCCTTCTGAGTGCCTTGACTATGCCTAGGACAAAGTTCATCACTCCCCTTTTTCCTCCTCTAAATCTTATTCCTCTCACCCCCTTGCCCATATTCATGCTAGATTCATGGGCACCCTTCTCCATGATTTCCTTGTGGATGCTGGGCAGTACATTCTCTGCATCACTAACGACTTCTCCTGATTTTTCTAGGTCTTTGCTCTTTGTCAGAAGAGCAATGCTTGTGAGAACATTGAATCCTAGCTTGCTGAGGCTGAATGTTCATGCTAGCGCTTGCTGTGTACCTTTTGTAGTGATTGGGACGGTAAGTTTTTTTAACCCATCACCCAACTCCTTGAGTCCAAAAGAGAGTGTCTGGAGACCTCCGCTCCTTAAACACCTCAACAGAATGGCATCTCTGAGCATTGGAATCGGAACCTCACCGATGGCGTCCGCATCCTTCTGTCTGAGTCCAATCTCACCCCCATTGCCTTCAAGGCAAGCAACAGACCGACATTGTAGTGACGACGTGTTCAGCGTTGGTAGCCACATCCTGCTCAATTCGGCAAATGTTATGCTTCGAGGACAGGGCTTCACAAAGCTCAGACCTTGATGGTTTGGACGGTTTGAGATCGTGTAAATGCCAACCCTTGTCGTCCCAGGACTTCGCCTACCGGACAGCATGGCAATCCATACTTTCTTCCACTTCGGGAAGCTGAAACACCACGCGGACCACAGCGAGAAATTCTCTGGCAAAGACGCTGCACCTCCGCCTCCTGTTCAAGTGGACGTGGATATGGAGTACGTGATTGAAGACGTCCTCAGACATCGACGCTGTGGAAAAATGACCAAGTATCTGGTCAAGTGGCAGGGCTACAACACCGTCCACAACAGCTCGGAGCCCTACGACAATCTTTTTGAAGTAAATAATGTCATCAACGACTACTGTTGTTGCCACTGACCTATATCTGCTTACGCGCGGGGTGTCATGGCTAAAAGGGGGGGTAGTATTTTATCCTAAAACATACACAAGTCCCTAGACTCCACGAGTGGGCAAGATTGTCCTTACATTTGTGGCCCACTTTGCGTCGACCACAGGATTTTTATGCCATTCGGCCAAGGGTATTTTGGCTACCTTCCCCGACCTACAGTTTTCCGTTCTGGAAGGTTCTGACAACTTCAACCACTTTCTAGAAAGGTCAACAGAAGTTTCATGAACTGTATTGATGCTTCAATACTGTTCATTTGACTCCTCGATGGCACTAGAATTTTTTCAAACTGAGCCTCAATATTCTCGAAACCCCCTGACTTCTCGACGGAGTTTCTCGAAGCGACCACTCATGCCGTGACATCGCACGCATCACTCAACTCAATACTTGAAGACCGAACATATGCCTCATATTGATTTTCATCATTGTACACACGTGTTCGACTTCTTTGACATCGTTTATCAAAGTACACTTATTGCATGGTACACATTATCCACTCGTCTCAAAACCTCAAATTTTCTACCATTCCACACCTCATCCCTGTGAACCACCCATGTTACACTCAGTGTAACATCCATTACCAGTCCATGGTTAACTCAGCTCGATGTGACGGCTTTCATGATTCTCCTAATAAATTCACTGCTTCAGGCCCTTTTGCAAACTAAATCTGTCTGGGCAATCCGGGCTGAAAGTGTTATGTACCAGACATACACGAGTCCTTAATCTTTTCAAGTGGACATTTCATTCATCACACAAATAGCCCACCGCGCGATGAGACATCGATTTTCACTTCGACGGTCAACTACCCTCACCCTCCGACAAACCTTCTCGCATCTTCTGATAACTTTGACCACTTTCGAGAACCCACGACTGAAGTGTCATGACCTTTTGGTCAACGAATCGACATATCGAGACATATCTAGATTTATAAAGATGCATCTTGCATCTTCGCCGTCAATCCTCGAAGCCCCCTGATTTCTTGGCAGGGCTTCTTGAATCCGAGCACTCACGACGCGACTCCACACGTATCGCTCGATGATCCACCCAACGACCCTGACTATACCTCATCCGTAACTCGAAACTTGTATACATGTGTTCAATCATTTTGGCACTTGTCATCAAAGTACACTTACCGCTAATTATGAATTGCTCAAGTGTTCCAAATTCTAAATCAAAATCTGCCTTGCAACTTCAATCTGTTCACCATCTACGCTCCGTTTGACATAACACTTGGTATTAGAGTGCAGCGGTGCTGGAGAGGCATCCAACTACTTTACCCATCCGGAGGACTACCTCACACAAGCGTCAGCGCATCTTGCACATCAAGAATTCGCAAAATTCACGACTACAACGTGAAGCAAGCGAGCACATCCGACGACGAGCAGCAGGTCTTCGACGACGACTTCGGTGATGGAGGAGCAAAATATGCCTATGCACGCAAACCCTGAATCCACAGAAAATTCTGGCATGGCAGGCTATGCGGCAGCTGGATCAACCCCTACGGCTCAGACGACCAATCCGGTCGCAGATCCAACAGCGGTAAACCAGCCGTTCCTACCAACAGCCTCGACAACGACAGCAGGGATGACAAGTGGCACCGGACGACAGGCACGGATCAACAAGGAACTGGCAAATCATATAATCACGCTCAAAGGAATCAACAGCCATCTACTCCTCCAACTCAATGTCGCAATGGAGGGTATTCGCAATGCAAGTGCACGAGAGACGGTGCTTGTTGAGAGAAATACCCCAACTCTCCAGCGAACCCAAGATTTGCCCGGCCTCTCCGGAACCGTTCGATTCCGTAAATTCCAAGGGACCAATGGTTCGGATGTAGCTAACAAGTATGGAGGTGTACTACACCACTGCTGGGGTCAACACCGATCAAAAGAAGATTGACCTCACGGCCGCACTTTCGCGTGGCACACTAGTCAGTTGGTGGTCTGATCTAAAGGCCATCCAATCACAGCAAGAGACCGGCGGGGCCTCATCAACGGCCAACGGCGCCCATCTCATATCGTCGACCGCTGGCGTTCTACCCTTGGATCCAGTCAACCCGCAATGGCAAGACATGCTGACGCCACCAACTGACTGGAACAAGTTTTTGCGCACAATGCTTGTACAATTTGGACGATTGAATGAGAAGTCTGATGCTTGGTACAAGCTCTAGCATCTCCATTAGCACTCCAACGTGACGGAGTACACTCGGAGATTCCGCGAGATCATCACAAGTGCAGACATTGCCCCCGACAAGCTCTATTTCCACTACAACAATGGCCTCAAATGAGACATCCGACAAGCAATTGTCGTTTTTGGCATCCAAAATGACTTACCGCGGATGATCGCAGCAGCATATAGGATCCACAGAGTTGAATACAATGCTCGAATCCAAGAATCCAATGGCTGGTGACCACCAAACCACAATTATTGTGGGAACGGAAAGAGTCAGTTGGAGGACTCCTCGACTCCAATGGAACTAGACGCTGTTGAATAGAGAGATATGCACACGTGCTATAACCAAACAAAAGTCAAGCACATTGCTCGCAACTGTCAAAGCAAGCAGCAGGCCAAAAAGGGGAGGGAATTTGCAACAAAATGAGTTGGGAAACGGCAAATGGCATGAGTGAAAGGCACAAATCTTGTCCGTGAAGAGTGATCAATGGTGAAAGATTGCCCGATTGAATGGTCTACAACGTTGCAGAGGATTTCTGATATCGCAAAGTTTGACGAGGAGTACGAGGACGACCAACTGGCGACATTGCTGAAAGTGCAACCCCAGGGTTGCAAAAGTCACAGCGCAATACCGAAACTATTGGATGGAGGAGCTTCTCACAATTTTGTAAGCAATGACATGGTTCGCAAGCTGGATTTGCAGACCAAACCAGGGGCGTTTGAAGGAAAAGCCGTCAAAAAGAGATTACAAATATGGAGAGTCCAAAAACCACTACGACTATAGGTGGGAAATCCACGGGATGTAACGGTATGGAGGTCTTGTCCAATGAGTGACCACAAAATCATTCTTGGACGAGATTTCTAATACCAATACAATCCGTAGGTTGACTGGAACAGCGGTGACGTCTATGTGGAAATTGACGCCACCAAGAGTCAAATTTTGCATGCGGGACGGAAGACGACAACGGAAGCAATAGAAGTGGAAATAGCACAGGAAGCAGTTGAAGCTGAAAAGAGACAACGTGTACAGCTAATACCGCTCAACGTGGCCAAACACTGCATACGACAAGGAGCTCATGCGTGGCTTGTGCACTTCAAATCAGTGGAGGAAGCAGGAGTAGCAGCAGCTGACTAATCACTCTCATCGGCCTCGTCAGCCTCATGGGCCCCATCGGCATCAACAACGTTCGCGATGGTTCCTGAAGAGTTTGCACCACTCATCCAAGAGTTTACAGACCTCTTCCCTGATAAAATCCCAAAAACGCTACCACCTCAACGTGAAATCAACCATCGCATAAAGCTGAAACCAGGCAGCCAATCCACAGTTCGAGGGGCATACTGAATACGTGAACACGAACTTACCGAGCTGGAAAACAAGCTCAACAAAATGCTCGGTCAGGGATTCATCCGCCCTTCCACACCACCGTACACCACGCTTGTACTGTTCAAAAAAACGAATACTGGAGAAATGCGGATGTGCTTGGACTACCGGGCATTGAAAAACACTACCATCAAGAACCGCTATCCTCTCTTCCAAGCCAACGAGCTTTTTGACCAACTCTGAGGGGCTCGAATTTTCACCAAAATTGACCTACGCAGGGGTTATCACCAGATTCGCGTGGCAGATGCCGACATTGACAAGACAGCTTTCCCGACTCGCTACGGTGATTTCGAGTCCACGGTAATACCGTTTGGACTTACTAATGCCCCAGTGACATTCATGATGGCGATGAACAACATTTTCCACATGTACCTCGACAATTTTGTTGTTGTGTACCTCGACGACATTGAGGTATACAGTCGCATCTTGAAGGAGCACGATGGACATCTTCAAGAAGTTTTGGGAGTTTTACCAAGAGAGACATTTTTCAAAAAAATCTTGAAGTGCAAGTTCGTTCGCCGTTCGATGGACTTTTTGGGTCACATCGTCAACGGCGGACGGATCACCATGGATCATTAAAAAGTGCTAGGAGTCGATCATTAGCCGATGCTGACCAAAGTTGAAGACGTTCAAGTTTTTCTCGGCTTCTGCAATTACTACCGGCACTTTGTATGGGATTACGTCCAAATGTGTGTGCCTCTTTCTGATCTCAATCAAAAAGTGGCAGTGGGGAGACAGCGAACAAGAGGCATTCACCCCTTTACGCAACACTCTGACCTTGGTGCCAGCCCTAGAATTAGCGGATCCAAGGATTGACTACATCATGGCTACGGACATCTCAGATCGAGCCATCGGCGCAGTCCTCCTACAAGACCATGGCAACGTAGAACAACCGGTCGCATACATGTCACAAAATTACGAGGACCGGAACTCAACTACACTTTACATGAGAAAGAGATGTTGGAGGTCGTACATGTATTCAAGACATGACAAAATGTGGCTGATGCATCGTACGCACCGACCACCATGTGCTGAAATATTTGAAGACACAGTTGAACCTCAGTGGACGTCAAACCCAATGGATGGCGGTCCTCGAATCTGGGTTTGACTACGATATTGAGTACTTGCCAGGAAAAACCAACCCAGCAGACGCACTCACCCGCCGGCCACATCTGATGGTTGAGGCAACAACGCTACAACTGCAGTGAGATCTGTATCTGGAGTAGTTGTTCACACGAGGCTACAACCAGCATGGCAAATAGGACAAGGAAAAATTCTGGTACGATGCACCCTATTGGCGGCGATGATTCATTCGCCAGGTGGTCGTTCCCTCGAACGATGAACTCCGCCACATATTGCTCAAAGAGTGCCACAACACTGGTCTAGGTAGACATCTAGGAGAAGAAACGATGCTGAAGAAGCTGGCGAAACACTTTTGGTGGGAGAAGATGCAATTGGACGTGTCCAACTTGTGCAAACCCTGCGACACGTCTTAGCGAAAACAACTCAACGCACGCGGCCACCCAGACTTCTGCAGTCGCTTCCCATTCCAACGAAATCGTGAGCCGACATCTCCATGGACTTTGTCATACGACTACTATTCACACCCAAGGGATTCAAGGCAATCATGGTTATCAAAAAGTTTTCCAAAATATCTCACTTTACTCCAACAACGACCACAGTAACCGCCAAAGGAACAGTGCGGCTATACTCAAGTAACATTGTGCGGCTACACAGCCTGCCGCGAACCATCACGAGTGACAAGGACAGTCGAATCACCACTCGTTTTTGGTGCAAACTGATGACTCACTATGGCAATTGGATCTAATTTTAAATGGCGTTCCATCCTTTAACCAACGGACAAACCAAGCAAACTAATCAGACGCTTGAACAATTTCTCCAAACAATATGCGAACCTCATGGGACAGATTGGACACATAAACTCCCGATCACAAAAATCACATACAATCGGTGATCTCCACCGCAACGGGTCAAACTCCATTCAAAGTGGAGTATGGCGAAATTCCCGCCACACCAGCAGGACTCCATAGCCAAAGTAACATTCTTGTGCTTGACTTCCAATGCCACGGCTTTGCCACCATCTGGGATGAAACACAATAAGCACTCGCAAAGACACAAGCGGCGATGAAACGAGCAGTTGGCCGGCATCGCAGCAAGAATGTTCTTACCACTAGCAACAAAGTGTTTCTCAGTTCGGCCAACATCAAACTCTACGGAGCCAACTATTTCAAGCTCAAACCATGATGGTTAGAACCGTTTGAGATCGAGCACATGCAAATCCCCGTGTTTGCACGAATCAAACTCTCAAACACTATGCAAGTTCATCCGGTGTTCCATATCAACACACTCAAGCACTACCGAGACCCTGGAGAGAACTTCCCTGAAAGGGATGTCCCTCCTCCTTTTCGTGTACAAGTGGACGAGGACGGAGAGTACGTCATCGAGGACATCAGTGTCCATCGACGACATGGGAACACAAGAAACTATCTTTTCAAGTGGCATGGCTACGACGCCATGCATAACAGCTGGGAACCCAACGACAACCTCCGAGACGTTGATCACCTGATCCACGAAAATTACTGCCATCACCTGGCCACATCTCTATACGCTTCGGGACGTTGTGGCTAAAAGGGGGAGAATTCTTATGTACTACACATACAAAAATCCTTAATATTTCCAAGTGGAAAGTTCTATTATTACACAAATAGCCCACCGCACAACAAGACCTCGATTTTCACTCTGACGGTCAAGGGCAAGTCGGCCAACTACCCTCACCCTCCGACGAACCTTCTTGTATCTTCTGACAACTTTGACCACTTTTGAGAATCCACGGCAGAATTTTCATGACCTTATGATAAAATTCTCGACATATCAAGACAAATCTATGTTAAAAGAGATGCATCTTGCATCTACGCCGTCGATCCTCGAAGCCCCCCGATTTCTCAGCGGAGCTTCTTGAATCAACCACTCACGATGGCACTCCACACGCATTACTCGACGATCAACCAAACCACCCCAAGTTTTACCTCATTCATAACTCGACACTTGTATATATATGTTCGATCAATTTGAAACTTGTCATTGAAGTACAATTACCACTTATTATAAACTGCTCCATTATCCCAAACTCTCAATCATGTTCTGCCTCGCAATGTCTTCCTCTTTACCATCTACGCTCCGTTTTGCATAACAGAAATTTTCTTCATGAGTGTAACGTATTAGACGTACACGAGTGCTTAATATTTCTGTGTGGATATTCCTGTCATTACAAAAGTAGCCCACCGCGTGACAAAACCTCATTTTTCACTTTGACAGTCGAGGAAAATTTGGCCAACTACCCTCACCCTTCGACGAACCTTCTTGCATCTTCTGAAAACTTTGACCACTTTTGAGAACCCACGACAGAAGTATCCTGACCTTTTGGTCGACTTCTAGATACATCGAGACATATCTAGATTTATAAAGATACATCTTGCATCTTCGCCGTCGATCCTCGAAGCCCCCCAATCTCTGGGCAAAGCTTCTCGATGCCACTCCACACGCGTCGCTCGACGATCGACCCAACGACCCCGAGTATACCTCATTTATATCTCAACACTTGTATACATATGTTCAATCATTTCAGCACTTGTCATCGAAGTACACTTATTGCTAATTATGAATTGCTCAAGTGTCCCACATTCTCAATTGTGTTATGCGTGGCAACTTCTACCTGTCCACCATCTATGCTTTGTTCGACATAATACTTGGTATCAGAGTGCAGCGATGCTAGAGAGGCATCCTAATACTTTACCCATCCGGAGAACTACCTCGCACAAGTCGTCAGCGCATCTTGCATGTCAAGACTTCGAAACTTTGTGCCTGCAGCATGAAGCAAGCAAGTGCATCCGAAGACCAGCAGCGTGTCTTTGGCAACAAATTCTACGATGGAGGAGGAGAGCATGCATATGCATGCAAACCTTGAATCGGCAGCAAACACTTGTGTGACAGGCTATGTGGCAGCTGGATCAACCCCTACGACTCCGACGACCAATCCGGTTATGGATCCAACAGCGGTAAACCAGTCACCCCGACCAAAAGCCCCGACGATGACCGCAGGGATGAAAAGTGGCACCGCATGACAGGCAAGGATCAAGGAGGAACTGGTGAACCATATCTCCATGCTCAAAGGAATCAACAACCATCTAATCAAATAACTCAATGCCACAATGGAGGCTCTTCGTAACGTAATTACACGAGAGGTGGTGGTGGTTGAGAGAAATACCCAACTCTCGAGTGAACCCAAGATTCACCCGGCCCCTCCCAAACCGTTCAACCGTGCAAATTCAAAAGGACCAATGGTTCAGATGTGGCTGAAGAGTCTGAAGATGTACTTCACCGCTACTGGGGTCAACGACAATCAAAAGAAGATTGACCTCACGGCCGCACTTTTGCTTGGAAGGGCACTAAGTAGGTGGTCTGATCTAAAGGTCATCCAAACGCAATAGGAGACCAGCGTGGCCTCATCAACGGCCAATGGCGCACGTCTCATATCGCCGACCACAAGCGTTCTATCCTTGTAGAAGATCAACCAGCAATGGCAAGTTGCGGGTTGATTGAACTGATGCCGCCAACCGACTGGAACGAGTTCTCGCACGCGATGCTTGCACGATTTGGACTGTTGAATGAGAAGTCTGATGCTTGGTACAGGATCCAACGTCTCCTTCAGCTGTCCAATGTGGCAGAGCACACGCGAAGATTCCACGAGATCATCACTAGTGCAAACATCGCCCCCGACGAGCTCGGTTTTCACTACATCAACAGCCTGAAACAATACATCTGACGACCGATTGCCATTTTTGGTATCCAAAACGACTTACGGCGAATGATCGCAGCACCAGAAAGGATCGACAACACCAACTATGATGCTCGGATCCAAGAATCCTACGGTTGGCAACCACCCGATCACATTTATCATGGGAACAGAAAAAGCAAGTCAGGGGACTCCTCGACACCGATGGAAGTGGACGTCGTCGACCAGAGAGATACGTGCACCTGCAACAACAAGGAAAAAGTTGGACACATCGCTCACGACTGTCGAAGCAAACAACATGCTGAAAAAGGAGGAGGAAGTTGCAAGAAAATGAGTCACAAAAAAGCAAAGGGCAAGAGTGAAGGGCGCGAGTCTAGTCCATGAAGAGCGATCTCCACCGAAGGATTGCTCGTTTCAACGGTCTACGACATTGCAAAGGGAGATTGCAAAGTTCGACGAGGGATGCGAGGACGACCAATTGGCGATGCTGCTAAAAACGCAACCCCGAGGTTACAGAAGACGCATAACTATACAATCATTACTAAATGATGGAGCTTCTCACCGTTCCACAAGTAATGACATGGTTGAAAGCTAGGTTTGCAGACGAAACCTGGGCTTTTTAAGGAAAAAACCGTCGACGAGAGACTGAAAATGCGGAGACTCCGAGAACCATTACAACCACAAGTGGGAGATCTTCGGGATTTAACAGTCTGGAGGTCATTTCCAATGAGTGACCATTAAACCACTCTCGGACGAGATTTCCTTTTCCAACACAATCCGTAGGTTGACTGGAACAATGACAAAGTTTACGTGTAAATCAACGGTGCCAAGTGACAACTTCCACGTGTGGGATGGAAGAAGACATCAAAAGCAACAGAGGTGAAAAAGGCAGAGGAAGCCATTATAGCAGAAATGTGACAACTTGTGTAGCCGATACCACTCAACGTGGCCAAGTACTGAATACAATGAGGTACTCATGTGTGGCTTGTGCATCTCGAGCCAATGGAGGAAGGGGAAGTTGAAATAGCTGACTCATCACTCTCATCAGCCTCATCAGCCTCATCAGCCTCATTGGCATCAACAAAGTTCGCGATGGTACCCGAAACGTTCGCACCACTCATCCATGAGTTTGCACATGTCTTCCCTGACAAACTCTCAAAAACCCTACCACCTCAACATGACATCCACCATTGCATCAAGCTAAAACCGGGCAGCTGACCCACAATTCAAGGAGCCTATCAGATGAGCGATCACAAACTGACCGAGCTGAAAAAGCAGCTTCACAAGATGCTTAGTCAGGGGTTTCATCCGTCCTTCCACGTCATCGTACGTCGCGCCTGTACTGTTCATAAAAAATAAAAACTAGTGAAATGCAGATGTGTGCAGACTATCGAGCACTGAATGACGCTACCATCAAGAACCGCTATCCTCTCCCTCGAGCCGACGAGCTTTTTGACCAACTCAGAGGGGCTCAAATTTTCGCCAAAATTGACCTACGCAATGGTTCTCACCAAATTCGCGTGGCAGATGTCAATAGTGAGAAGACAACATTCCAGACTCACTACGGGCATTTTGATTTCATGGTAATGTCATTCAGACTTACGAATGCCCCGATGATGTTCATGGCAGTGATTAACAACATTTTTTATTAACATTTTTTGCCTGTACCTTGACGATTTTTTCGTGGTGTACCTCGATGACATCCTGGTATACAGCCGCACCCCGGAGGAGCACAATGGACATCTTTGAAAAATTCTAGAAGTTTTACAAAGAGATTTTTTTTCTTCGAAAACTCTCAGAATGCAACTTCTATCATCGTTTGATCGAGCTTTTGGGTCACGTCATCAACGGCGGACAGATCACCATGGATCCAAAAAAAGTGGCAGCAGTCGCGGATCAGCCGACACCGACCAACGTTCGAGACATTCAAGTTTTTCTTGACTTCTGCAATTACTACCGATGCTTTGTATGGGATTATGTCTGAATGTTTGTGCCTCTTTCCGATCTCAGTCGAAAAAAATACGAGTGGCAGTGAGGAGACAACAAACAAGAAACGTCCATCGCTTTTCAAATTTCTCCGACCTCATCGCCAGCCCTACGATTAGCCGATTCAAGGGTCGACTACATCATGACTACGGACGCATCAGATCGAGCCATAGGTGGAGTCCTCCCACAAGACCATGACAACGGAAAACAACCGGTAACATACATGTCAGAAAAGTTACGAGGACCGGAACTCAAATACGCCGTACTTGAGAAAGAGATGCTCGTGGTCATACGTATATTCAAGACATGGTAATGCTATCTTGAATGTTTCCAATGCATCGTACGCATCAACCACCATGCGCTCAAATATTTGTAGACATAGCCAAACCTTAGTGGACGTCAAACCCAATGGGTCGAGTTCCTCAAATCCGGGTTCAACTACAATATTGAGTACCGGCCAGGCAAAATTGACCTAGTAGACGCGCTCGGCCATTGAACAGATCTGATGGCTGAGGCAGCAATGCTATAATTATAGCAAGATCTGAATCTCGAGCAGTTTTTCGCACGAGGCTACGGCCAGCATGGCGGATACGACATGGCAAAAATTTGGTACGACACACCTTATTGGCGGCAATGATTCATTCGCTAGGTGGTCGTCCCCCTGAAGAATGAACTCCGCCACATGCTGCTGAAAGAGTGCCACGACAACGGTCCACGTGGACATTGTGGAGAAGACAAGATGCCGAAGAAGTTGGCAGAATACTATTGGTGGAACAACATGCAATCCAACGTGGACAACTTCTACAAATCCTGCGACACGTGTCAGCGACCAAAAACCCCTCGCACGCAGCCATCTGGACTTCTACAGCCGCTTCTATTTCCAACAAAACCGTGGACCAACAACTCCACGGACTTCATCACAGTTTTACAGGTCACACCAGGGGATATAACGCAATCCTCTTGGTTACTGACAGGTTTTCCAAAATGTTGCAGTTTATTCTAACTATGACCACCATCACCGTAGAGGGAAGAGCGCGGTTGTTTTTAATAACATTGTGCAGCTACACGGCGTGCCGAGAACCATCACGAGTGACAGGGACGGTCAACTCACCAGCCATTTATGGCATAAACTGATGACTTGGTATGGTAGTCAGATCCAACTTTCAACAGCATTCCATCCTCCAACCGATGAACAAACCAAGAAAACCAATCAGATCCTTGAACAACTTCTCTGAATAATATGTGAACCTCATGGGACGAGTTGGATACAAAAACTCCCGACCGCCAAAATCGCATACAATTCGGCAATTTCCACTACAACGGGTAAAACATCGTTCCAAGTGGTGTATTACAATATTTATGCCACACTAGCAAGACTCCACAGCCAAAGCAACATCCGTGCTGTTGACATCCAACGCCGCGAATTTGCCACCATCTGGGATGAAACACGGCAGACACTTGCAAAGAAACAAGCGGAAATGAAACGAGCAACTGACCGACATCGCAGCGACGATGTTTTTACTACTACGACAAGGTCCTCAGTTTGGCCAACATCAAACTCCACAGAGCCGATGGTTCGAAGCTCAAACCCCGATTGTTGGGACTATTTGAGATCAAGCACATGCAAACCCCCGTGGTTGCAAGACTCAAACTCCTCAACACTATGCAAGTTCGTTCGGTGTTCCATTTGAGCAGACTCAAGCACTACCGAGACCCCGGGGAGAACTTTCCTCGTAGGGATGTCCCTCTCCCTTGTGTACAACTGGACGAGGACACAGAGTACGTCATCGAGGACATCATCGGCCATCGACGATGTGAAAAAACAACAAAATGTCTTGTCAATTGGCACGGAAACGATGTCGCGCATAACAGTTGGGAACCCTATGAGAGTCCCTGAGACGTCAATCACCTGATCGACAGATATTACCGCCGTCTCTGGGCCACATCTTTGTGCTCGTCGGGACGTCACGGCTATAAGGGGGGAAGTGTTACATACCAGATGCACGCGAGTCCTTAATCTTTTGGAGTGGGCATATATGTCATTACACAAATAGTCGACCGTGCGACGAGACCTTGATTTTCACTCCGATGGTCGAGGGCAATTCCGCCTAATACAATCGCCCTCCGATGAATGTTCTAGCATTTCTGACAATTTGGGCCACTTTTGAGAACCCACGACAGAAGTGTCACGACCTTTTGGTCCACTTCTCGGCATACCAAGACATGTCTAGATCTATAAAGATGCATCTTTCATCTTCGTTGTCGATCCTCAAAGCCCCCAAATTTCTTGGTGGGGCTTCTCAAACCTGACCACTCACAATGGGACTCCACACGTGTCGCTCGACGATCGACCCAATTACCCAGACTATAACTCGACACTTGTATATATATGTTTCATCATTTTTACACTTGTCATCGAAGTAAAATTATCGCTAGATATAAATTGCTGATGTGTACCAAATTCTCCATCGTATTCTACCTTACAACTTCTATCTGCTTAGCATCTACTCTCCGTTCGGCATAACAGTAAGAAGAGAGGCTGAAACAGGAAATAGCCAAACAAGACAATGAGCCAAAAAATAACGGATTACAATATCATTGAGTTACAAAGTATGCACTATTGTAATCCGTTTGACATCCAGTTTTATTTACCTATTTCTCCCTTCGAGCCATACCACCTCGTCCACCTTGAAGAGCTCGACTAAAACTGCAAGACTCACCCCTCCAATGGACTAAGTTCTCACAAGCAATTCAATTTACAAACAAAGAGAACCAAAAACAGAAGGTGCAACGGCGTATCCCACTTGGCGGATGCAAAAATGAAAGTAGTTTTAGGGTGGAATTAAACAACGCTCTCTTTGCACATCCAGTCACTCTGTCAAGACCCGGTCGAGCAATAAAACTCTCTATATGTAGAGATCTCTCTTCAGTTTCCTTCATGTGGATAAAGGGTGACCATCGTTTGCACAATAGATCGATCTCAAATACTACTCAATCCAACGCGTCGTTGGATAGAATCATCAAACGCAACCTCCAACATAGCTTAAAATTCATCTAGCGTCACTCAAGAACCGGCAATTACAAGTTTTCCATGGACACTGGATGGGATTCCAACACATTTTTTCTAAGAAACTAAAGCAAGTATGACAAGGAACCACACCCAATCATGAGACAAAACTCTTCAAACCCGTCTCAATTAACCCATAACATCAATACAAGATTAACATTTGCCAAGATGAAAAAAAAATGGGCAGTAACAAGGTTAATTCACATCATTTAGTTTCAAAACGTTGGGAATCATATTTTTTAGGACAAAACAACATAAAGCTATGAAAACTCCACAAACCGAGTCATTCTTGATACGTGTTGCATGCATGCACAAAATTTCCTCCTTCAAATTTATTTTGACCTTTTACCCACAATTTATCTATTGATTCTAACTTAATTATGCACCCTTTGAGGTACGTCATGGGTTTTATGCGTTCAATTCACTTCCTAACGAATGCACGCCTTGCGTGCAGCTTCATACCGTTCCGACCACTCATGACCGACTCCACAAGCGTCGCTCGAAGATTGACCCAACGTCCCAGACTATAACTAATTTGTAACTCGACACTTGTACATATATGTTCGATCATTTTGACACTTGTCATGTAAGTACACTTACCGCTAATTATAAATTTCTCAAGTGTGCCAAATTCTCAATCATATTATACCTCGCAACTTTTACTTGTTTACCATCTACGATCCGCTTGGCATAAGAGTGAAGAGAGAGGCTCAAACAAGAAATAGTTGAACAAGACAATGAAGGGTGAAATAGCTCGGATACCCGCATCCCGTGCACTATTACGCTAGCGTACCCATGGGCTGAAAATTTGGCACGGCATACCTGACGTACTAAAAAAAGGAAAAGGACACCTATGAATATTATGTCTACTTATGGCATACCCAAACCTCGAATAATAGCAACGGCATACAGATATGTCGTTCCTTCTTTTCAAAAGTAGGTATGTGGTGTATAATTTTCACTTTTGGTTTGCATCATTCAAGTCATGTACGGTTTATTCGAGAATCATCTTTATGAAGAATTCCAAAGGTTTGGATCTTGGACTGGCGTCATTCAATTCTAACATACTTAACTATGTAATAATTTTGTTTAAAAATTTGTGGTGTATGATCTTGCTCTCATTGTTAAGGGGGTAATCATGTTTTTGTACGAGTATGACATGGTGCTGCGCTCTTGCCGTCGTTGTTCCATAGGATGGTCGTGTTTGGCTTAGCACGAATATCAACCTGAATTTTTAGGTACCCCATTATAAAATGTTCACCTTGTGGTACACCGTTCCTAAAACACCGGTTTCGGGTATGTCATTTTTGTTTTGCCAAAAATTGGATTCGCAATGCCAAAATCAAAGTGGTCTGGGCATGCCGTTCACAAATGAGTAGGTGCGTGAACTCGAGCTTGAAATTTGGGCATGGTGGGTACTTAGTCTGTCGGTATGACGATGAAATTCGAAGCCTAGTTTTGTGTTTGGCACTCGAACGAACTCAAAACGCACCTCATCGTGAGGTTTCCTCTTGGCGTTGCACCATTGTTGCCACATTGTGATATGCGGTCGTTTTCAAAAACACCGCGATTAACACATTGCGGCAACGATTATGCATGAATACTATTGTTACGTTGCATTAGTATCCATTAGCACCTTTTTAACGGCTCATTCACGCGTGTGGCTACATTGTTGTAGTCATTTATGAAGACAAGGAGGTTTGAACACAAGACCGGCTAATTTTTGAGGGAAACATTGAGTTGGGTTGCACCAATGAGTCGCAAATGTGTGCTAGTGCGCATGCGATAAGGATGTTTGACCGTTTGTGTGTTTGTGCACTCGAGTCCCTCTCCATGAATCACGTTTGTCACCGAGCTCAAGCATGTCGCGCAACACTTCACCATGTAGCTACTCTACGAGATGCACTTGTTCAGCTCCTGCGAGGCATTGTCCACATCTTCATCTAGCGCATCCTATCTTGCCTGCTATATCATCCCATTCAAAACGAGCGCTTTAAAAGCATCGCGTGGCTGAACAAGCTACGCATGGGGCATCCCCTACGAATCTGCAACACCAGTCGTATGACATACAAGACTTGGAACAACAGTATGGCTTACCTTTGGGACAACGCAACGCTTCATGATACATGCATAATAGTGGAGGAAAAGCTATTAATCTGGTTGTAGTGCATCTGTTTTGGCATGTCAAGTCACCAACTCATGGAACGCTTTCAAAGGGGGCCGTATACCATCTCCTGTGTCCTACGCCATGTTGTCAAAGCCCTCATCGCTCTGTCGCCAACTGTTGTGCGTCAGCTACACATCCGGGCATTCATGGCAATTGCATGAAGTGGATGCCAGGACTGCTTGCCATTATTTGAGGACTGTGTGGGCGCCCTCGATGGCATCCACGTGCCAGTTCTTATACACGGGGTGAGTCGAGTGGCATTCATCAACTGCCATCAGCAGTTCACCCTGAATGTTCTAGTAGCATGCAATCAAGAATTGAAATTTACATTCACGGTTGTTGGGTGGGAGGGCTCATTGCATAACACCAGAATGTTTACAGATGCACTACGTCGTGGATTCACCCTCCCCCCAACAATTATCTGTTAGCTAATGTCGTGTTTCCAAAATTCAAGCGCCATGTGGACGAGGTCCATATCCCTCGACGGCGTCCACCAGTTCTTGCTCAGTGCACCAAAAGATGATGCATCCAAAGCACCAACGGAAGGTGTAGTAGAAGGCTCACTGTTGACTGACGTGGCGGGCACGAACGATGCTACATGCTGCTGCGACGTGGATGTGTGGGCGACATCGGCCATACGCGTAAGCCTTGCCACCATGGTTGGTGGTGGCATGTCGATACTCTCAAAGTTGAAGTAGTAGTCAGAAAAGAAGGGCGGCTTTCCGACATGCGTATCGTCGACGAAGGTGACCGTGTCATCGCCAACAAGAGGCTGCACATTGTATGGCAACTCCTCGCCGGCCTCGCGGATGTCCTAACAAGGTGTCGTCTTGGAGCCATGGCCAATGACATATTGTCGGTGACAGATGAAGGTAGGGCTCAAGCGAGTTGCGAACTATGATCTATAGTAGCATGGAGGCAAGGTGATTGAAGGAAGGTTGCGCTCGGGCGAGGTTGCAGAACGGGTTGCTGATGGGGAGGCCATGGTGGAGTCGAGCGTTAGTGGTACGGGACTAGCGGAAGAGTGCCCATTAAACGCAATGCAAGAGCACTAGCGGGTCCAGGTCAGTGTTGGAGGCGACTTGAGGGCCCTCATGTAAAAACCTTCATCAGAGTTATGATGCAGGATAACGGCTCGCAAATACGGTGGTAAACTTGAGAAAATTGCCGTAAAACCTCTCGCACCCACGTTTTACAGCTGATGTAGACCTTACCATGGAGGGAAACTCCTCTGATGCCATATTGAAATTTTTTGAGCCCAACGTACCAAGTGTAAAACCAAAAATAGGTCCGGAAAGTGGAGCCGCATAGGTTTTGCGCGAGAAATTCCCTATCGCATACCACATTGAGGCAGCAATGGTGGGAAGCCCTTATCTATGCCACCGTCGTCTCTCACTAGGAAGTTGACCTAGTAGGCATTCTGAAATCGACCTTTTTAGTTTGTAGTTCAAACTGAACGGAAGCACGCTTAGACTAATTAGTCTACCGCGTGCAGGAACGAGATTGACTAATTTGTCAGACTTTTTAGTCTAGGCGGATTTCGCGCGCTTAACGACTAATTAGTCTACAATGTTAGACTAATTAGTCGTTGGCTTCGCAACACCTAGGAAATGAACCGGATCTGTGCCTCTCACGTGTGACACGTGTATGCCGCGTCCGTGGCGTGGGCGGCGTCGCAACGGCGAGTCGATCCCTCGAGTCGCGAGGCCGATAGACTAATTAGTCGGCACTTTTCTCTAGTCGTGCACTTTAGTCATTTAGTTTAACACAATTGGTCGATTCCTTGAGTCGCGAGGCCGATAGACTAATTAGTCTATCCGAAATTGGAGGGGAAATCGTCGCGGAACTCGAAAGTACGTCGCACACTTAATGGACTCCTCGCGAGGCTTACCGCCACTCTCGTGGAAGCTCGCCAGCCTAACCGGCCTCGATCTCGCGCCTTCGTGAATCGACACAAAACTAATTAGTCGATTTCGGAACGCCACCCGACGTCCGAATGGCGTGGCAGGCAGCGTCAGGCGGGAGTGACACCGCCAATCACCGACCACCACAAATCTCTCAGGTCGAACTGCTGCCGCAACGTCACCGTCACGCATGCTGCATACCCCACTGGCCTCGCGTGTGCCACAGCGGACCTTCGGTTGTAGACGCAACCGTTCGCTGTGCTCGCCTCTGCCCCTGAGCCCACCGCTCACGTTCGCCTTCCTAGCACCGGCACACCGCCACGAAGGGCGCCTTCAGTCGCTGCCGCCGCCGTCGCCGCTGCCGTCGTTCGAGCTGCGCATCCGCCCCCCATCGCATGAGATAAGCGACAAGGCTTGGGAGGCTGCATGAGAGCCATGAGCCATGATCTGCCATGACGCTCTCAGAGCTGCGTTCTGACGCGGCAGGGGCAGACGGAGAGCGGCTGCTGCTGCAGATCGCGTACTCGTAGATCCGTCCCAACGCGTCCGGTGCGTGCGGCAACGGATCCACGGATCCTCCCATCGTCGGTTTGCAAGGCACAGCTGAGGAACTCCTGCGGGGATAGGGAAAGCACTGCCGCCTGACAGCATTGAGGTCCAGCAGGACGTGGCGAGAAGGGCTCGGGCAGTCGGGCCGCCAGGGCAGCGACAGGAGGGCGCCGGCAGCAGCACCAGCACCAGCAGCAGAAGCCCGCTGACACCTCATGTAGCGGCTGTTACTCCCGTATGCGTGCAGCGTTTGTTTATGTGTGTGGCGTTGCCTAGTGAGCGTGGCCGCGGAACGTGTCCGTCTCTCCCGTGCTAGCTAGTGGGACGCACGTGCGCAGGCACACACGTGGCATGCCGCGGAGAGAACCCCGGGTGGCCAGGGATTGCGACGTCTAACCTCGGCCTCGGCCGTGTGGAGGCGGAGGAAGATCGGCCGCCACTGACGGCCGGGAACAGCCAAGTGCTAGTGCAGTTCAGTACAGTACACAACGATTTGAGGCGTCTTTTGCCACGAGGCATTTTCAAGAGCCGGGTGGTAGGGTCCGCTTTCTCCTCGCGTGAGGAAGCAAGGAGAGCCGCGGGAGGGAGGGTGGACGGCGGGCACACAGCCAGTCAGTCAGGCAGTCAGTCAGGCCGGCAGGCAGGTAGGCAGGCAGGCGGGCGTGCGACAAGATGGGGCTAATCATTTCGAAGCTGTGGTTTCTGATGTTTCCGGCCAAGGAGTACAAGATCGTGGTGGTGGGGCTGGACAACGCGGGCAAGACGACGACGCTGTACAAGCTGCACCTGGGCGAGGTGGTGGTGACGCAGCCCACTGTGGGCAGCAACGTGGAGGAGCTGGTGTACAAGAACATCCGCTTTGAGGTGAGAGGGAATAGAACGGTGGGTGGGGGGAAATGCTTCTCAATCTGTTGCTCGGTCTGGCCTTCGGGGGTTGGTGTGTCTTGTTGAACCGTACTGCTGCCCTTGCCGTNGCCCTCTCCAGTCAACCCCGTCTCACGAATCCATCCATGCAACTGCGAGCACCTCTTATGTGCAATGGACTGCACTGCGCGGCTGTTGCTTCTGCTGAGATGGAAAGTGCTGTTGCTTGTGCTGCTGCTGCTGATGGTGCTCCTGCCCCTCCCGCTGCTGCCGCCACCGCTGTTGCTGCTGCTGCGGCGGCGGTGGTGATGTGTGGTGCGGCAGTGGTGACGTTTGAGATGCCGCCACTGTGCTCTCCTCTTGCCAAGTCCGGCCGGCCAACGGAGGACACGCACGTCACCTCACACCGCCTGCAGTCCCTGCTAGGCAGGTCCGTCAGTGGGACCCACTGTCAGGCAGTGCGTGCGTGCGTCGGTGTGTGCGTGCGTCTGTGCATACGTGCATGCGTCGGTGCGTGCGTATGTCTGTGCGTGCGTGCATGCTTCCATGCGTACGTGTGTCTGTGCTTGCTTGCATGCGTCTGTCCGTGTGTGCGTGCATGCGTCCGTGCAGAACTGTGTCTGTGCGTGAGTGCGTCTGTGCGCTCGTGCATGCGTCCCCGCGTGCGTATGTCTGTGCATGCGTGCATGCGTGCATGGCTGTTGTATGCTGCTGGGGTTTCTGGTTTGGTCGATGTGTGTGTGTGTGTGTGTGTGTGTGTGTGTGCGTGCGTGCGTGCGTGCGTGCGTGCGTGTGTG